>CAWUFW010006365.1:697500-1164516 GCA_963921515.1 Calotriton arnoldi | reverse complement strand
GCCGCTACGTGAATGGGCGCACTTTGATGGCGGGCGGCGTCGCTGGCTTACGGGCGGTGTTTGGCTGACTTTTCACATCCTAATTGGGCGGGCGTGTGGGCTGCGGCGGGCGGACGGTAACTGGTGGTTTTTCCATCCGCCAGCACGGCGGTGGTGCTTCCGCCCGCCATCCTAATGGGCCCCTAGGGTCTTACATTTTGCTACTATTTTGTGTATATTAGGTATGTGAATACATTTTCCTGAAGACAAACTGTCCAGTAACTTCATAACTGATGTAGATCTGTGTTGTGAGAGGGTAGCTTGTAACTCGAATTCAGGCGTAGGATGTTTCATTGCCTTGAACTTTCCTTATGCTGAATTGTTTTTGTATAGCACAGGTTCATTAATTCTTTGGAGTCTTGGCGCTGTAGCAGTTAGCTGCATATAGACTGTCATTAGCAGAATGTGAACGTTTCCAATGGAAGGGGCTCCTCCGCATGAGTGTCAGGTGTTAAGTACTTCGGCCTTGACAGTGTAACCAAAATTGGTTGGATCATGGGTAGTGGACAGCCCCTAAATGAGAGTAATCGAAAGAGTGTGTGTGTGTGTGTGTGTGTGTGCGTGCGTGTGTGTGTGTGTGTGTGTGCATGTCAGTGCGTGTGAGAGATATCACTCAGGGATTGTGGATAATCTTTGAACACTTTTTGTGCCTAGTCTGTGATTTATCAGACAAGCACAATTGCCATTTAGTCAGAAAGTAGAAGCTTCTATTATCATCTTCATCTGAAACTTTGGAGAAGCACTTCCTCTAGAAACACATTTTTTGGCCCTACCTTCCACGTTCAATCATGTGTTCTGGCTTCGCTTTAGTTCTAGGATGGACCGCAAGCAGCACAGCAGCGCATGGTGAGCCGCACTTGTGTTGTGAAATACGGGATCTCCCCAGACGACTTTCTTCAAATGTTCTTGCTGTTTTCAGACGTTTCATATCCAACTGGTTAAAACACAGTTTACCAACAGGAAAATGCACAACAGTCCCTCCCAGAGATCTATCAAGGTTCGAGGAGGAGTCGGACATTGAATAACTTCAAAGGGATTTTAGCGAAACCTCTGGGTACGCTCGCAGCTCCCAAGTCAGAAAGTGAAATACATTTTCCAACCATTTAATTTAAAAACGTCAGGGTTTGAAACAGTTCTGAGGAGTTTGCAAGCCTATTGAAAAGTGTATTGCCTACAATACTGGCTGCAAGGAGTAATGTGTCTTTTGACACAATAGAAATAGTATCTGTTGCGCGGTACCCCAGAAGGAAAACACCCCTTATAAATCCTGTGCCACGAAACTACTTTTAAATCCTGTGCTTCGACAATATATACCCACCGTCAGTGAACACAGCATCAGGATCAACAGATCTGTGATCATATTTGCGAACCTTGGCATCATGTCTGCCAGAGACGGCCAGTATATTAAAATCCAAATGTTGTGAATCTGTGCATTGTAAGCTGTTGGTCCTATTGCAAAACATTAACGGGAGAAAGCAACCAAATGAAAATAAGACTCACCTTGCTCCAAAGGAGCAGTTCAGGCCTCATCCTCTACCGAGCATAAATTAACCCAAATGCATTTCTGCCTCATTGATCTTCATGCATTCAAGCATGTCAACATTTTAGAAGAGGAAAGTGGGAGATTTTAAGAATATAATTGGGAGAACGTGTTTCCCACATTGACTTCTGTTGAAGAAGAGGCAATTTCAGGCGGGAGCCAGCCAAATGTAAGCAATTTTTGGCTTCAAATATCGGGAATCTACTGCTTGAATGGGGTCTATTGGCATGCGCGTGTCTTTATTTCCCAAGGGCAGTAAGCTCAGAGTGCCACAAGTGAATACTCCATCTGACTAGATACTTCAAACCCATGTCTTAGAGTTACCACACAACACAAAAGTTTTGAGGGGAATGCTTACAATTTTATATTTTAAGCTACTTAGTTTATAGCGTCTGTGTTTTTTTATCACTCAGGTGCCCATTGTGATAAAGAGGACCTCCTATAAGTTGCTGAGCCTGCCGCCACTCTGAAAGAAGCAATCTGGCTTGTTGTGCTTAGAAGCTCAAGCTTCACTGCACTGCAAAATTCCCAGGAAGTAGAAATATGTGGAGACATCCTTAGCTTCTATGTTGAGAATGCAATCTTGCAGACTGTTCCTTCTGCTTCAGAGGAAGCCTGATCTATTCTAGAATTTGCAGATGTAGACGCTATGAAACAGGGCCTTTACATTGCAATGTATAAATGGTACCTTCTTGTACACACCATATCATGAAGTTCAGGGAGGCCAAAACACAATTGGCATTCAACTGTATTTCCAAGACTGAGCTAAGATGCCTGAAGCAGGGTGTGCACATTAGCATGTGTGTATTTGTGTGTGCAACTGTGAAATATTTCACATACATCATACTAATGTGAGAAATATGGGCTTTCAAACAACTGCATTTTGTGCAATCAAGTTCCAGCACATTATCTAGTGGCATGGGGGATTCTCTTACATTCCCAATCATGGCCAAGAATGGATAGTTACCCATACCCACCTGACACAACTATAATATAGAGAGAAAAGAGAATGGTTGCATCATCCCCCTATCGATAATTCTCCTGTGCCTATCATGGGTCCCCCCAACGGTTGGGTGACCCTCCAGTCTTCTCGAGATCAGAACTGTGGTTCCATACTGCGCTGTGTACAAAGTTTAAGGCAGACTCAGCATCGTAGACTTGGATGTAAGTTCTTGCCTATGCATTTTCTCAATCACTTGGGTGAGCAGCCCACTAGTGGTGCCATACCTAGTTTCACCTACTTACCACTCTAGATGGCAGAAGTGGCTGATTAGACCCAGTCAGCATTATGGAGTATCAAAGGAAAAATGTATAATGGTGGCTTGAGCCAGCCTAGTTCTATCTTGTCCTGGTATTGAGACTCTGATTATTCAATCCCTTCTATCCATAATTTTAGTAATGCATTACCTCTGAATCGAGAAATGCATTTGGAAAAACAAGTCCCATTATTATTTCTATTCGTACATTTTTAAAGAATGCACATATGTTGCTCCCTGGTTACTAAAATCTTTAATAGCTGTAACACGTTATACTTATTTTTCTAAAATGTATTGCCAGGTTTTTCCTTTGTGCACTAACTTTTCTCACTCAATTCAATTGTTCAGAGTGTGTTTTACTCCGTTTGGTATAATTTGTCACATAATACATTTCACAGCCACATGATGAATGATCTATTCATCATCTATCCTCTCCAAAGAGAAGAAGCATGGTGGCGCTAGACCAGTCACAAACTAGGGCACCCTTTCCCACTCAGCACAGAATGGGTATGTCATGAAGCTCACTGAGCCCATCCCAGTCGGTGATTTATGGGGTAAAGTGGACGACTGCTTGTGCGTGACTGTGGCCTCAGATTTGGGCACTGAGAGGCTTACAACTGGCACCTCCCAGACTAAATTTCATCAGTGCAGCTAGACTAATAGGCTTCTATAGATTATCAGGGCCTGTGAATGGAAATGCCCACCAGATTTGGGCATAGGTGCCATTGGATTGCAGCCAGAGAAAAGCTGCTAGACCCTCAAACAGTGTAATGGCTTGCCTCTGATCATATTGTATGAGATTTAATGACATTGAAAGTTGTATGCATACTGAGGCAATATATTTGAATGGGCTGAAAATTGGGGAAACAATCACCACCAGCGGGGCAGAATTGCCAGATGCAATGATGGGGCACTCAGAATGAGGCCTTAAATGGGAAGATGATTAGCCAAATTGTTCCACCAATTTATGGTTGAGCAATTAGCTCGTCCAAAATATACATGACCCCTTTAGTTTTCACCTTTTTGTGGATGGATTTAATTTGCATCTGCACATTCCTTACAGACATATTCCCTTATTTAAACATCAGTGAGGTGCATATGCAATCAACCCTTAAACTTCAATTTTGTTAATAAAAATAATTATTATTATTTTAAATATGAACACAATTGGATACAGATCATGTTGATTCTAATTGGATAACTTATTTCTCTTTGACGTTAAATGTATAACCGCAACTTCTGCTGATGCCACGTGGATGCAGGTAGCAGAGGTGTGAAGTACTTCTACAAGGTGGTTGGTGTCTAAAGGATATTGGTACTGCATGAGTCCCACTCAACATTCCTTGCAGGGGGGCTAAGGTTTGTTACACCACTGCCTAAAACATGAAACTCTGTTCCTTTAGAAGTCTGTCTCTGCCCGGATTGTCATCCAGATGGGACCACTGACAGAATATCGAGTTACAAAAATATCGGGACATAAATATCGTTGTAAAAAATATCGACCTCCTATCTTCATAATGGTAAGTACAAACATATTGGAAAAAAATATCGTTGTTAAAAATATCGACGTACAAAAAAATCGTTTTTTTTATATGTATAAAAAATAATGTAAAATAAATTAAATAATACATTTAACTTAAAAAAAATATTTAGATTTATTTGTAAATTTTAACAATTATAAGTAATAAATGTAATAAAAAAATAAATTAAACATACATATATAAAATGTAATATATATATATTTACTTAAAAATAATTAATAAATAATAATTTTAATAAATTATAAAACGTTACAAATATATTAAAAATTATAAATAAATATATATACATACACCTGTAACATAATTATTTAAAAAAATTATATTATAAATTAAAATATTAAAATATTTAATATTTGTTAAGCCTACATTTTACACTACATTGAGTGCAACAGTAGGGAAACTGTTGGATAGCGTAGGGAAAAAATTACAATTCCCACTCCAGCGAGTGCAACAGTAGGGAAAGTGTTGGACAGCGGAGAGGAATAATTTACTATTCCCACTCCAATGAGTGCAACAGTAGGGAAAGTGTTGGATAGCGGAGGGGAATAATTTACTATTCCCACTCCAATGAGTGTAACAGTAGGGAAAGTGTTGGGTAGCGGACGGGAAAAAATTACTATTCCCACTCCAGCAAGTGCAACAGTAGGGAAAGTGTTGGATAGCGGAGGGATACAAATTACTATTCCCACTCCAGCGAGTGCAACAGTAGGGAAAATGTTGGATAGCGGAGGGGTAAAAATTACTATTCCCACTCCAGTGAGTGCAACAGTAGGGAAAGTGTTGGATAGCGGAGGGGAATAATTTACTATTCCCACTCCAGCAAGTGCAACAGTAGGGAAAGTGTTGGATAGGGGAGGGATAAAAATTACTATTCCCACTCCAGCGAGTGCAACAGTAGGGAAAGTGTTGGATAGCGGAGGGGTAAAAATTACTATTCCCACTCCAATGAGTGCAACAGTAGGGAAGGTGATGGATAGCGGAGGGGAATAATTTACTATTCCCACTCCAATGAGTGCAACAGTAGGGAAAGTGTTGGATAGCGGAGGGGTAAAAATTACTATTCCCACTCCAATGAGTGCAACAGTAGGGAAGGTGATGGATAGCGGAGGGGATACAATTACTATTCCCACTCCTGTGAGGGCAACAGTAGGGAAAGTGTTGGATAGCGGAGGGGTAAAAATTACTATTCCCACTCCAGCAAATGCAACAGTAGGGAAAGTGTTGGATAGCGGAGGGGAATAATTTACTATTCCCACTCCAACAAGTGCAACAGTAGAGAAAGTGTTGGATAGCGGAGGGGATAAAATTACTATTCCCACTCCTGTGAGTGCAACAGTAGGGAAAGTGTTGGATAGCGGAGGGGTAAAAATTACTATTCCCACTCCAGCGAATGCAACAGTAGGGAAAGGGTTGGTTAGCGGAGGGGAATAATTTACTATTCCCACTCCAACAAGTGCAACAGTAGGGAAAGTGTTGGATAGCGGAGGGGTAAAAATTACTATTCCCACTCCAGCAAGTGCAACAGTAGGGAAAGTGTTGGATAGTGTAGGGGTAAAAATTACTATTCCCACTCCAACAAGTGCAACAGTAGGGAAACTGTTGGATGGTGGAGGTGTAAAAATTACTATTCCCACTCCAGTGAGTGCAACAGTAGGGAAAGTGTTGGATAGTGTAGGGGTATAAATTACTATTCCCACTCCTGCGAATGCAGCAGTAGGGAAAATGTTGGATAGCGGAGGGGTAAAAATTACTATTCCCACTAAAGAAAATTCAAATTTAAAAACAAACAAAATATCAACTACAATACAAAATATAATAAAAAAAACCAAAACAAAACATATATAAAAATATAAAAATGTACAAAACATAGAAACATATTATAATGTAGAAAAAATCTAAAATTTAAATAAAAAGATTACTTTTTTTAATGTAACAAAAAATTAACAAACAAATAAATATTTTGGAATAGAAATTAATTTTAATCAAAAAAAATATTTATTACATAAATGTAACATTTTTTCTTACCCTATAACACCACACAATTTACAACACACATCTAAATTAAAACAAAAAGTGTACCTCCATAATTAACACAATTAATTATCAATGAAACAATTATTAATAATTAAAAAACACATTTAAAAAGGTAAACATTAATGTACTAACCAAACGTTACAGCTATAGAACCTAAATCCCCAAACAAAATAAAAATAAACAATTACCAAAAATATTTATCAATTAATAAATTAATATGAATGATCAAGTAATGATTAATTAATTTAAACTAAATTACTTTTCACCCTCTACCCCAATAAACACCAAAACACACACCTAAAAATATTTACACAATTTCCATAACTAATTTTACATTAATAAATTAATATCAATTAACAACAAATTAAGGGGTCCATTAGGATGGCGGGCGGAAGCACTACCGCCGTGCTGGCGGATGAAAAAACCACCAGTTACCGCCCGCATGCCGCAGCCCACACGCCCGCCAAATTACGATGTGAAAAGGCAGCCAAACACCGCCGGCAAGCCAGCGACGCCGTCCGCCATCAAAGTGCGCCCGATCACGTAGCAGCGCAGCCCAATGGAGACACACCGCCAGACGAAATCACGTACCGCCCGGCGTACAAATTACGATGCCGCAAACAAACAGCTCCCACGGCTAAGAGACACCGCACGTGAAAGTGAGGCGGAAACCCGAACGCCGAGCACAGACACCGAAGAGGCGAGCCCCCCGAGCATGAATCCAGCACTGCAGGCCCTCCCCATGCTATATCTGATGCACCACCAAGGAGGCAACGCACCGCGGAGACGCAGGTAGGCACACATGCGCACAACTCAGCGCCCAACCACAACGCCATGCCCGCGTCGCACACAAACAACACAGGGACACAACCAAGCACCACACACACCAGCCACACCCAGAACGCACATGACACGTGACAGGCCTGCCACAGTCATGTCCCTAACGCCCAATTCACGGACAACACCCAACGTCACACAACCGACGCCCACATGTCAGTGAACTCACGCAACATCAGGACACACCCCTGTGTGACAAACATGGCGAAGCACACAGCGGCGGCAACACCACCCAGCAGAACATGGGCCCCGTCGGGAAGAGGTACGCCAGTACCACACAGAAACACCCATACCACCCTGCACCCATGAACCAGACATACAAAACGGAACACCAAAGAGCCCGGGGACCGACAACAGGTGGACCCAAGAATGACACCCACACACAAGGCCCAACGCATAGCGGAAACACAGCCTGCCGCCCACACACGGGAGAGCAGACAGCACTGAATGACCTTCCATTCCAACTCCGAAACCACAACCCGACTAAACAAGCCGGAGAATACAGCCATTGTCCCAAAAAAAGACCAACACAGGCATGCAGAGGAAACCGACCACAGGGCAGATAGCGCATATCACCTAAGAACATACCGAACGGGGAAGAAAAAATATAAAACTCCCCCATGCCGTTCCCATGCAAGTTATCTGGAAGGAGTCACACACCACTGACCTTGAACATTCAGAGAAGCACGTGGGATGAGGGCCCGTGTCCTCTGCATGAGCTAACAGAACATAAGTCCTGCCCCCCTACGACCATCACAGACCTCACAGCAACCTCGGAGCTTGCACACTGCAGACTGCACACACAGCCGGAGCACGCCACCACATCGCCCCGCAGCAAAATGGCACCTACAACACACCTACCCAACTACGCCAGACAGGTCAAGCTGTACAAACACAATCTGATACAGATGTTGGGATGCGAACCCCTATCCCTGCTGAACGTAAGTTACCGACTGACTTACCGCATCGCATTGTTCAGCTGCGTCATACCCGTCTTCTACTGTCGGAGGTGTCCCTTCCACCATCCTGTGGAGTTGTGCCTCTCCAACCCGGCATGTCCAAGGGCGGACCTGCTACCACTATTCCACCCTCTGGACGCACACGACAGGGTCTGTTCAGCCTATGGGGGCATGACGTATGTGGCGATCATCGGGCCCAGACTGCAATGGGACCACTGTGCCTCCACACGACGGATCATGGATCACAGCTACATCGAATGTCACCCAGCATGCCCCATCATGCTCCTACAAGGGACAACTTACGAACAACACCGTGACAGCCACCATCCGCTACATTGGCTGGCAAACATGTTTACCACCAATGAAATGGAAGCCCTGCAGGAAGCCATCGCATACCTGTCAACCTGTCAATACGTAGGACCCCGACGCAATCCCCCAAGTGAGCCATGATGTCCGACACCGTACCCATGCTTAGCTTCCGCACGGACTGGCCAGTAACCACCACAACAGCCATACCAAACGACCTGCAACTGATACCACACCATCAACGACAATGCCATGACATCGGATGTGTCCGGGACATGCACACTGTTCCCCATCACATCCAGGAACTCTGCATGTATCGGGGGAGGCAGTGGCATGGGATATGTGCATCGCACCCACATGGACAGAACTGCACGTACAACTATGCCATGACATGGATCCTGCGCCCATGGACATATGCACCGCACAGTGGACAGGAATCGCCCGGCTGGAGAATGTGAGAGCTGCACCCCTTCTCCCCCTCCCCGGAAATCCCGTAACAGGACCTTTGCATGGACGACAAGTGCATACAACAACAACACGACCCCAGTGACTGTGACATGTCCAGGAGCCACCATATGGCAACAACAAGTGGGACGCCGTTGCATGCACGTAAGCCCATGCCCTGATGTCAACTCACACGCACGCGTGCATGAGTAACAACAGCAGCACACCTGTCACATGGAACTGAGATGGACTGTGCCCATGATGCCAAGCGGTCTGGTAGGCTAAATGTATACCGTCTGTGTCAAAGTCCGCAGCACCGCAGCTATTTGCAAAAGAACATTAGCACTGCAACGGCCAAGCAGATGTAACTCTGAAGCCCACATCCCACATGCAACAGCTAATCACATGTACCCCTACACCCTTAGCAATGTGTAATCATGCTCAGTATATCCTCCACATGCATTCCACTGCCAGTAGTGTCCACTATACTGCATCACAGAGGACATAAGTCACAATACATGGTTTGAAGAAAGAAACTGTCTCTGCTGATTCCTTCCACAAGTACGAATGGGAGATGATGAGAGTGTGTGATGTACACGTCAGTCGTGACATGACCATGTAGTCCACTGTCATTGGATGTCAACGCAAATGAGTAGCACAACTGTGGAAGACACACATGTGTCGTGTGATGCGGTAGTGACGCTTCGCTCAGGTGGGTGGGTGTGACGGGCAGATGCGCACATGCAAAGTCGAACCACGCTGTGTCGGGAGGGGTCCGTAACTGCACATTAACGCTTCCCTGGGCAATGTCAAAGGCCACCTGTCGGGGGGGGTGTGAACACGTGTGTGCACAGCAGCCGGGCACACGAACAATGCGGTATCAGGCGTACACGTCAGCCCACCCTCTGTGGACAAGCTGGAACCTGTTGTGCGGCCGCCAGGCCCTTGACAAGGCACACACAGCCCCTGTCGACCAGGTGTATCCCCAACATTGTCAACCTGCACAGGCAATCCAGGGCACGGGATGGCAGTGGAGCATGGTGGGGGAGAGGACTCGGCGCGCTCCTCCGGGACACATCACGCATGCAAAACATCCTCAATGTGTAGCATGGCTCAAGTCACATGGAAGTATTGGGGGGACGCACACGTCACGAGCAGGAGTGACGTCACGGAAGGTGGCTCGCACCATCCCACTCATTGCCTACATCTCCACACACGTCACATGCCGTTGCAACAGAAAAGCCAGCGCGTGCGCAAGCACCTCCGAGCCCGCCCCAGTGAGGCAAAGGAGTGAATGTGTGGGTCCATCAGCCCCAGATGGACGCGGCATGGGCCGCTAGGGCAGCTACAGCCTCTGTGTGTCGCAGGTGGTGTATCCGGACTGCGGAGACTGCAATGCATTGTCTATGTTGCCCGGGTCTCGAGTCGGGGCACCACGCAGGTGGACGGCGTCCCGCCACACATCATGCCGTGAGACAGACCACTCGTTCAACTGGACCCACACATACACTCCTTGGCCTCTCCGGGGCGAGCTTGGGGCTGCATCTGCATGCGCTAGCCCCACAGGTGCAAATGCATATTGGGGGAGCGAGGGGAGGCCATGAGGACAGGGACAAAGACGACTGTAGTACTGTCAGTGAGTGCAAGGAATGACCCTGATGTGGACAGGAAAAGACGTGCCCCGTGTGCATTGCAACTAGTCGGCAATCCGATCACCCTCCCATGTCCTGCATGTAAGCCCGCACCTAGCCCCGCCCACCCGCCACACTGAAATTAGCACCAGCACAACATCATTCACATTCGAAGCACTGACTGGGGGTGACAACCATTGGACACACTTGTTGAGGCCACCCACGCGTACATGTGGGCCCTCCATGATCCATATCACCTGCGGCAAAGTGATGACATGCGCAATGACGGAAGTGAGGAGAGCTGTCCGCCCCACGCACAGATGGTGCATCAGCTCCACAGACCCAGCAGCGAGTGCAGCAGTGGTCACATGTGCAGGGGCAGCTGTGCCTGGTGTGAAGGTACATTCAAATTGACAGCACATCGACCAATGTGTAGTCTGCCCACATCTACAGTCCATTACCATGCGGACATAGAAAATGGACATAGGGCAACACATCTGTGTGGGTGCACCCACAGTGACCAACACTGCGCAATCATCGACGTACTCGCCCTGTGCATGGCCCACCACGCAACGGAGGTCACATTCAGTGCCACCATCCCACACACACATCCCTATCACGAGACATGGTGTGTCCAATAGTCAGTACTGAGTTAGCGCCCATCTGGAGGGTCCTGAACAGGAGACACATGCAACCCACTAGGCAGTCGGTGCTGTCATCTACTGGCATTGTGCAGTCAATGTGCAGGCCAGGCCTGCTGGGACTGAGAGGGGCAGCATGGCCCAGCCTGACATTCACACGAGCAACAAGTGCACTGGGACCTGCATTGGCAATTGCAGACGTCGGCCTGCTCCCAGCTGGCCCGGGACGCCTACCCCCATAGTGGAACACGCAGGGTGCAACCGCGCGGGTCATCGGAGTTGGCCGTAATGGCCTGGGCCATGTTGTTGACAGTCCGCTGAAGCAATGTGCACCACACAGTATGATGTGCGCACTGCATCTGCAGGTGTGGCCATGATGTGCGTGTGGGTGCAGGTGCACAATGGACGGGGCCACAACATGCCGTGTGCATGGGCAGGGACGGCCAGTGGCCGGCCCCCACATGTCTGTTAGCATGTCACAATCTGCACATTGGCATGGGTGCATGGTATACGCATATGCACACGCATGCCATCTCTCACTATGTACATCTGCCACTTGGCACGTGCAAGGTTACGTGTCACATGTGATGTGTATTTGCAAGCACACAGCCGTGTTGGCATGGGGCTGTCAATGTGTACACCTGTCAATGCTTCTGGAGGTGTGATCCGTACAGTGCTGCACATAGGGTGCAGTGGTGACACCAATGACTGTCACATATCCCCTCGTGCCACAGGTCCCACTTTTCTTGGCCGCTCAGCCTGTGCCCACATCGTCGTTGGTGTGTGCCATGCTCATCCAGCCTCGGAAGCAGTGTGATGCACAGCAGCCAGTCATGTTGCCGTGGTGTTGCCGCTTGCCGAATATGCAGTCAGTCCCCATCAGCACGCCTCACAGGTCATTGAGGCCTGGATCCCCATGTGCATGCACATAGCAATGGTTCGTGTCACTGCACATTGCTATTGCTGGGAGACCTGTGTAAGTGTATTGTGGCTGTGCTGTCCCTGCATGACAGCTGTTCTGTGACTCATGTTCTTGCTCTGTCATATCAGTTATGTGTATGTGTAAATGCCATGTGGCGTGTTGCTTTGACATGTGTCCACTTCCATCTTTCCTAGGCGGAGACCAAACATTTACCACCCTTACCAATTGTTGGCGGACATGGAGGATTCTGAGGTCATCCGGAAATTTCATCTGGACCGACCAACCCTGCATCGACTATGTGCCATGTTGGAACCCCACCTCCGTCCTCGCAGGGTGTATCCGACAGCATTCGCCCCCACGGCTAAGGTGATGGCTGCACTGCATTTTCTCGCCACTGGGTCATTCCAGCACACAGTGGGCAGTGGAGGTGGGATGTCCCAGCCCATGTTCAGCATGGTGCTGAGGGATGTACTGGCAGCCATGATGCTGTACAGGAACAGGTACATCCGATTCCCCAGGGCACATGAGTTGGCGGCAGTGAAGGGTGCATTCTATGCCCTTGGACGGATCCCACACGTCGTTGGTGCCATAGATTGCACCCATGTTGGCCTTGTCCCACCACAGGCCACTGAGCAGCTCTTCCGCAACCGGAAGCACACGCACTCCCTGAATGTGCAAGTGGTGTGCCTTGCGGACATGGTCATTTCCCACGTGTGTGCGAAGTTCCCAGGCTCGGCCCATGACGCGCACATCATGCGCAACAGCATATTACCACGACTGATGACCAATCTGCAACAGGACCGTGGCTGGATTGTCGGTGAGTATGTGGAGTTGTGTAGCGTGCTGGCTTAAGGATGCTGTCTACTGTCCCGTTTGAATTGCAACGGTTCTCTGTGTCCCTCACGCCCAGGTGACTCGGCTTACCCGAATGGGCCCTGGCTGCTCAGTCCATTACGGAATCCTCGGACCCCAGCAGATGACCGCTACAATGAGACACATGGGAGGACCAGACGTGTGGTCGAGCGTACCTTTGGCCTCCTCAAATCCAGGTTCAGATGCCTGGACCGCACCGGGGGTGCGCTGGCGTACTCCCCACAGAAGGTGTGCCAGATAGTGGTGGCTTGCTGCATGCTGCACAATCTGGCTATTCGGAAGCAGATCCCCCTAATTGTGGATGATGGAGATCAACCAGGGCCCCAGCCTGCAGACCAGGACAGCTCGAGTGAGGAAGACAGCGGAGAGGAGGAAGCTGTGAATGTCCGTCAGCAGCTCATCGCCCGCTACTTCACTTGACGGTGAGTGTCCATGTACGACGGATGATGTGGCTGTAGTTGTGCAGGTGTCTGTGTGCTGTGTCACGGAGGCCTTATGTACACTGTGTGCTGTGTGTCAATGGTCCATGTCCAGGTTTGTATGCCACTGACGGTGGCTGTGGCATTGTGCCCTATTGCACTGTGCGATGTGTGTACATTGCATGTAGTTGTTGACATGTACTGTGTGATGGGTGTGTGACACACTCATTGGATGTGCTCCTGTTCTGTTTTCCCCCCTAGGTCCCTACAGCCCCTCCTGTCCCATCGCCATGCCACACATCCGATGCTTCTCTGCTCAAGGTGGCGGTTGATCATCGTTCAATAAACACAGTGCACAGACAGCAGTTTGTGTAAAAGGTGCATTTATTTTCAACTGTGACATGTCATTGTGTGCAAGGTGATGACATGAGTGTTGCGTGCAGTGACGATGAGCTGTCGGCCATGGCTGCGTGATGCTCAGGGTGTACCCACTAGTTCTATGTCCCTAGTCCAACAGACACATGCCATTCTGATGGTTGTGTGGGGTGGGATCGTAGTCCAAGTCAATGCAGTGGGTGGTCAAGGATGGCTGGCTGCCTCACTTGCGTCTGGAGCGTGCGAAGTCCTCCCGGGACATCTGTTTCGACTTCGGACGGCCCCTTCCACGTTTGGGAGGGGGGGTGTGTGGTGGCGACCTACTGGTGGTGGGTGAGGTGTGCTCACTGGCTGTGGACGCAGGGGAAGTGGACACTGCTGGCCGACCCTCGCCCTAGCAGGTGGTGGCGGAGGTGGTGTTGCTGGCCTTGCCTGTGACCCCACCGCCACCACCAGCTGGCCCATGAGGTCCACGAGTTGGTCCATACGGGACACGAATTGGCCCATATGGGCGTCCATGGACCTCAACACCCCCAGGACCTCCCGCGTGTCGGAAGCAGACCTGGCCCATTGTCCTTGTGCCTCTTCATAGGCCCCAAGTACTCTGGCCATTTGAGGCAGGGCATGGCTCCCAGGGGAGGCTGGCGTTGGCCTGACCCTGCTCCTCCTACCAGTACTGCTGCCACCGACCTTCCCACTTACCACATTGCTCACCACGGTCCTCGCTGTGGCTCCCAGGGTGGACCCAGTCGGCCGGACCACCACTTGCGCTGGGGCTGGGGCCAGTGATGACGTGGTGGTGGTCGCGGAGGTGGTGGGGGTTGCGGCAGTGGGAGTGGCCGCAACGACCGTGGGAGTGGCCGCCACAACAGTGGCAGCAGGGGGCTGTGAGTGGTCATCAGCCCTGGATGATGGGTTGGTGGGTAGGAGGGTGCCTGGGGTGCGGTTGGGCCCTGCCACACCAGATGGGCCTGCTGGGTGGTCCGTGTCCGAGTCGGAGGACAGATCCTCCACATCCGTGAGTCCTTGTTGGGGGCTTGCAGGCTGGCTGTGCTGGCTGCTGTCTCCATCTCCAGCATCCAGCAGTTCGTCACCTGTGGGGGGAATGAGATATGTTATTGTGTTGCACATGACAGAGTATGTATAGGTTGTCTGACATCCACAGTACGTGCACAGTCGTGCACAGGTTTCCCGGAGCCGTGTGTGTGGCTGTGCCATTTGTTGTTGTGTGGGCATGCCAATGGGACTGTGTGCTGTGGACATGTGGCATGGGACGGATTGGCAATGCAGATGGGTGTGTTGCTGTGCTCCTGCTTTTTGTGGCTCTGGTGTATGCGGACTCCAGACCCATCATGGAGGTTGGTTTGTACTATGCTCTTGGGGTTCAAATGTAACGCTTAGAAACGCAGATGGCATAATGGGGGTCAGCCCCTGAAACGCATTTGAGATGAACTATGCTTTGGGGGTTCATATGGAACGCTTAGAAACGCAGATGGCATAATGGGGGTCAGCCCCCTGAAACGCATTTGAGATGAACTATGCTTTGGGGGTTCATATGGAACGCTTAGAAACGCAGATGGCATAATGGGGGTCAGCCCCTGAAACGCATTTGAGATGAACTATGCTTTGGGGGTACATACTGTGAGCCATGGGTGCAGAACGTGACATGTGTTGTGGCAACATGACAGTGCATGGTCTGAGGTGTGTGTATGTCTGACATACCCTGCATATTTGCTGTCTGTTGTGATTTCTGGCCATGTAATTGGACGCATTGTTATGAGTGAGTGATGGTTGTGTGCCACACGACGTATTGCAGATGGTCCAATTCCTTGGTGTGCGTGCTGCCCTGTGCCATGTGCATCAATGCAGTGCTCGGGGGGTGTGGCCCATGTTATGTGTGTTGTTGCTCACAGTGTGACGTGCGCTTCATTCACTTCTGGCACATGATTTGTCATGGGCATGTTTCTTTGCGTGACTACTGTATGTGGACCAGCTGTTCGGATGACATACCTTTCATGTGACTGGGGCTGACGGATGAGATGGATGGTATGTTGTATGTGCATTGTGTGTCTGTGTGTTTGATGGGTCCAGTGGTGTTCGTGTGCATTTATGTTGTTCCACGCTGTTGCGTCTAGTGTGGTATGTCTTACATGGGCGTAGTTGTGGGATGTGTGGTTGACAGGCAGTAGGGGCTACATGGACAGGACTTCGATGGTGTTGCTGTTGTGTGTGATGGGTTGCACTGTGCCTGCCGTGTGGTTCTGTAATCAGTGTGACTTGTGCATGCAGACGTGGCTCCTTGGGTGTTGCTGTGTCTGTGATGGGTCATGTGGGGTGTGACTCTGTGGTTCATGTCCGTGTGCACATTGTTCACATGGTTGTGACAGGGAGCAGTGCTGCGTGTTCCTCTGCTACTTGACATGTCCCATGTGTTAGTCGTAATTCAGTCCTCATGCCTCCAGTCACCCCGCCCTGTCCAGTTTCCCACCTGCAGGTTGTTTTTGAGCGTGCACTGGACTGGATGCAACATGGTTATGGGCGGGGGTGCTCCATGTTGCAGGTCTGTGGGGGTGGGGGCGGTGTTATGGGTCGTGGTGATGGCTGGACGCCCACTGACACCGTTTGTCCTGGGGCGGGATGTCTACCTGTCGGCTGCCGGTGTGCACTGCAGTGGCTGCTACGTGGGTGTGGGGTGTGGGCCGTGCTCCTCCTTGCTGTGCTGTGGGACTAGGGGCCTGGTGGGTGTTGTACTTCAGCTGTCCCCCTCCCACCCACTGCCTTTATGTTGCGGCTACTTACCTGTTACTTGTCGGTTAGTGCAGCTACGGCTGCCACATGGGTGTGGGGGTGCTCCGCCTTGCTGTGCTGTAGGACTAGGGGCCTGGTGGGTGTTGTACTTCAGCTGTCCCCCTCCCACCCACTGCCTTTGTGTTGCGGCTACTTACCTGTTACTTGTCGGTTGGTGCAGCTACAGCTGCCACATGGGTGTGGGGGTGCTCGTTGTGGCGCTTCTGGAGTACTAGGGGACATGTTGGTGGTTACGTGGCTGGCTGGGTGTACACATGCCCCCATGGTTTTGTTAGTTGATATGTTTGGGCTGTGTGTGTGGTGGTGCCTGTTGCATGTGTGAGTGATGTGTTGTGTATTGTGTACTGGACATGGGGGTGTTTGTCCCTCGGAGCTATGGCATGGTGGTAGTGCATGTGAGTACATAGCGGTGTGCTGGCATACATTTGTTTGTACTTACCAGCCTCCACTCCCCCTGGTAATCCGGTGAGGATCTCCGGATGGATGATGACTCGCACCTTCTCCTCCCACGCTTTGAAGGTCTTGTAATGCGCGGGATTCCCTCCGCCAGTCGTGGCAGCCAGCTCTCGGTTTTTGCTCTCCTTCTTCTTGACCAGGCTTTTGATGTCGTTCCACCGTTTGTTTATTTCTCCTCTGTTTCTGGGTACGGTCCCGACTGCATTGACCTGGTCTACAATTCTGTTCCACATTCTGTTTCTGGTGGCTAGTGGTGTGTGCTGGACCTGGTTGCCATAGATTTGTGTGTGCACCTTGACGATCTTGTCGACCATGACCGTCAGCTCAGTGGAAGTGAACTTGGGCATTCTGTGTGATGCCATGGTGTTTGTGGTGCTGGTGCGGTGTGTGATGTGGGATGTGCAGGGGGTTTGTGGTGCCGGTGTTTGGTGGTGGTGGTGGTGGTGGGTGTGATGTGTGCGTATCTGTGGTGTGCTGCTGTCCTTGCTGTGTCACTGTGTCCTCTCCTCTCTGCTTTGCTATGTTGCAAGGGGTTGTGGTCTGTGGAGGGGCTGCTTTTGTACTTACCTGTTTGGGTGTGTCCTGATGGTCTGTTGTTTTCAGGTGTGTTGTGGCTGGTGTTCTGGGCTTTGTGGTTTATTTGTTTGTCCAGGGGTGGTGTGTTTTCGGGATGTGTACTTTGTCTGTGTATTTGTGCGTGGGTTGCTGTGTGGACTTGTTTGCCATGTTGTGTGTGTTTGTTTGAGTCCGCGGCTGTTTCTGTGCAGGGACGTGGCCGCCATGGCTTCTGCCGTGTCCATTTTCTCCGGTGTTGTTTACACTGGCGGGCGGTGTATTTGTTGTTTTTCCGCGCTCATGTCGGTGCGATCGTAATTTCACGTGCGGTGTCTCGACCGTGAGGGCGGACGGTTTTGTGTTGTCGTGCGTCTTTCCGTCCGTGGCGGGCGGTTTGACTCCGACTCGGGCAAGGGCGGGCGGTATTTTGTGTTTTTTTTCCGCCGCTGGCGGTTTTCGGTTCGGGTTATCATGATTGCTGGGTCGGTATTCAGACGGTGTAGGCGGGCGGATTTTTGCCGCTTTCATGGGTGGCGGATTTTTTTACGCCCGGTATCGTAATGGGCCTTTAAGTAATTTAAAAAAAATTACTTCCCACCATTTACCACTATAAACCCCACAACTCACACATCAAAATAATTACACAATTGCCATATTTGAATTTTAATTAATTAATTAGCATTAATTAACAAATAATTAATTAATTATAAATAAATTACCTCCCACCATATTCCCCTATAAATGCCACCCCCAATTTCTTAAAACTTGACACAATTAACATAATTAATTAACAATTAATGAATTAATTAATAACAATTAACAAGCAAAATATAAATAATTATCAATAAATTAATTAACACTATAAAATAAAATTACATAAATATTATATTAAAAATATTAATAAATGTATTAAAATTAAATAACTTCCCACCCTACTCCCTTATCAACCCACAACCCGCTCCTAAAAAACACAATTAACATAATTACCAATTAATAAATAATAATTAGCAACCAATTAATAAATAATTAATAATAAATTAATTCCGACAATTAACAATGTAAAATATTAAATGAATAAATATTATTTAATAAAAAATATTAATAATTTAATTATTATTAAATTACTTCCCACCCTATTCCCCTATAAATCCACAACCTGCTCCTAAAAAAATGACACAATTAACATATTTACCAATTAATCAATAAAAATTAACAGCCAATTATTAATTAATTAATAATAAATTAATTCCCACAATTAACACTATAAAATCAAAATTAAATAAATACTAATAAAGAAAAAATAATATTCAATTTATTATAATTAAATTACTTCCCACCCTATTCCCCTATAAACCCACAACCCGCTACGGAACTAAAACGCAAAATTTTATTAAAATAAAATTAATAACTTCTACAAATGTATACATAAATTAAAAAACAAATGCAATACTTAGACAAAAAAATAGAGCACATACATTTAAAATACATACTAAAATACATAACACTAACTAAAAAAACTTTATTTTTAACAACTATGGGGCCGATTCCGATTCGGGCCGGAAATCTCTCCGACCGAGCCGGACCCGGAGAGATTTCCGACCGAATCGGACTCTAGCAGTCCGACCGAACGAGTACGAAGCGCACGTATGCTATCGGACTCGATTCGGTCGGACTCCCATTGAAGTCAATGAGAGCCAGTCGTACGACGCGTACACGGGCTCCCATTGACTCAATGGGCACGACGCGAACAAGGGTGCCCCCTACAGCGTGTTCGCGTCGATGCGGGTCGTGCCGTACATGCACGTGTAGGGGGGACCCATGGGTCCCCCCTGTGTGCGACTCGCGTGCCTACGCTTCCAGGGGGGTCCGACACGGAGCCCCAAAGTGCGGCTCCGACAGCTCCTTGGAGCCGGACTGCGCAAGTCGGTCGGAGCGGTCGCGATGCGCATCGTACTTACCCGGCCGGGGAACGTCTCCATAGCGCGGTGCGAGTCGTCCCCGTGCGAGTCGGTCGGAGCGGTCGGGTCCTGCGTACGAGTCGGTCGGAGATTTCGCGAGCGCACGCATCGTACTCGCTCGCCCGGACGCACGTACGATTCGGTCGGGAAATAGGACTCCGAATCGGATCCGGTAAAGCCGAATCCGATTCGGAGCCCTACCGGCCGAGATCGGAATCGGACCCTATATTTTTGCAAACTATATTAATGACTTTGAAATTTTTGAAAACAATATTTCTTACCTTAAACTCGATATTCTTGACCACGATATTCTTGCAGTCGATATTTCTGTATCTCGATATTCTGCACTCGATATTAGTGCAAGTCGACATTTCCAACTCGATATTCTGACTCTTTACCATCCAGATGGTGAGTTACTAGTTCAGGTAACCTTATTTCTCTCTACTGACCTAGTGGTTCAAGTTCTTTAACTGTCATATAACGAAACCATATTTTTTTAGTATCCTCGAATGTAATAAATAAAAACTCTTACCTCATTGCCTGCATTCACCAACATTCTACATTTCGTAATATTTTCTTTTAAAATTGTTTTTAATGTTGTTGATATCTTTAACCTCCCAGCAGTACTGAAACAATGAATACATATCTTAAGACCCGATTTAGAGTTTCAAGAACAGAATACTCCATTACAAACATGACAGAGAACCTGTCTGCCAAAACCTTGGTCTGTCCATCTAATTTCGAGAAAGGTGGACTTTTGCTCAGTCAACGGTATACTTCCTCCAAAGGCAAGCTACAGTAGAGGCCGTTGGAGGAAGGATATTACACCCTAGTCAGGGTGGATGGTGCAATGCTTTTTTCGTGTCCATCACCTCCAAGAAAAACCTGGTGGTGAGAGACAGTTAAAAACCCTGGAAGAAATCTCCCATGGTGTGGGGTGCATTAGTTGTTTGTTTTTCAAAAAACAAACTCTTATTTTGGGATTTTGTTCTTTAAAAACAAGAAACATCAAAAGTGTGTCAAACTTTTCCTACATTGATAAGACCGCCATGACTGTGCTTACTGTTAATATAGAGACATGTCCATGGGGCAAGTGGACATCCCTATATTTGGTGGGTGGAGTTTCCTAGGAATGGCAGCGGCAATGTCCACTGCCAACCCGATGGAGTAACCTCCATCCGCCACCCTCTAAATTGGCCTCTTATTATATTCCTACAACAGTGCAGATTCACTAAATATACATCCTACTCTAAAATCAAGTATATTATCATAACATTTTTATATTTAATTCCTTTTAATTAAGGCAATTATGTCATAAAGGGAGATTTCAAGCATGTAAGAAGGTTTAAATGAGAGAAAACATTATATGATGAATTTAAAAGATATTAGCAATGGCAAGATCTCATGCACTTAACTCTTCCCCAACTTGTGAGCACATCTGCTAATTCCTGTGTTTCACAGTGCTACAGTCCATTAAGTGAGGTGAAATATATTTTTTGTGGTACAAGTATATTCATTTTGGTTTTTCAATCTGTGTCAACAGCCTCAAACATCAAATGAAGAACGTGGTTTTAAATGTCATCGAATAATTATTATCCTATTATATCACAATGTCACTTAAATGTTGTCACTCATAATAAATGTCTTTCTTTCCATCAGGTTGCCAAACTAGGGGTAGCACAAGGAGGCAAAACTCACAAAGCTGAATCCCAGGTTTCACGGATGGTTCTTGTAATGATAATTGCCTTCTTGATTTGCTGGCTTCCGTATGCCACTTTCGCAATGACTGTGGTAGCCAATCCTGGAATTTACATTGATCCTATTCTAGCTACAGTTCCCATGTACTTAACAAAAACCAGCACTGTCTACAACCCTATCATTTACATCTTCATGAACAGACAGGTAACTATGACCACCTTTTATTATGGTTGTTAAGCTTTTTGTGTCTGCATTTGACAAAACGACCTACAGTGTCATCACTGGAGCTGTCATAGGTATCTGCCTGAAGTACTATTCCACAAAGTCCAAACTTTGGTGCAGTTAACTCTGCTCCTGTGGTCACCTCTGTGTCAACGCCTACACTCTCCTTAAACTACGTTGAGTTAGCACTTAAGTTGAGCATAATTTATTTAATTTTTTAAGACAGATATATGACAAAAGCTAGAACTTCTTTGTAACAATTTCAACCTTAAAGTTCACAGTAGGCCAATGAAACACGTAGGCAGAAAATATAAATTAAAAAACAATATCTCCTTTTCTAGCACTTGTTATAACTTTCATTGGATGTCTCCTTAACTTCTATTCTGTTACTTCACATTTAAGTATAGGAATAGCCGCATACTCCCATGTGAACAAGGACTATCACTCTAACAAAGAATATTTTCTCAAATATGGAAGGATTCACCTAATTTTTCTATTGCAAGGTTAACATATTCCATGTCATCAACTATCATCAGTCTGTATTTCTCAATTTTAACCTTAAAAGGAAATTTGCAGAGCGCTTTGTCTATAAATTATTTGCTATAGCAAACATTTCTTATGCTCACCAAAATGTATTCTGCAAATATTTGTAAACAATCAAAATAAAAACATTTACACTTTACTCATATAGGCAGTCATTGTTTTCTGATCCAAAGCATGGCACACCCAGTCCAGTGTTTTACTGATCTAACAGATAAAACTGCAGCCTCTGTCCTCCTATAACTCTATAACTGCTACGTTGATATTATTTTTTTTATCTCTAGGAGCAGCGAGTGTTATTATTTTATAGGATAAGAGTAGATGTACTTTCACATAGTAAGGACAGCTTTACCCAAAGTACATATATTGAAAATCAGATTTTCATTTCCAGTTCTTTGTTAAATAGGTACAAGAAAAGAAAATTTAATAATATTGTTCAGTCAGGAGGAAACCTGTGGACTGGAGGAGAAATTCAATTAAAATATGCTAATGTTCATGATGAAAACTGAGCTAGCAGCTGACAAGGCAAAGTTTGGACAAAGTGCAAAACCAGGAGTTGAACACTGCATTTGTGGCTCATTATTGGATTCCTATTGATTATAATGGAACAAATTTCCCTGAAAGCTTATTATTATTATTGGTTATCTATTGGATTTTCAGGTAACCTTCCTTAACCACTGAATAATGCTAATTTTTTTGTTCTCATAGCTAGTTAACCTTGTATCCATTTTCTTCTTTCCATCTTACTTTATTGTTGTAGTGATTAACTTGTTAATCACTACAACCAAAAATATTTTCCTGTGAGGATTGTGTTGTAGCTTGGTTCAACCTTCTAAATGTCAGCCAAGGTTGAACTCCTTTTTACAGCGCAGCTGTCGCAAGACAATTATGTTATCATCACTAGAGAGGGGCTTTGGCTCCACCTACATGTTGGGAGCCAGGAGTACATGTTTTGATTGTGCCAAGGTTGTGTGCTTCCACAAAAAGTGCTTGCTCTTCTAGGCAGCTGTGATCATTTTACTTATCCAGCTGCCTGAAATTGAACTTACAGGGTTACACACATGACATTAGAATGCTATTAAAGCATCTTAGATAACTAGAAAATGTGTTTTTCTCTGGTAACAGCACAGATAGGAGGAGTGTAGTCATTACCCTACATGGATTTTTAGGTCTGGACTAATAGTGCAACTGTCACCTGAACTTTTAACCTACACCACCATTATTCTACAGTTCTTTGCTTCTACTGAAATACATATCTATACCCATGCTATATACTTGCAATGTTTCACATTGCCATGCAACATTCTGTCGTGTGGTTTGTGGCCTCATTGTCTGCATTGCTATGTTGGCTTATGCCTGGCTGCCATGATGCCTTTTTGCGCACGTTCCTTTGTGACTTTGTTTTTCCAGCCTCTGCTTGTGCCCGGCTATATTAGTACTGTCTGCCTTTCTGCCTTTCACCTTTTCTCCTGTTCCCTGTGGGTTTCGTCTGCACAACATGTACAAGGTCGAAAAACAATGTCCCTTGTTCTTGCTGATCTGGCCAGTCCCTCGCACTTAGACATAACACTAAGGGGCCGATTCCGATTCGGGCCGGAAATCTCTCCGACCGAGCCGGACTCGGAGAGATTTCCGACCGAATCGGACCCTAGCAGCCCGACCGAACGAGTACGATGCGCACGTATGCTATCGGACTCGATTCGGTCGGACTCCCATTGAAGTCAATGGGAGCCTGTCGTACAACGCGTACGCGGGCTCCCATTGACTCAATGGGTGCGAGGCGAACAGGGGCGCCCCCTACAGCGTGTACGCGGCGAAGCGACTCGCGCCGTACACGCACAGGTAGGGGGGACCCATGGGTCCCCCCTGTGTGCGACTCGCGCAGCTACGCGTACAGGGGGTCCGACACAGACCCCCAAAGTACGGCTCTGACTGCTCCTTCGAGCCGGGCGGCGCGAGTCGGACGGACTGCTCGCGGCGCGCATCGTACTTGCCCGGCAGGGGAACGTCTCCATTGCGCGGTGCGAGGCGTGTCCGAGCGAGTCGGTCGGAGCGGTCGGCTTTCGTGTACGAGTCGGTCGGTGCGGTTGGGTCTCGCGAACGAGTCGGTCGGAGTTTTCGCATCGTACTCGCTCGCCCGGACGCACGTACGAATCGGTCGGGAAACAGGGCTCCGAATCGGATCCGGTAAAGCCGAATCCGATTCGGAGCCCTACCGGCCGAGATCGGAATCTGCCCCAAAGTACAGCTGCACTGGAGAAATTCGTGTGCTTTTAATATTGTGATCTCGCTGTTTGTGACACTCGGAGAAAAACCTTTCCAGAGAGAAGAGCTGTGCTTGTCTGATGATGTAAACCTTGCATCTAGATATTGAGGTATGAGGGTTCGCCTGACAACGCCCAGAGGTCTTCTATTTTTATAATAAACTAGTTAATAGCACGGGGAGGGTGGTAAGGCCATTTAGCCCTATATCCACTGCTTTATGAAATGCTTTCCCCGTTTGTATTCTATGGAATTGTAACTATGCTTATTATTTTATCATTATGCATTATGCTGATAGTACTGGCACGTGTACTGTATCTTAGAGCACGATAGTTGAAATAAACATTTTAAACTATACAGTGTCTCTTATTACACACGTTGTGGACAAGTATGAGTGAGTTATGAAAGGGTGTTCTTGCTCCCGCGAGCCCTGAGAGAGACCGTGTTCTGGGTTGTCTAATCATTGGTAGCACCGCTGCTAATGAGACGCTAAAGCTAGTCGGATTGGGATTGTGGGTACTAAGGTGCATGGTTGGTTCACCACTATACTCCGAGGTCCTATTATCCTGTGCATAGCTCTGTGTATGTGCAGAATCCCTACAACATGGCGCCACCAACGTAGTGGGCTGCTTATCTGCGAGACGCTTGAGTAGTGCTTGTGCTTGTCCACAACTCCCTTCCAATACGCTTCCGGAAATGTGTGTGAGGGTGATACCTCCTATATTTACGTTTTTATAGGTTCTTTCAAGCTTGAAGTTATTAAAAGGTGTTTAAGTAACCCCTATATTGTGCTGCCTCATATTAGGTTGTCGATTATTTCTGGTCTTAATGGCGGATATAAATATACCGGCACATAGCTGCGCTGCACTCCGGGCTCATTTACTGGCTTATGGAGTGCCTGACGCGGGTGTCTCACTCATCTTTGTGGTGCAGGCTGACCCGGCCCACCATTTTGAGGTGTTTTACTCTTGGGTCACTTTTCCGGCGGTGGATGGAGCAGGCGATTTGTTCCATGAGTACACTATCACTGCCCTACCCAATGCTTATCGGCCTTATCAGGCTCTCGAAGTACCACTTACGGCATGGCAACACCGTATTTGGTTTAATGGCGCCCTCCCACATCCGGTCACACCGGTTCGTTTAGGCCCCCTATCTATAGAAGGGGCCACTTGGCCAGTTTTGGCCGGGTATACCCCACATCCGCGTTATTTGACGATTGCGGTTGCTGAACTGCGTGAGTTACATACGTCTTTGATACGCGTTCACAGAGCTTTAGTACAGTATGTTACAGGCAACGTTCAGGGAGCCCCTCCTGGAGTTGCGGTGCATCCAGCTGGACCGGGCGGTGTAACCATAAGTCCCGTCATGGTTAATTCGGTGATGGGCAAGAGCCCACAAAATAAGGATGATTTGCCTTATTGGCTTGCAGAAAAATTTGACCAGCTGGAGGCAGTTTTTCCCAATACTTCTCCTGTGGACAAACACAGGATTTTAACGATCAGTTTGAAAAAAAAGACTTAATTCCGGAGTTGGCAGAATGCAACAACTGGGGTAAGGTATTCGCCGCAGCGTATGCGAAGTGTTTCGGCACTCCTTCCATGACAGTTCTCCCCTCTGTAATTAAACGAGTACAGGATGAGCATGGCCCTGAAGCGGCTGTGGAATTAGGGATGAGACTGGTGGGAGTGTTCGATGTAGTGGCTGACTTAATCCTTGCGAATGTCAAGGGCGATGCAGTTAACTTTCAAGTAGCTAATGCTTTGGCTTTAGTCCCAGAACCGGACAGGCCACGCGAATTATCGAAAATTATTGCACAGGCTTATGGCAATGTGAAAAGTATGTATTCAGCAGTTCCAACAGTAATAAAGTGAAAACACAACACACGAAAAATGACACACCAATTTAGAATTATAGAGTAGAATTTAATAAATTGACACCAAAATAACAAAAATCCAACTAGTAGAACCAGAGAGATACAATTTTAAAGATTAAAGTGAAAACACTGCTTAGATGCACAAAGTGACAACTGTGCTTATCTGGTCGCGCCGAACCGGGGAAGAGTCACAAGTTCAGGCTGACCACGATGAAGTGCGGGCCGGATACAGGGACCAGGTTAGGCCTGCTGAACAAAGTACCTTAAATGGAGCGTTGTTGGGTCCTGCGCAGGGGATAGATCATGCAGCGGCGCTTCCGATGCATTGGGGGCAGCAATGCGAGCTCTTGCATTGAGATGTGTTGTGCATCACCAGTTCTGAGAAGCCGTGGGGCTGCAATGTGAGGTCCGGTTTCGAGATGTGTTACACAGCGGTGGTTCCAAGAAGCTGCTGTGCAATGTGTCACACTGTCGGTTTTGTGAGGACCATAGCTGGGCTGTCAGAGGACCTTCAGGCCCACCTCCAAGAGTCCAGGGCTGGGGTGGCACCACTTGGATGGCAAGACTCACCTCAAGCAGAGTCCAGGTGCTGGGTTCAAGGTGATTGTAGCCTTTTATGTCCCTTAAGCTCTGATCAGGAGGCCAGCCAACTAGCCCTTAGCGTCACTTTGGTGGTCCTGGGTTTGAAATACAGGTTTGTCTCAATGTCTGGGAGCAAGACACAAAGACCAACTGCCAGCTACACCTAGTCATGTGACCTAGGATACAGGTTGTAGGCACCAAATGGCTAGGACAAAAATGTAAACTTTCTAAAAGTGGCATTTTTAGAATTGTGTCTTAAAATGTAACTTTACCCTTGAAGAGATGTTAGAAATTGGTTTACTGGTTGACTGGAGTGTGAGTCCTGGTCAACAAGAAACTATGGGATCGATTACGATGGCGGGCGGACAAAGTCCGCCCGCCATCGCAGTGGCAAAAGGGACCGCCCGCCATAGGTGCGGCGGTCCCGCTATACGAATTAGGATGCGCCTGCCACACTGGCGGGCGCATCCCGTATTTTTACATTGCGGCGGGCGGTGCTGCAAGCAGCACCCGCCGCAATGTAAAAATACATGTTGTGCATCTGCATGTACAACGTGGCAGGCACTGTGCGGTGCCTGCCACCTTGTACATGCAGATGCAGGGGGGTACCATAGGTACCCCCCATGTGCACCCCACCCCCCCAACACTCTGGGGGCCCGCAACGGGCCCCCAAAGGCATTCTCCACCTGTCTTCTTGCGGCGGGATCTCCGCCGCAGAAGACAGGCATCGTAATGCCTATGGCGGTGCCTGCACGGCACCGTGGCCATTGGCCCATTGTACCGTGTCCCGCAAGGCGGGCTGAAAAGGACCGCCTTGCGGGACCACGGCGGACGGTATTTCCGTCCGCCGCGGTACCATTCCCATTCCCACCGCCATCCTGATTTGGCGGTGGGAATATTCAGGTGGATGGCGGGCGTATCGTCCCCGCCGGCCTGGCGGTGACTACCGCCGGCCCGGCGGGGGCGATCCGCCCGCCATCATGATCGGCCCCTATAATCCTTGTCAGGGTAAGGCACAAGCAAACCCCAAATTAACCTGTGCTCAACCCCCTGGTAGCTTCGCACAGAGCAGCCAGGCTTAACTTTGAGGCAATATGCAAAGTATTTGTGCAACGCTTCAGTAAAACAGTGAAAACACCACACAAAAAGATACCACACCAAGTTAGAAAACTAGAGCTTAATTTAATTTTATAAAAGCAAGACCAAACCAATAAAATACTAATCAGTTAAATTGGAGTTAGGTATTTTTAAAGAATAAACTGTAAAATAGCACCTAAAAGCATAAAGCGCCAACCGCAGCTATCTGGTCACGTTGGATTGGGTCAAAGTCAAAAGTTCAGGCTGATTGCGATTGAACACAGATTGGGCACAGTCCCAAATCAGTTGTGCTGAAGGTTTACCTTCTCAAGTTTTGTGTCAAGAGTCCTGTTCGTGCTGGAGAGGGTCGCGAGGAGCAAGGAGAGCATTGCAAGGAGAGCATTGTGGGCGGTAGTCGACATGGTGCGAAAAGCAGACTGGGCATCGTGGATGGGCGGGCTGGAGCTTCACGTTGGCAGTTCTCTGCAGGCGATCGCTGCTTGTTGTGCAAAGAAACGAGCTGGCAGCGGCTCACACTGAATTCTATTACGAGCGACATTGTTCTGGTGTAAACGGGCCCGTTCGAAGTCGCGAAGAGCCCAAAAGCTTGAATTCAAGAGCCCGTGTGCCACTCCAAGGGTGCAGGACCTGAGAGATCCACTTGGGGGTTAGGAACTCATTGAAGACGAGTCCTGGAGCTGTTGGAGAGCCGTTTATGTCCCTGAGACTCAGATCAGGAGGCCAGCAGACTAGCTCTTGGAGTCACTCTGGGGTTCTGGGTTTAAGAGGGGTTGCAGGTCCAGTTCTTCCTCCTCAGGAAAGAGGGTATCAGGTCAGCACAGCAGGGCAGTAGGTCCTTCAGAGTAGCAGATCAGCAGAGTGGGAGTCCTTGAAGCAGCACATCAGTCCTTCTTCCTGGCAGAGTATCCACAGATCCAGAAGTGTACTAAAGAGCAGGTGTCTGAGGTCCTTCTTTTATAAATAGGTGCCCTGGTTCTGGAAGTTGGGAGAATCTTCTAGACAGTGGCTTTGAAATGCATGGAATCCCCTGCCACTTGCCCTGGCTCCAAGCTGGCTGAAGTGACAATGCAGGGTCGTTAAGCCCTTTGTGTGAAGGCAGAGCACAGGCTATTCAGTTGTAATTGGGGCTGTTCTCAGCTCCGCCCCCCATCCTGCCAGCAAATCTCCCATCTAGGCATACCTAACCCTCTATTGTGTGACTGTGTGGGAGGAATTCACAAAGTCTACCTGTCAGTTACACTCAGTCATGTGACCCAGGTCAGCCCATAGGCACAAAAGAGTTAATTGCAGAAAAATGCCAACTTTCTAAAAGTGACATTTTTAGGTCTCGGCTAGACAGCGCATGCACTATCTCAAAAAGCCATGTTGTGTTTAATCTGTGGGCTGCAGCCCGCCCAGAGGCTTCCCATTTGCTTGCTCCATAGTCTGTCTCATATTCCTTGTCACCATTTGTCCCTGGCATGCATGGTCATGCCTAGGGGTAGGTGTTAAACTCCGCTCCCCCGGCTGAATTTGCTGAGTTTTGATTTCCACTCTTCGCTTGGAGCATGGAGTTCGGCAAAAACTCTGCCAACCACTGCGTGGCGGAGTTTACCGGCACACCTGCCCCTACTTTAGCAGCACGAACATTGCACTTGCCAAACTGGGAACAGCTAGCAAAGGGCAGATGTCCCCAGAAGGCATGCAGATTCCATAGCCAATTAACACGTCAGAATTCTGTGCAGCACACTAGGATTGGCTGACATTTCTCCATTCCTAAGTCACCTTAACCATCACAAGTTACTCTGACTCCCTTGCAACTCCCAGAGTATATTCGGATATGTGGTTGGCTGTCATGCGACCCAGAATTGGTGTATTTGCCGACAAATGTCCATTCACAAAAAGATCGATAACGGACAATGTACGCTTTACAGACGGCCTTCGTAAGTAGGTAATTGGGGATACTTTAATTGCCACGCTTATGGCTTCTCGTCTATGCCGCTGAATCACTACGAGGTCTAGAATGCATAGCACTACACAGAGGACATTCAGGAATGGCTTAAGGGTATCGTACTGTCAGATGTAAACAATCTGCCAGAGAGGGAGGGGTACACTTTTGAAAATGAGTTTTTTAACTGCATACATTTACAGATTTGACTCCGAAACGTCTAAACCACAAAGCCACAATGGTTCAAATTCAAAACCAAAGGCGTGGAAAAAACGTTTCAGAAGGAAACAAAACTGAGTATTTGATCATTTCTAAGAAAGCTGAGAATTGAAAATGAGTAAATGTGCTTTCTTTGTACAGCAAGGTGTCGAAACTACAGCATTTAATTTAGAAATTTCTTAACAAGAGCGTGTTCATGTAAATATAGAATACTCTGTGGTGTCTGGCACACAAGAGCGTGCACCTGATTGGGCACACCCACAGCTCACTTGTACACACTGCTCTCTGTAGGTGCATTTTGCATTGTGCCGCACACCCACCTAGTGCATCCGGGCATACATCTGTGAAACACGCTTGTGCACTTGTGAGAACTGTAAGTTCCTTTAAGTGCTCACAGACAGTGGATGCAGGGTCCAGTTCTACACCCCACACGTCTATTGGGAATGAGGCAAAATAGTGGGACAGACCAAGTAAAGCCAAGTCCCAGATTTCATACTCAGAATCTCGTAACCCCCATGTCACGCCTTTAATCCTTCCCTTGGAGTGTGCCAAAGAGGGAATACCTGCATTCCACCAGACCTGCGAAAGGTGCCCTTTCCGGTTGGAATTTTAACAAAGGATCTAATAAATTAGAGGGGAACATTTCTCTGAGTAAGAAGGATCCCTTCCTTCCACGAGTCTTGCACAAAATAGTCTTTCATTCCTTGATGCAAAGACCCCACTATTGATGGGTCACAGAAATAAAAACACTTACACCGCATCTACAGTAGAACCTTTGTGATAAGCAGTTCCTAACTACATTCAAGCACCAGAATGTTACAGGCTGGCTCTGCATCATTGGTGTAGCCGATGTTGTAGATGACGCATGTAAAATCTATTAGTGTACTCTCTTGGGCATAAATCAATATGGGGCGATTTCACTTTAATTAGGCTCTTTACAGTGCGGGCCCATCAATCAGTTTATTATATTTCATGGATGAATTAAATTGCAAGAAATCCAGTGCAAGACTCGAGAGAGCCCCTTCCCCCTCTCCGTGTGCAGGACGTGCGCTTGCTTAGTAAATACACTCCTGCCACAATGTTTGCAGTTGGAGTTGTGATAACGTATGTAATGATGGAAAGGGGCCTGCCTCATGCAGCCATGATACAAATTTCTGCACAAGGCTTAGCGCTCCCCCCAGAGCATGGACAAAGCCCTTGTAAACATCCACTGCTCCCGTTTTTAGGACCTTTTTAGGACCTACTTTTTTCTTTCTTTTTCAGCACTATACACAGTGCTTGTGCTTTTACCAGCTCCATCTCCTTCCAATCGCCCTCATGTCCCATCCACAGATAACCCCTCCCCTGTCACTGCTTCTACCTTCATTGCTGCTTTCCATTTCACCCACCTCCTCCCTCCTGTTTCTGCACCAGTTACTTTTTTTGTGCAGTTTTATATATAGCACCAACACCACTCAAAGAAATTGGAGCGCTTTACATTAGCACCACTTACTTTTTTGTGCAGTTTTATGTAGCGCCAACACCACCTGAAGGTATTGGTGCGCTTTTACATTAGCACCATTTACTTTATTCAAAGACACATTTGTTTTTGTAGGCACGGCAAGATTAAGTGATTTTCCCAAAATCAAAGATGTTAAATCGACACTGAAACTCGAACCCAGTTTACAAGCTCCATAGTCGGCAGCTCTGGACCTTACGCCACATTTCATCCAGAAAGGATGCCATATAATTTCCCTAGCCTGGCCTCAGTTCCACATTTTGTGATTACAGATAAATCACTTAATCTCCCTGTTTCTAAACACAACAAGCATTGGCAAAGCCAGTAGGTTTCACCTGTGCAAAATCTATTGTTTTTTGGTCTCGGCTAGACAGCTCACGCACTGCTTGGCTAGACAGCGCATGCACTGTCTCGAAGAGATGTGTTATGTCCTATCTGTGGGCTTACAGGCCGCCCATCTCCTACCATTGGTAAAGTTAAAAAATGCCCGAGCTATTGGCCTTGTCAATGTGAATGTCTTCTAGCCATGCAGTCTAGCAGCACATCTGCTGTTCAGCATGCCTTAAAGTCACTGAAAAAAGTGCTATGATGTGGCCAGCACAGGCCACGTCATGGCTCTTTTTTGGTGCTAAGAGCGAGAGGACAATAAACTCACCATGGGGTGCGAAGAGAGTCCGCATCGGCTCAAAATCCTGTGATTCTGGGCTTTCAGTGACTTTCAGCCATGCTGAACAGCAGATGTGCTGCTAGACAAAATGGCTAAAAAGATATTCACATTGACAAGACCAATAGCTCGGGCATTGCCGAGACCTATTGGCTTCGCCAATGCTTGTTATAATTGTGATCTAAAGCCCAACTTTACCATAAAAACTGGCTCTTCGCCACAATACCAAAGACACCAAATATGAACTGGTAATCTCTTTCCAATTGGAAATCACACTTATAAAATGTAATATGGTAACTCTAAAGTTATTCTATGAAAGAGATAGGCCTTGCAGTGATGAAAATGTAAGAGTTTTTCACTACCAGGATATGTAAAACTTAAAAGTACATGTCCCACTATTTAGCTTAATTGCACCCTGTCCTCTGGGCTGTTCAAGGCTACCCTAGGGGTGATTTATATGTGTTAAAAAGGAAGGTTTGGGCATGGCAAAATGTGTATTTTCCCCAGTCAACAGGGCAATTTAAAACAGCACACACCGGCTGTCAATGGCAGGCTTGAGACATATTAAAGGGCTACTTAAGTGGGTGGCACAATCAGTGCTGCAAGCCCACTAGTAGCATTTAATTTACATGCCCTAGGCACATGTAGTGCTACTTTACTAGGGACTTATAGGTAAATTAAATATGCCAATTGAGTATAAGCCAATGTTACCATGTTTTAACAAGAAAGCATAAGCACATTAGCACTGGTTAGCAGTGGTAAAGTGTACAGAGTCCTACTGCCAACACAAACAAATTTAGCAAAATTAGGAGGAGGAATGCAAAACGTTTGGGAATGGCCCTGCAGAGAGGACCAGGTCCAACATGAGGGTTTTAAATTAAGATCCTTTAAACACACACTCGACCTTCCTACCTGCTCCCAACTGAAAGTGATCACTTTTTAAATTTAATAAGGTAACCCAATATTATCCTATGGGAGAGGTAGGCCTTGCAGTAGTGAAAAACAAATGTATTCGTTTTTCACTTCCAGGACATGTATATGTTAAAAGTACATGTCCAACCTTTTAAATACACTGCAGCCTGCCATCTGAGCTGTGTAGGGCCTACCCTAGGGGTGACTTATATGTATTAAAAAGGAAGGTTTAGGACTGGCAAAAGGTTTATTTTGCCAGGTCGATATGGCAGTTAAGAACTGCACATACAGGTTGCAATGGCAGACCTGACACATGTTTAAAAGGCTACTTAAGTGGGTGGCACAATTAGTGCTGCAGGCCCACTAGTAAGATTCAATTTACAGGCGCGGGGTACATGTAGTACCACTTTACTGGGACTTACAAGTAAATTCAATGTGTCAATTGGGTGTAAGCCAATTTTATCATGTTTAAAGGAGAGAGCACAAACACTTTAGCACTGGTTAGCAGCAGTAAAGTGCTGAGAGTCCTAGAGCCAACAAAAACGAATTCAGCAAAAATGGAGGGGTACACGCACAATTTTTGGAGGTAACCCTGTAGAAAGAAGTAAGTCCAACATTCTCTAATGTATCAGCTTGTTCAGCCCATTCTCATATGCACCAGCTCGATAAATATACCAGTGTTCTATTAACAATAGTCTATCTGCTATATCATCCTTTCATGGATTTGGATTTAGTTTTCAATAATTACCCATTTAATATCATCCTGCGAATGATTTTTCTAGATACAATGCTTAACTAATGGTGCAGTCTCTCTTTATTGTCTTATTGCTAATCTAGGTGAAGTTATCCTTCTTCTAAGCTCTCTGGTTGTCATACCAATAGATAACTGATCACACGGATCATATAATTCACATTAGCAGACTTTAGTTTATCCATCGCATTCGGCATATGGATCTCATAATTCAATAGCAAATTTACAAATGCTGCATGTACCACATTTGAGGGTGCCTTTAATACTTGGTAGACCCCATATTTCTGCAATTGTTTTCTGAGCTGGATGATAAGCCACTTAGTTATGAATGTGTATAAATAGTACTAGAGTTTGAGTATAGAAAAGCCTAGGATACCTAGGATTATGTTAGGCTAACCCTATTATGATTATAGTAAGTCTGAAGTACTACAGTAGTAAGTGAGATTACTCACAGCAAACTGTCAATTGGGCCCCTAATGTTTTCAACTAAGTATACTTTTTTATTATAGGCTATAACACTATATCCCACAGGCATCAAAGTGTGACTGTACGTTTATCGGGTAAATGAATGTAGAAATATACTAGTTGCAGATAATCTTTTCACTGAATGCAAAAAATAACGAGAAAAACCAACCAGAGAAGCAAAATACAAATTTGGATAAATTCTCATGGAAATGTCGACCAAATAAATACTACAACACAGAGAACACTAATTATAATCAAACACAAATAAAAACATCCTCCTAAATATATTAATTATGAAATATGCACATGATGCCACTAACCCATGGGCCTTGTGCCCTTTCCCATCCGCCCCCCCAGCTTTAGCAGCTAAAGCGGGGGTGGGTTCTTTATGGACCTCTTCTGTGTGCTACTCGGCAGACAAAACCTCATCATTAACGCTGGATTGCAGCGTCAATATAAGAGCAAACAGGAGCGGAGAAAAAAAGGCAGCTGGGTAAATAGAACAGAGAAAGAAAGAATGAATACTAGAAAGAAGAGCAAAAAGAACAAGGTATGGATAAATGAGTGGGTGGATTAATGAGTGGGTGGATGAATGAGGGTGTGGATGAATGAGTTGGGGAAAGAATGAGTGAAGGATAGGTGGATGGGAAGGGGAAAAGATGAAAAGTAAAATAATGGATGGATAGATAGGTGAATAGATAGGTGGATGGGAAGGTGAAAGGATGGTAGAGTAAAAGGATGGGTGGATAGTGGATGGACAGGTGAAAGGATGGCAGAGTAAAGGAATGCATGAATGAGTGGGTGAAAATATGAGTGAATTGATGGCAGAGTGGGTTGACTGAAAGCAGAGTGGATGGGTGGATGATGGATGGCTGGATGGATGGCAGAGGGGATTGATGGCTGGATGGCAGACTGGATTGATACATGGCAGATTTGATGGATTAATGGGTGAATGACAAAGGTGATGGGTAGCAGAGGGAATGGGTGGATGGATGGCAGAATGTAGGGATGGATGATGGCAGTGTCTAGATGGATGGATCGTAGGATGGATGGATGGATGGATGGGTGGATGGATGGATGGATGGATGCAGTGATTGATGTATGGCTGGACGAATGGCAGAGTTGATGGATGGCTGACTAGCAGAGTGTTACGATAGATGGATCACAGAGTGGATGGATGGATGGATGAATGGATCGTAGGATGGATAGAATGGCAGATGGATGGCATACTGGATTGGTGTATGGATGAATAGATGGAATGGGGAAAGATTGAATGATGGATAAAAGAATGAATGGATGACAGAATGTGAAGGTGAAATAGTTGATATCAGTAGGTGGATGAAAGGGGGAAACATTAATGGATAGATGTATGGATGGAAGAGACAAGGAAGCTGTTCTAGGGAGGGTTCGGCTCACTTGCTTTGCTTGCTTGGAGGCATCAGCTTTTTAGTTCAAAGTGGGGGTGATTTTAATTTTCTGTCTACTCCCTCGCACTAACCAGACAACTTGCAATTTAAAAATATTTCATAGCCTATGCTTAATACTTTTTAATGTCTTTTATTGCTCTGCTGTAGTTTCGTGACTGTGATATCCCGTTCCTCCTGTGTGGAAAGAAGAACCCAAGGGCTACAGAAGTGAGAGCATCAACCACTACGGAAACATCTACTGTTAGCTCCTTTTCCAGACGTGGAAAAGTTGCACCCGTTTAAAATATTTTTTTCAGAAAGTTTTCTTCTTAAGTAGTGAAAACGTTTTCTCGTGTTGACCTCTTTTGAAATGTTTTCTTACCCAAACCAATGTTCCGTAAAAAAACATTCACAAATACATATGACATAAAAAGAGAATCAGCTTAACCTGGTATGTATGAGACAAATGCAAAGTTGTGAAATGTCCGTGTGTTTCCCTTGATATAATTGCACAGACGGATCACAACATACCGTAGATTCTCTTTCTAAAACATATACATTACTTTTCCAGCAAACATTGCTAATTAACAATAACATCAATAATTATGTCTTGATTTGTAGGCACGGCACTTCACACTGTTCATTTACCAACAGCAACTTTACTCTCAGTAAGAAATATATTTTTACCTTTCCTCTTCAAATAAAAGTACTTTTATTTGTGTAAATCCTAATTGTGCTGCTTACATTACCAAAAGTGATCTTACATATTTGTGTGGCTTGTGCCAGAAGATTGTTATAGCCCTTTATTGCTCATCTGACCGCCATTATTCCTATGCTCTGAAAACTGCACAGGGTCACATCAGGGTACTCTGGCAACAATTCTAGGTGACAGCAGTATCTGTTTCCTGTCAAAATCCACTCAGAGAACCAATGTGAAATTATAGGTCGATTGCGCTGTTTTGTACAATCAGATACTGCGGTACTTGCATGGTACTGGCATATTTTGCATAACATGCGTGAAAATGTTTTCATCTTTATCCTAACTTTGGCATACGGAATTTGTCTTTTAAGATAAAAATGTTATCAATTAAAAATAAAACATTTTTAAACACTCATATTTTCCTGCGTTTTATCAAAGTGTGTGCACCACAAGTTACATTTTTACTGATTAATGTTTCAGCGTGTCACGTAGATTGCCCATACCTTCACACACTGGGCTTTCGTTTAGTCACCCTTGGTAAAGTAGCTCTTAAGTGCAGAATCTAGCTACTATCAATCTTTGCCCATAAATGTCCAAGGCATGTTCAAAGAAAAATCTTCCTATTCTTACATCATAGTCTGTTATAGAAAACTTACAATTGTTGGTTGTCTCTATTAAACAGTGGTGGTGCACATTCCAACAAAGCGATTAATGTCTTTTGGGAAATGCAAAAAGCTAAAGTAAACACTTTTTAATGTTATGAACAGTATGATATATTGGTCACTGTTATTCACCGAAAAAGGAAAAATGCAAGAAAACGTTGGATGGATTAATAAGGCACTAAATCTGGGTTTCGGGCCCAGAGATTCATAGGAAGGTTTATGAAGATAAAAACAGACTACAGATATCAGGAATATTTCATTTTAATGCTGGCTATATAGGCTATAGCTGCACATATTTTTAAGTTCGCCACTCTTCCTAACTGGTAAACTAATTACCTTGCACCTCTTGTTTTTTTGCATCATTCCTCTTCTTCATTCAGCGATTCACCCTAAATCATCTCACTTCTCATGCAATATATATAGATATATATATTACCTACTGGCAGTCACCAGTAGGTAATTATAGTTAGGGCCTAGTTTCCATAGGAAAAGCATTTTTGACTTGCTTATAACTTTGGCGTAGTTTAACCAATCTTCATGAAATTTTCCCAAAAAAGTGTCAAAGTTGGTTCTGTGTGTCGTTGAAAGTTTGGGGGTGATCTGTGCAGTTGGGGCCAAGAAATAGGGGCGCAAAAAAAGGGGGCATTTGTAATGTTAATTCACATAGGAACGCGTTGGCGAACCTACAGCCCGACCCGCTAGATGGAATTACACCAAATTTGGAAGAAAGGTAGATGTTGTTACGCAGATTGTGCTTTTATTTCGTGCAAATCCATTCAGTAGTTCTTGAGAAATTTAATCCGAACAGTATAGTGATATTTCTGGTTGTGGATATTTCATACTGTTTTCACGGTAATCACAGTTAAATCACAATGTTTTCGCTGGAACTTGCGATGGCACGTGCCAGCTGGAATGCTTTGATTGGCTGGACGCAACCTGAACAGAAAGTTGTGGCCACCATTTTATGTATCAGGGACAGTTCCCGGGGCTGAAATTTCTTTTTCAAAGTGACATAAGGGGTCAGGATAGAGGTACTCAGACCCCATGTTTGACAAATGGGGGTATCAGTGACACAAGTTATGTGTCTAAAATAGATTTTTTTAATCCTGTGCGATATCCACGATGATGCCGTGACTCCCAGTGCGGCCTCCCGTGTACCGTCACCGGTATCAACGTATTCACGACACCCGGCATCACCGTGAAAATGGAAGATCGATTTTAAAGATGAATTTTATACAAACTACCTTGAAAATTATGATTTTAAACAGTGCACTAACTAACCCCTAGTGTCTAAAATACTGTAAAATGGGCCAATATATGTGTTTTACACCTCTGCTGTACCAAAGTCATCACGACTCTCACCGTAATCGCAAAAACCGGAAGTAGGGTGCAAATACAGTTTTTTTTTAAAGTTACTACAACTATATGTGTACAAACATGTTCTTTAAGTTAGTAATGTGCGTATTGTAATAGTTAGAATGAATTTTTTAAGTTAACATTTTTGAAGGTGGTGATGGTCATTGAATGTCTGCATTTGGTTTGCGATTTCGCTACATGATCGCGATCTTTGCGATATTGTTGCGGTTTTCAAAAATAAAATAAATAATAATTTTACAAGAAAATGAACAACATTTTGGGCTCTTGGGTCGCTCTGACAAGAGCCTTCATGTTGAGAGTGTGTATAAGACATCTACATATAAGACTGTATGCAAAGTTTCAGGTTTCCTAGAAACACCCTGTTCCCTTCGTCTGTAAAGTGAACTCCATCACCTCTATATCTTCCATGCATGACAAAACGCAGATTGTTGTTGTAGATAGAGTCCATGTTATGGTCTCTGAGAAAAGCAGAAACAGTTATATTAACGTGTTTCCTGGCTTTGTCAATTTGTGGCCACTTCCATTTCTGTCTTTGGCATATATTACAGTACACCAAGACAGTGTGAGAGAAAAGTGACATCACTTCTGCAAAGGTATCCTAGAATTAAAAAACCTTAGAAATTCACTGAAAAAACAAAGGTTACAGGGACATTATAGTTAGGAAATAGGTTTTGAAAAACTATAGAAATTCACTGAAAAAAACAAAGGTTACAGGGATGTTAAAGTTAGGAATTAGAATTAAATAAACCTTAGAAATTCACTGAAAAATACAAAGGTTACAGGGACGTTATAGTTAGGCTTACAAAACCAGAGAAATTCAGCGGGTATTGTTAGCTAAGCTAACTATAACTCGCGCCCCCGCAATGCACTGCTTATGACCTCACATATTATATCACTCATGACATGGTCAGTGACATCACTAATAACATCACTGATGACATCTCAAACTTGGCCAGTTTGTAGTCTGCCAACAAGCACATATGTTCTTTATCTTTGTACAAATCATCTGTTTAAGTACTTGCTATACCTGTGAAGCAAATGCGCAGGCACAGCCCACCCCATCTTCACCAGACACACCCCTTCGCCACATGGTAATATAAACAAAGGAACGTGTATTGTCAAAACCTAAATTAGAAACGCCAATAAAGATACAGCAGACAGCTGGAAAAGAAGACGAATAAAAGAGTTTTTATCCACGATCAAAGCGCTGAATACAGAAAAGACTATGAAGGAACATACCAGTATGTTTCTCAGAGTTTAGAGCTTGTTTAGGTGAGTTTATAGCTTACGACAAAGCCTTCTTTTTCTTATAATCAGAGGATGTTGGGTGCAGAGGCCCTTCAGCTCTCTATTCGTTTTCACACAAAGGTCAAAGTCATATGTACGTGGGTGTGTCTCAAACCTTTTTTTTATTATTCTTTACTGATTAAAATACGACAGAAGGTTGGTCTGTGTATTTAGCAGCAGCACCATTTTTGTAAAGCTCTCCAGTGTAACTCCCAGGCCCCTGGCTCTCCCACCTCCCCATTGCCATCTTATCTGAAAATCCTCTCTACGTGTCCGTTCTACAGCTAAGTTGCCTTCTCTGCAGGTTATATCACTGTCGCAGTGCCCTGTCAAATTGTATCCTCGAATTTTTAACATTCAGCGTTAAGGCATTTCAGTTTCTTGCTTTCTAAACAGTAGGTATGTCTATGCAAACCCAAAAGTACCACATGTGTGAATGCTGGTACTAAAGCTCTTCTTTAACAGATATACATGTTCATTTATTACACTAACACAGGACGGGACCACCCTCACTTTGTGGTTTGCGTATTTAAATATGGCACCACAGGATGTCCATAAACACCCACTTTCATCTGCTGCCGGCATCCAATGGCTGCGCAGCATGATGGTGATAGAGTCTGGAACATAGCTATGTCCCAGTACGCACACTTCTCTCTAAACCCTCTGTCACTCTCTCTGTCTCTCACGCAAATATTCTGCTCTGGTATCACGCTCTCTCCTGTCATACATTATCTCAGACCCTTTACAGCAACTCCTTCCCATTTTTTAAAATTCCCTTTTCGTAACCTATTTCCCATTTTCTGATTCTCTAGGCAGCAAGGTCATATGAATGTCAAGAGCGCTATGCAAATATAATCACTCTACTGCAAACAAAAAAACAAAAGCAAAAAAAATTGTCATTTAAAACGCCAATAGCTCTAACTTTCACAAATGCGAGACCAATTGCATTGCAAATCCTTGTTTAACTAGTAGTCACGTTTGCAGAGTGGTGGAGAAAGGGGGTGGGACCTCTGGCGACTTGCCAATCCTTTTTTAAATTTATTTATTTATTAGGGAAGGGGGTCACTTGGCCCCCCCTTCCCTGAGAAGACTTTGGCCCCAGGGAACTGATCTCCTGGGGCCAGGCCTTTTTTGAATGGGGGAGGGGGACTGCGTGACCCCACTCCCCAGGTCAATTTCGCCCCCGGGGACCCCATCCCCCAGGGCCTGGCCTTTTAAAAAAAAAAAATTTAAACTTACAGGGAGGGGGCCGATTTTGGCCCTGGGTACCCCATCCCCCGGGGCCCGGCCTTTTTAAAAAGAAATGTTTTTAAACTTACAGAGAGGAAGGCAGCACGGCCCGCCTCCCTGGGCCAATTTCGGCCCTGGGTACCCCATTCGCTGGGGCCCAGTTTTTATTTATAGATTTTAAAAAAAGAGACCCACTAAAGTATACGTTTTGAAAATTCCGTGAAGATTCATCAAGCGGCGCCAAGGTTATTGGTAAAACAAAAAATGCTCTTCCTATGGAAACTAGGTCCTAACTATAACTACCTACTGTTGACCGGTGCCGGGGTCTTTTCTGGTAGATGCACAGGCAATTTTTGATATTGATATTATGTTTCATACCCTTGTTTTTGCAATTTTCTTTCTTTTAATCTCAGGTCTTATATTCATGAAGGGTTATATAAATTTCCTTTCACCAGCAGGAGTAGGTTCTATTGGCATCTCTACCTTTTATCCAGATGCATATGTTAGAACTCATTGCCCTCGTCTGACACATGTCAGTCCAAATAGATTTTATAATTAATATGGTATACTAGAATCAGTAGGAGTAGGTTTCTTAAGCCACTTGGCTCCCATTTATCTTGCTGTGAATCCCTATCTGGTTTGTTGTCCAACAAGTTCTCTCACTTGAGAGGCATGCGTAGCTCGTAATCAGCTCCTGACGCATTGTCCGTTCAAATAAGGAAGGGGAACTGCTCATTAGGATTTCCTGTGCTGAGAGTCTACATACAGGATCTCATGATAAAATGATTCATATATCGGATGTTTATCTTTATTATTTTCACTCTGACCATTAATGTGTGTATAAATACATCTTTTATTTCTCATGCACTTTTGAAAAGTATACAATGTATATCAACAGTAATTGGTCATTAGTATTTACTTGTGCCCCCTGGCTGCTACGAAGTGATGCAACTTTTCCATGTCTATGGTATCACATGACATCTCTCTTTTTAAAGGTGATAGCGCACAGTGTGGTTGTATTGGCCGTGACTAAGCCCCCAAGTGGGTGAAATGCATTGCTGTTAAGAATCCTTTGGAAATTTGAAGCTGTGGAGTGCAAGTCTTTTTCCAACATCAGATACTGCTGAATCTGGGCCACTGGACATTACGAAACGGGCCCTGCACCTGTCTACCTGCACCAGCCCCGCCAGGTGGACGTGACCAGGCTGTTGCAGTTTCGTATGTCCACAAGAGGATGCAAATCGCATCTACCATACGCGCCGGTGCCAATGCACAGGTTTGTGGAACCCGTAATTATGTAAGTCAGGTTCATATGAATCCAAGGCACTTTTCACAGTGTAGAAATATTCATTGCCACGATGTCAACTACAACGCGTTTCGATATTACAGCCTTTCTCAAGAAAAGTGCCTATTTTCCATAGAAAATATATACCACAACCAATCACCATTTTAAAAAACATATGTTAAAAATAAGCTCAACGATGTCATCGTTAAAAAATGAAAATGGAAATGAAAATAACAGTACAGTGCGTGCTTAACATTGTTAAAACATCCATAGGCCATGCAGTGATATTTCACATATTGTTTCATTCAATATGACATTCCATTGTTTCAAATGTTTCCGTAATCCCACTTAGGAAATGACCAGCCTAGATGTTCTACAATGCACTGCAGTGGTAACATACGCATCTCGGCAGACAAAATGTCTTGCACTTCCAATTGGTGGCCATCCAGTCGTGACTTAATTATTGTGCAAACAGCGATATATCCCACTGTCTTGCAATCTAACGCTCTAATTTGTGGTATGTAGTGTGTATACAGTGTATGTGTGTGAAATACAGGTAATTAGCAAGGATTAATTCAGCAGGCGGCAGTGCTTTTACATTCATGCAACAATTATCGCATGTGTCCACTCTGCAACTGCTAATGTTGCGGTCCACAGATGCCCAAGTGGCCGTTTACATACAAAATTTGCATGTGTTTAGGAACTGTACCTTTCAACAGTTCCCATCATCATGATGCACCATGACAATCTTAGTTGTCTACTGCCGGGTCAAATAGCGATACATCTCGCTGTTGTGATCAAGTGATATATAGTATCCATTCTACAATGTGTACAATCAAAGAATATGAAACCGTTAGAATAATACATTATAAGTTATAATGTGACCCGTGGCAGCGGTGCATGTGAGTTTGTTGGATTGACTGCGAATACTATCGTGCTGCAATAGTGGCAAGTGGACATGCGTGGCTTAACCTGTTTGTCTACTATTCTGCTGCGGTAGGCAAACATATGCACGTCAGTGCTGGTAAGCAATTCTATACTGCCCCATAGGTCATGTGTATATGGGTCATAAGGTGCCAATGTGGGCATGCCAGTGTGGATATATAATGGTGATGGGATGAAGAAATCATACCCAATTTGGCATGCAAGTGTACATTATACTTGATCCCTCATATGTTGGTATTATATTACTGACCATGAAGTTCAGTGTAGACAGGCCTATAGTCTTAATACAGTATCATATGTATACCATATAATCAGTGCGTAGTAAAGGTGAGAAAAGGGAAAAGGAAAAGACGGAAAGAGACAGGAAACCACCAACGACACTTCATGCATCAAAATAACAGTGGAAATTATGTGCAATTCAAATCTGTAGCCTCCAAAATTCTGAAGGTTCAAAGGAAAGTCCATAACAATCATAACGGTTCGAACTGAAGCAAAATCAGTACGCTGTGTCTATAATGACACTTCAAATCGCAACAGCACTGGCTGGCCCAGTAAATATGCATAATAATTATTTACCAAAATGCTCCTTTATACTGGTGATCAGCTGAACAAGTGCCTGGCCCTGCTCAGCCCGTTAATGTATTAAGACTATAGGCCTTTTTCCACTGAACGTCATGCTATTTATTAGCAGTAGCAGATGCGTTTCAGCGTAATTGCCTTTTTCCATGCTCAAAAGTGCTAAACATATAGTACACAGGGCTTGGTTGATTTTAAATAATGTGACGGCTATCCTTATTGGGGAGTTGATAACCAGCAGGAGGACTGCAATACTTGTGCTGGTTTTCTATCGGCAACTTGCCATTCTGACATCGTAACCGCACTGCCAATCCACTGTGACCAATCTTGGCTCAATTGACAGTTCTCTCCCCAATCGGTTTAAAATGCCGGCCACGGTGTCTCACAGACATTGTTGGCCATAGTATTTACACAGTCCAATAAAGCCCCACATGGGCTGCCACATGTCCCTACATTCGGAACAACCAAGTCTTTATGTCTCCATAAACCCCTCGTCACGGCCGCAGGATGTAAAGCCAAGATGTACCCGCAGGCGTCAGTCAAATGGCTAGATGACCATAAATTTGAATAATTCACAACCTTCATTAGTCGACAGGAAGATCCATCAGCGGCAGTTCAGCGGTATGGTAATTAAATACATTTTTGAAATTTCCATCTGTGACCGCCAAACTCAGGGCGGGTGCATTCGTGTAGCGAGGGTAGGGTCTCATTGGTTACACAATAACTGCTTCAGAAAGAGGTACAGAGTTTGAAATATATTTATCAACAGCAGCAGACGCATTTCGGCGTAATTGCCTTCTTCCATGCTCAAAAGTGCTAAACATATAGTACAAAGCACTTGGTTGGTTTGAAATAATGTGACAGCTATCCTCATTGGGGAGTTGATAACCAATGGGAGGACTGCAATACTTTGAACAAAAAGCGTAGTTTTACGATGGTATGTGGGGGGAATCACACTGCTATTTTTATGAGGAGATGTAATATTGAATGCGATAGGAAACATGCCCTTAGGTAAAGCAGTGGATCACTTACTATGGTGAGCACCATGACTATCAACACCAGAATAATGATGGCACACAATATCAAGGACAAAATAAAATATGGATAGATAAGTAAGGCTAGATTTTCCACATGTGTACCTACATGATAATTGATAATATAGATAGATAGATAGATAGATAGATAGATAGATATTCACTGAAAAAAACACCGGTTTCAGGGACGTTATAGTTAGGAATTAGCATTTAATAAACCATAGAAATTACACAGAAAAAACCAAAGGTTACAGATACGTTATAGTTAGGCTGACATTTCACTCATACAAAACCAGAGAAATTCAGCCGTTATAGTTAGCTGAGCTAACTCTAACTCCCGCCCCGCAATGCACTGCTGATGATGTCACATATTACATCAATCATGACATGGTCAGTGACATCTCAAATGACATCACTGATGACATCATCCACATAATCTCTGATGCACCTACTCACACCCTAATATAATCTTTCATACACCCACTCCAAAATTCAGACTACCATTCAGACTACCATTCTCGAAACCATAGACACACCAATACTAGTAAGTACATACCCACTCACTGATTCATAGGTCTATACACACATCCACTCACTCACCCATACAGCCACTCATACATGCAGTCACTCACCAATACAGCCACCTTTGTTTAAATGCTAATTCCTAACTATAACGTCCCTGAAACCTGTGGTTTTTTCAGTGAATTTCTATGTTTTTTTTAATTCTATTTGTTAACTATAACGCCATTGTAACCTTTGTTTTTTTTTGTGAATTTCTGAGGTTTTTTAAATTCTATTTGTTAACTATAAAGTCCCTGTAACCTTTGTTTTTTTTTGTGAATTTCTAAGGTTTTTTAACTAGCAGTCACGTTTGCATAGTGGTGGAGAAAAGGGGTTGCCCTCCGACCAGCTCTCAGGATTTCTGTTGCGTAGGACTTACAAGAGGTACCAGGAGGGCTTCTTGACCCCCAAGGTCCCTCAGGAGTAAATTGGACTTCATCCCCCAACCAGTAGTGCGCCAGGAGGTGTGTTTGCAGAGTTGTGGCCTCCGAAGGCATCTTAGCAACCCCAAAGTGTGGGACTTACTGAAGGTAACAGGAGGGGTAGTTGGTCCCCAAGCATGTCCTTGGGGGCCAATTACCACTCCTATTGCCTCCAGTAAGTCCCACACAGCAAGATTGCTGATTTTTGATAGCAAGCCCGCCCCTCTCGTCACCACTCTGCAAACGCTCCTCCTGGCGCGCTCTTGGTTGGAGGATGAAGTCCCCTTTCCTGCTGAGGGTCCTTAGGGGGCAACTAGCCCACCTGTTACCACTAGTAAGCCCTACACAGTGGGATTGCTGAGAGGTGGTCAGAGGCCACACCCCTTTCTCCACCACTCTGCAAACACGCCTTCTGACATGCTGCTGCTTGGAGGCTGAAGTCCACATTAGTCCTGAGGCCCTCAGGACACAAGGGGACCTTATTGCCCCACCAGCAGTGAGCCAAGAGGCGCATTTGCAGAGTTGTGGAAAAAGGGGCATGGCCTCTGACCACCTCTCAGCACTCCCACTGTGTGGGGCTTACTGGAGGTAACAGGTGGGCTAGTTGGCCCCTAAGGACCCTTAGGAGCGAAGGGGACTTTATCCCCCAACTAAGAGCATGCCAGGAGGCGCATTTGCAGAATAGTGGAGAAAGGGGGCGGGGCCTCCAGCGAGTTGCCGGCTTCCTTTCTTTTTTTTAATTTTAGGAAGTGTGCCCCCCCTTCCCTTGACCCTTTTGGGCCCAGGGGACTCCATCCCCCGGGGCCTCACCCATTTTTTTTTTTATTATTGAAATAAAAAGGGATGGGGTCTGTACGGCCCACCTCCCGAGGCCGATTTAGGCCCCGGGCACCCCATCCCCCGGGGCTAGGCCTATGTTTTTATTTTTTATTTGAAAGGGGAGAGGAGGCGTGCGGCCCCCCTCCCCAGGCCGATTTCGGCCCCGGGGACCCCAACCCCAGAGGCCCGGCCAATTTAAAAACAAAAACATGAAAGAGAGCGGCCCTCCTCCCCAGGCCATTTTCAGCCCCGGGGACCCCATCTCCGGGCCAGGCCATTTCTTTTTATAAAAAAATAATTTATTTTAAAGGAGGCTAGGCCTATGTTTTTATTTTTTATTTGAAAGGGGAGGGGAGCCTTGCGTCTCCCCTTCCCAGGTAGATTTCGGCCCCGGGGACCCCATCCCCGGGCACCGGCCATTTTTTTTTAAATAAAAAAAGGGAGGGGGGCCAAGTGGCCCACCTCCCGGGCCATTTTCAGCCCCGGGGACCCTATCCCCCGGGGCTTGGCCAACTCGTTGGGGACCGCAGGGGGATCCTCAAGGCCCCGCGGTCCCTGCCCGCTCCCCACCTCCTGCGGGAGCCGGCATTGCTTTTGGGCAGAGGGAGCTGCAAACATGCAGCTCCCGCTGTCCAAAAGCTATTCTGCTTCGCTTAAGGGAAGCTAGAGCATTTTTCCTGCTCTCGCGTCCATGAAGCGAGGCAGAGTTTGCTATGGCATGGTGGGAGCAGTGCTCTCGCCATGCCATAGCAAACTGCAATGTCCTGTGGTGGGCACCCCGGGACATTGCTGGAACTGGCCCTGGGGGGTGGCGGTCCCCAGGGCCATGGAGAGCTGCTGGAGTGGGGCCGCAAGGTCCCCCTCCCATCTTCTCTGTAGCCCAGGGAGGTGGTGGTCCCCGGGGCTGTATAGGGGGGCTGTAGCTCCCCCTCACATTATTTTTTCACATAGCCCAGGGGAGGTGGTGGTCCTTGGGGCTGCAAGGGGGGGGCAGAAGACCCCCCATGCATTATTGCAAAGAGAGCCCCAGGTAGGTGGCGGTCCCTGGGGCTGCGGGGGCCACGTGGCCCCCCATTTCACATTTAGCCCCGTGGAGGTGGCAGTCCCCAGGGCTGCATTGGGGCGGCTGAAGCCCCCAATGCATTTTTGTACAAATAGCCCCATGGAGGTGGCGGTCCCCGGGGCTGCGGTGGGTGCGTGCCCCCCCCGCATTTCCAAAGTATTAGCCCCGTGGAGCTGACGGTTTCCGGGACTGTGGGGGCCCGCATTGGCCCCCGCATCATAATTTTAGATTGCCCCCAGGAACTGGCCCACCCGGGGGCTTAAAGAAAACGAAGCGTGGGAGGCCACGCTTTGTTTTTTTTTTAAATTTTGGCCGGATTCATGGATCCAGCACGAATCCCGCTGATTGCTTTTTTTGGCCCTGGGGGTCCCTGTGGGACCCCCTGAGCAGGCATACGGGGTCAGGGTGTTTCTACCCTGACCCCTTTTCTTGATTTTTAACATTTCTTTACCTTTTTTCTTGTGACTCGGTTCAACCGAGTCACAAGATGGCTGCCAACACTTCCTGGTTTAAAGAGTTGGCAGCCACTCAGATTGCAGGCACGAGATCGGTGGGTTCGCGAATCCACTGCGGCCACAATTGTATATCTAAGAAATCTTTAAATTTCTCAGGAACTACTAAACGGATTTACACCATTCAACAAAAAGAGTGCTTTCTGAACCAAGAGCTATCTTTTTGCCAAATTTTGTGTAATTCTGTTCAGCCGTTCAGGCTGTAGCTCTGTCTAAAGTTTCCGATGGAAATTAACATGGAGAAAACGCGTTTTGGGACCCCCCTTTTCCTCGGCCCCTGCTTGATGAATCACCCCGAATCTTTCAACACAGCAGCAGACCTGACGGCCAGTAGGTAATATGTATATATATATATTTGAGTCATTAAATTTTCATCTCCTTAACCCTGAAATCTTGAGTGCGGCTCTTCTTTCTTCTGTTCTCTGAGCGTGGAAAACCTTTCAATATATATATATATATATATATATATATATATATATATATATATATATATATCTTCCATCAAGTTCCACTCATAGGCTGCCGAACTCCTTAAAATGGGTGCTTCCAGTGTGCCAGTGGCTGCACATAACAAATTATTCACCAAACTTCACCAGGAAGAAAACGGAGCACTCACGGGTCTGTAAACATCCATTTTATTGCCCAACAGACGCGTTTCAGCGTTTTTGCCTTTTTCGCCTTTCTCAATGTTGTAATAGCAATCAAATTTCATGTTCGCGTCTTTTTTGAAGGGTTTAAACCACTCCGACTGATTGACTTCAAATCGCATTGGGTTACCTTCAATATGCTTGCGTACACGGCAGCCATTACTAACTGTATATTCTAGTACTTGTTGTTCCTTATTGGCGTTGCTTTTGCGATGTTGTTGCTTCAGTAGCACCATTCACATAATAAGTAATGGCTGTATATTACGTTTTCTATTACGCATAGACTTTCTGATATTTGTAATCCCAATGTCTATTAGGAGTAGTTTCACTTACAGTCCCTTGTTGCCACATTCACCAATATCTTTGAGGAGGCCTGAAAACGTAGATTATAGTAATCCTGTTTGTAATTATTTTCCATCAAGTTCCACTCAAACACATGGGAAAGTTTAACCTTGCTTCCCACAGAAGACTATTGCAGTGTGTATTCTATCGTTTATTCAAAGTTTCACTGAGGAACAATGAACTATACTAAAGACAGAAATATTTACTTACATATCTCTAGTTAAGTAATGGCATTCACATTTCTAATAAGCATACATTGATTGTTAAATACGCAATTCTTTATTTAGTATTATGTCAACATGTGATAAATAAGAAGTTCAGCTTAGTTCATCGAGAATTTATTGCTTAAGAAACGAATACATTTTATAAACTCTGCACATTCTACGATTATGACAAAATCTAAGCATGTCACATTAAGGTCAAGCTATCTAATACGTTTTTTATGGTTCAGCATTTCCTATAGAAAATCCATTTGTTAAAGGAAAAATCTAGTTGAGGATACTAGTAAAAATGAATGCCTGATGTTCTTTGCACAATTTGTCTACATGTCATTTTAAAATAGTTTTTTGTGCCAATACCTAGGGCAAGTTAGCATTGTCGTTAATTTTATATGCAAATTTTCTATTTCGACAATTGCCAATGCTAGGAATGAAAATTACAGACAAAACAAAGACTGAGAAGCATCAGGGGTAGTAGTGAGAAGGCTATGCATTGTCATTGCAAGGGATGAAAGCTCAAGCTCATCAAGGTTGGGAGGGCATAAGGGATATGATAGGAATGCTGTACTAAGGACATTGGACGTTGATCACACAATAATTAACACTCTAAGATTGTGCTGTCATTGGTTTGGCATGGAAAAGGGCTCTAGGCTCTTCAAAAAGGGTGGTGCCACTGGGATTTAATACACTAATATTCTCTTGATAACATAATTTTCCAGCGGCAATCCAGTGACCTAATGCACAATCAATGTGATTTGGAGATGGACTGCAAAGGTTTCCAATTCCATTTCTCCTCATTAAGTGATAAAGGTGCCTATGACCCATATATGATGGCAGTGCCTCCGCCACAGGTAATGCCTGTCACATAAATGATCTAAGGAATGCTGACAATGAGGCGTGACTCGTTTCTGAGAAAGGCAGGCAATACCAAGAAACATTGTATGTACAGGCAAAAGCAAAATGCCTTGTAAATGCTTCAGCGCCTTGTCAGGGGTAGTAAGTGCTGTATAAATGCAATTTAAATTCAATAGCAATGCTCCAATAATCATTGCCAAGATGGCTCAAAGAGAGAAGCATGTGCCACTGTCACTTATGGTGGTCCTCCAGACAAGATTTTAAATCCCAGCGCAGCCGAGTTGTCCGCTGAGTATCATTAAACCGAGTAATGTTGGCACCTGTTATTTGCAACCCTTAGAACAGCAGTAGCGCTATCAAAAAAAGTATTAGCAGTTACAGATGCTCTGCTACTCAAGAACACTAGATGCTTGGAAATTGGTGTTGAGAATATCGTTAAGTAAAAGTGCATGTGCGGCTGGCTCAGAAGGGCTGGACTCATCTAGCCACTACAAGGTAAAACACAGTCGGGTGTTCTGGACATACATAATTAATATGTATGAAGCCTAGCACATAGTGATTTTCACTGAAAATTATTTTCATATTTGTTGATCATTTTGATAACTCCAGTAGGTTATTATGCAGTGACTCAATGAGCCCGCCCTAATTAAAAGTGTATTTTCAGGGTATAAGTAATGTATAAGTATGATAAAGCCAGAGACGTTTTAAGGCATGGGCAAAGTGGGCCCTGACCCAGGACCCCAGCTTTTCAGGGGCCCCCTGATAGAGCCACCTCTGTTCTGCAGAGAGTCTTGCCGTTATGATGCTTAATAATTCTTAAATAGATTGTTTTAGATACTGTTTTCCTTTTATTTATTTTTGATGTGGTGATGTGTGAGTCTATTGCAGACATTTTTGCAGAGAAATGTGTGTTTATGTTTCGTGCAATATCCATAAAAAAAGTTTCTTTTAGATCGAAATAAGACCTCACATATGAGAAACGGGAGGGTGTCACAGAGATTATTTGCAGTAATATTAGTGAGCTGCTGCTGTGTTACAATATAGAAAACACGCATCACTATCCCTAAATATTATATGTAAATACATTTAGAATTTGGACGAGTGTGCTGTGCACTGTCAGCGACCTGGCCAAAGAGGGCATGAAAAAGTTGAAATTGGATCATAAATTCAAAGCTGTTTCGAACAAGGGCCCCCCCAATATCCGTTTGGCCCAGGGCCCCGAAAGTCCTTAAGATGTCCCCGGATAAAGCCGTGCACATCAACTTCGACTATCCCTTCTTTGTCTGTTCTTGAAACACAAACCCTCCATCATTTCCAACTTTACTCGTGTGCTTTGTAACAACTTTGCTCCTCTGATTCAGAATTTCTGTATTACTTTTACTGTTTTTATCTCCAACACTTTGAGAGCATACACTGGGCTCTCCAAAAAATGTATACTTTTTATTATAAATGCACTTAATACATGTAAAAGTATAACTGTTTTAATGTAGCGCTGAACCCTTGATGACTTGATGAAATTGTACTACATCTTTTAACTGACATCTATGAGTCCCTATGCACAGAAGTTTTTTTTTTAACTCATGCTGTTTAGTAAGTGCCATTTGATATGTTTTTGTCTTCTATTAACTATTTGCGATGCAATCGTGTTTTATGTCTACTTTTATGGTTGTTTTATACACACCGAGTAAAGTTCAGTGAATGAATGTATACTGTTACTCTTTAGCCCAGCCTTTCTTCAGTTTTCTGTGCCCTTAAAGTAGGATTTTTCTGAAAATTGCTTGCATCTTTTGCCAAGTTAATTCCCTTAAGGAAATTCAAAGGATATTTCATATTCCTGTCCACCTTCCTAAAATTTAAACATACTGTTATTCTAAATCCTTTACAATTATTCATGCAACTATTTAATTGTTCAGGTACCACTAATATGATGGTCTACTTTTACATCAGTAACTGAATCTGACGTAGGACATGTTTTTTCGGCCACCTCCTTCTCCTCTCCCTTGATGTGGCCCTGATTAAACAACTGAAGAGAGTTTTAGCTTTCCTTGCTCCAACCCTTACCGAACTGTGCAACTCCTCCATCCCTGCTAAGTGTAAACCAGCAATGGTGACATCCTGGCTGAAAAAACTGCTTTAGATCCCATGGTTCTATATAATTACGGCCAATTTCTTTGCTTCCCACCTATGCCAAACTGACTGAAACCTTCATTCACAGATAACTGTTGAGCCGTCTGGAATCCAATGATGTATTCAATACAGTACAGTCAGGCTTCCGTAAAGGCTTCAGCACAGAAACTGCCCAGGTCAAAGTTATCAATGACATCAGACAGATAAGAGATGCAGATGGTGCCTGTGTCCTGATTTTATGAGCTCTATCAGTAGCGTTTGACACCATCTCCCATTCCATTCTGATCAGGCGTCTCATTGATTGTGGCACTGGTGGAATAGTAGAGAAGTGGTTTAAGTCCTTCCTGCAAGAAAGATCACAGACACTGCATCTAGGGTAATTTAGATCATCCCCCACAAAGGTTACCACAGGGGTTCCAGAAGGCTCTGTTCTGAGTTCAATCCTTTTTAGGTCTCGCGCCTAGCGTTGCAGTGCGCAGCACTGCTCGCGCAGCGCGAGACCTTTAGAAAGGGCTTCTGAAAACTACCCACACGCTCGTGCGTGTGGTTTTGTTTTCGGAAGCCCACATTGGCTGGAGCGTACGTTTTTGTTATGGAGACGGCACGCGATTGGTCAGAGGCGGGCGCATGTCCCGCCTTTGCCGCGCCCATTCCCGACGGTGGCCAGAACGCGCGTCAGCGCTCGCGTTCGCCTCGCTGCCGCTCTCTGCCCTCCCCTCCCCGCGCGCTCCTCTGTGGTGCGCGCGCACCACTGTCCTGAACTAGTAATGTCCCGTTTATCCCACAGCTCTGTAACGAACTGTTCCTACAGCCCCCTCCCGACAGCACTTTGTTCTAGACTTTATCCTAACTACTGTGATTTACGAAAGTTTAAAGCAACGGAAGGGCACCGAATTCGTGCCATGTACCTCCCAGGGGAATGCTAAGCTCGCACCTGCGGTGTGATGACTCTTAAACACCCCTCCCCACATGGGGTACCCCTGACGTGGCCCCGCTCTGTCAGTGACACGAGAGCCTTCTTCCCTTACCCTACACCCGATGACATTATCATGGGCACATCCTAACCGCACACGGAGGGTCGCCTCTCGACGACTATTTAAACTGCCCCATGCGACAGTCTTTCATAAACCCTATGGCATTATCCATTGCAGTCCCTTCTCCCGCCCAACGAAGGGTCGTGTCTCGATGACCGTATACTAAAAACTGCTCTAGTGCTCCATGCTGACCTCAATAGAGCCACAGACCCTCCCGGAAGAACTGCAAGGACTGTACTCCCGTTGCTTCATCACGGGAGAAGCTCGTCCTGTGCAACTATGGCGACGGCTCTTCTGCCCCTGGCCTAGAAACCTCATGCTGCCTCGGCAGATTGTGTAATGCCCGATGTCAGCACCCGCCCCGCCCTGTGAGTCACGTATAGTAAGACATCTGGTCTCCTCCCCTTTCAGGAAGCGGGTGGGGAGGAAGTGCTCACATGCAGAATTAGTCCCTCAAATCTTTTCCATTCAAACCACTCTTACCAGTGAACTTGTCTGCCGGCATTTAGGGTGGCCTTCCTTCGCGCATACCTGCTCTATGAGCGCTGTACACGTTAACATGTGTGCGCCGGTGCACGCACCAAGCACGCCCTGTCCATAAGCAGTAAAATAATGCACAGCCCTTGTGGACAGGAGCACTTGTGCACAGCTCTATGAGCGCCGTATCGCCGCCATGTGTGCTCTGGTGCACGCACTGAGCCCACCCCGCCCATAAACAGTAAAATTACTGTGCAGCCCCTATGAAAGGGATGAAAACTAGGAATACCCTAACCTTTTCTTACTGCCCTTCTTCTGTACTGCCTCCTTCCCTTCTGTTTCTTTCAACAACCATATGATTCTCCCCTCGCCTGTCTCTTCCCCCAACATTCTATTTTTCCTATAACCTTCTCTCCCCATACCCTTCTGTCTCCTCAATGCCCACTTTACTTTCCCGTCTGTTTCTTCCCAGCCTTTCTGTCTTTAATCCGGCTCCTGTTTCTCCCCTGTCCTTCTTTCACTCCCCTTGCCCTTCTGCTTTCTCCCTTGCCCTTCTGTTTCTCCCCCTGCCTTCCTATCTTTACCCGTGTTTCTGTCTGTACCCCTGCCCTTCTGTTTCTCCCCTTGACCTGCTGTTTCTCCCCTGCCTTCCTGTCTTTCCTGTGCTTCTGTCTCTACCTCTGTCACTCTGTTTCTCCCCAGCCTTTGTATCTTTACCCGTGCTTCTCTTTCACCCCTGCACCTTTGTCTGGTCCCCTCCTATTCTGTTTCTCTCCCTGCCTTAGTCTTTACCCATGCTTCTGTCTCCACCCCCTGCCCTTCTGTTGCCCCGCTCCTTCTTCTTTTGTCGTGCCGGTCTATCACCCCTGTCCTCCTGTCCAGGGCACAAGTCCTAACAAGCATTTGCAATGCAATAGGTCTCACATTTACGCAAGTTTAAGCTATTGGCATTGTAAATCACAATGCCTTTATTTATGTTTTAAAAACGAAAACCAAAATAAAAGGCATTGTCAACTAGCTCAAACTCGCGTAAATGCGAGACCTATTGCATTGCAAATCCTTTTTACTCTTACTTTTCCCCTACTTCCTTCCTCGCCCTCACCATCTTTTGCTATCCCTTCCCACCAAACAGATGTGCACTCCCGTCTGCTCGGGCAAATCTGTGGGCATCTCATCCAGACCACATCTGGAAAAATAGCAAGGAGAAATAAGGGATGGACAGACACCTTTGTTTATTAGTGGCTAGCATTCATCACTCATTTTGGATTAATATTCACACAAAAGGATGTTTGCACTCATCTGTGGGCAAACCAAGCGGAATCTAAGTAGTAATTGTAATGATTCATTATCAATATTTAGTCCGGTCTAAATAATAATAATGAATTATTACAATTACTACTTGGGATTAGGTTTTGAGCCACAGATCATCCATCACTTGCTGTTGTTGATAGGAATCTTACAGTTCCTAAAACCTTGGTAGAACAGTGAAACAAAGCAGACAGGCTACCTCACCAGGCTCAGGCCCTCACAAGTTAAAGGTGGGAGTTACCTCTCAACCCCCACCAACAGCCCCCATCTTTATTGTGCTTTACAAAAACAGAACATTCCAAAACCTCAATATAGGAAACTTATTGTAGGTTTGTATATCTGTGAATGCCTGTAAGACTATCTGGCATGGCATTGTTGTTTACCACAAAGAGTGGTTCTACTACGCAATAAGAAAACGAGCATTTGCTATGCAATAGGTGTCGCATTTGAGGAGTTTGAGCTATTGGCATTGTAAATACCAATGCCTTTTATTTCTGTATTTTAAAAACCTGCAGGCGGTGCGTAAACAGGCACTTTGTACTTGCAGTCGTTGCTTACGAGAAGCAACGCTGGCAGTAACTATGCCTCTTTTACTGCCAGCCTTCCTTTTCGTAAGCAAGGACTATAAGTACAAAGGGCGTGTTTATGCACCGCATACAGCTTTTCGAAACACATAAATAAAAGGCATTGTCGTTTACAATGGCAATAGCTCAAACTCTTGCAAATGCAACACCAATAGCTCAAACTTTAATAATGCGAGACCTATTGCATTGCAAATGCTTGTTAATATTATTATAACCCCTTTGGCCCAGTTAAAAGAATCCCTTCTGATCTCTTTTTATACCTATGTGGATGATACACAACTGATTGTCAGACTAGATGGGAAGTTAGAGGAGCCAGTCTGCAGCTTTAGTTGGTGAGCTGGATGTAAACAAACTCTTTTACAAATAATGGGGTAAAACCGAGGTTGTAGTTTTCCAACCTGACGCTGAGTGGACCGCAGAATGGTGGACCAAAGAGCTTGTGATGCTATGTTATGTTAATTAATTTTCTAAAGCACTTGAATACCCAAGGGGATCTTGGCGCTAGCTTTCTTGGCAGTGCAGAGGAACCTAAAGTAACTGAAATCATACTCAATATTGAACAACCAAGTTTTCAAAGCTTTCCTGAATGCATGTTGGTTGGGCAAAGCTGTGATATCACACACAAAAGATGATGAACGGTGTGCTGAAACTTTTCAGCCACTCACCCCCAGTCACAGATCTGGGTTAAATCCATTATTATTTTGCTCACTATGCCACCCCAGTTTGGACCCAGACAAATGCAAATCAGCCTTGACCCTGCTCCACATGGGAATAGTCCAGCCCGAACTGTCAGGCCAGGTCCTCGCTGGACCGGAAACAAGCATATTGGGACCGGTTTCGGGGTATTACCCCTCATCAGCCAGACCAGCTTGAATTCAGTGGCACAGCAAGCAAGGGACCCACGTTCATCGGGCCTGATTCACAGAACTAACTTAGGTCAAAAACGTAAAGTTAGTACTTTTTGGTATTCACAGAATACACTTACTCATTTTGGTATTCACAGAATGAACTTACTCATTTCGGTATTCACAGAAGTTAGTAGTCCTAACTTTAGGACTCCTAAATGCCTTCTGTGAATACCGAAAATCTTAAAGTTAGGATTTTTCTCAGTTTAGGAGTAGTAAAGTTAGGACTCCTAACTTTACTACTCCTAAACTGAGAAAAATCCTAACTTTAAGACTTTCGGTATTCACAGAAGGCATTTAGGAGTCCTAAAGTTAGGAGTCCTAACTTTACTACTCCTAAACTGAGAAAAATCCTAACTTTAAGACTTTCGGTATTCACAGAAGGCATTTAGGAGTCCTAAAGTTAGGAGTCCTAACTTTACTACTCCTAAACTGAGAAAAATCCTAACTTTAAGACTTTCGGTATTCACAGAAGGCATTTAGGAGTCCTAAAGTTAGGAGTCCTAACTTTACTACTCCTAAACTGAGAAAAATCCTAACTTTAAGACTTTCGGTATTCACAGAAGGCATTTAGGAGTCCTAAAGTTAGGACTACTAACTTCTGTGAATACCGAAATGAGTAAATTAATTCTGTGAATACCAAAATGAGTAAGTGTATTCTGTGAATACCAAAAAGTACTAACTTTACGTTTTTGACGTAAGTTAGTTCTGTGAATCAGGCCCATCATCTTTTTGTGTTGCAAAGCTGTGATGTACCATGGCAGAGAATTTCAAGCTTTTGTTGCTCCCAACACAAAGCTTCTGCCTCCCCAAGCGACCGTTTGAACCTGGGGACAACTACAAGGTTGGCGGATGCATACCGTAGGGTCCTGCTTGGGGTATACCATTTAAAACACTTTTTTAGAAAATTTGGGCCTAGGTCATTTAACGCTTTGTAAGTGATACAGAGTGCTTTGAAGGTGATTCTCTGGCTTATGGGGAGCCAGTGCAGTTTCTTAGTTGATTTGGATACGGAGTGATAATTTGGAATCTTCCGTAGAAGTCGGGCTGCAGCATTCTGCAAAGTTTGCAGTTTATTCAGTACATATTGGTGTGCATTAAGAAGTAGCCTATTACAGTAATCTAACTGCGACATCACCAAGATGTGATAAGCATTTTTTGAAGATTAGCTGGAATGTAGGGTAAAATATTCTTTATTGTCCTTAGAGTAAAAAAGGCTGAGGAGGTCACTGTATTGACATGATCAGCATAGCTCAATCTGTCATCTATTAAGACACCCAGGTTGCGGGTTTTGCTGACTGGTGTGGGAAGTGAGCCCAGTTCCTGCAGCCACCAAGTCAGGGTCCAAAAGGAGGTCTGAGCTCCAAACATAAGACTTCGGTCTTTCCAGAATTGAGTTTTAAACAATTTAGCTTGGAGAAATACCTGTTTCAGTTCCTCAGGCATGCAATTTGGGTGTGGTGGTTAATAAGGACCTTAACTTTGAGGCTCATGTAAAATCAGTATGGACAACCCGATTAAGATTACTGCATGTACTCAAGAAGATTCTGCCTTATATACTTAAGTCTGCCAGAAGAGACAAGATCCAGGCACTTGATAGTATGGAAAGAGTCCAAATTTATTCTCTCTCCAGTACAAGTTCAACCTTTTTACTTACAAGAATGGACTCCAACTCCACGCTATATTTTCTTCTTCTTCAAGGAGACAGATCTTTGCCACCGTGTGTGAGTGGAAACCAGCTCAAATCAATTCAATCATTGGTATCAATTACATTTAAGTTCTGTCAATGATGAGCATTTCAGGGAAGTTTCGAATCTCTATTTCTCATTAAGAGATTAGTAGGTTCTTTATATTAGTTTTTTATTCAATTAGCAAATCAAATAAACGAATTACAGAAATCATCAAGAAAATATGGGTAGGGTCATAAATATAACACAATAACAGTGTATTTCATAAAGGAATTAGTCCCTATTCTATCTAACAGGAACCTAACCTATAAGAACCCATAAAGAGTTCCCGGAAAAGAGCAAGATCAAAAGAGCATCAAAATCGAAATCTAAAATAAGTTGAACTCTCCATAAAGAGTAGTTTTTGAAACTCAGCTGAGTCTCATCTCTCTGCAAGCATTAGTAAACAGTCAATGTAGCAACTGCACAAAAGTCTCGGTCAGGGAAAATAGGAAAACAGATACAGCAGTAGCTGCATCTGTCAGGGCATAAGAAAGAAAATGTCACCTGCAAAGTGTCAGGCAACAGCAATAACCGTCAGCAGTAGCTCACAATTAATGGGCAGGAGTAGGGCAAGTGAGATTGCAAGGAAGAATAACTAATGGTGCTAGCTAACTAGAAACATGCACTATTATAAAAGACATAAGAACATACTATTACAAAGTTGCAGTTGCGATCGCTCCTATCCAATGAGAAGGCATTCTCCATCTGTAAGCAGTCTCATTCTTCCTTTCCTAGGGCAAACATGTGAAGCTTACGATCCAGTATCAGAAATTTATCCTATCATGTTAACGTTTGTACAACTGGGACTAGCTCACCTTGGCTCCCAGGGAAGACTATTACAGTGTTCAGTATATCATTTATTAAATGTTTTATTGAGCAACAATGAATCACACTAAAGACGAAACATTTACTTGCAGATCTCCTATTAGGTAATACAGTCAGTCTATTATAAGCATACATTTATTGTTAAAAATAAATTTGCTATTCAATATTTTATGAACACATGACAAAGAAAAGAAGTTCAGCTCTAGTTTGTCGAGAATATGTAGCTGAATAAAATAATAAATTTTATAAATTTGGCTCATTCTACAGATATGACAATATCTAAGAAAGTAATTCTAAGGTCAAGCTATTGAATACAATTGTGTAGAGTTCAGAATTTTTCTTAAAGCATCTATTTTATAGAAAGGAAAAGCCTAGCTGAAGATTGGCAATAAAAATGTGAGATTGGTGCACTCTGCACTATTTTCTGCGTGACATTTAAAAAGCATTTTCATGGGGCGTGGTCTGGCCATGAACGAAAATGGCCGCTTATCGCCGGCGCTCCATGCTGAGACAGGCCTTGGACGGCGGCTGCAGCGTTCCCGGCATAGGAGGGGCTCTTCATCATGCCTCCCTGTCTTGCCACCTGGTGGCGGAGCGTGATGTCGGCACCCTGAAGACAGCGGGAGGCTCTGCAGCGCTGTCGGGCATTCCTTTCCGGTCCCATACTGACTGAAGTGGGCCTGGTCTATGCTGCGAGGAAAAGCCGTGGTCCACAGTGAGCCGAGACGCCCGGCCAGGCTGACCTGCCACCGCCCCGATGGACTTCCTTTCTTTGGCCGCTGTTCCCGTGGGCCAGTGGGGGCCCTGAGACCTGTTCCCCCACCAGGCACAACACTTACAAGACCAGGCCCCAACTCTGGACCTGCTACCACCGATACCCTGGCAGTGAAGACATCAGCGCCATCAGGCACACCCCGGGCCGGTGGCCCATGAAGGCATTGCGGCCCGACCTCAGGTGGGCCTACACTGTGAGGAGAAGCCACGGCCCACAGTGAGCCGAGACGTCCGGCCGGGCCGACCTGCAGTGGGGCGCCCCACCCGACGAACTCCCTTCCTTCGGCCGCTGTTCCCGCAGGCCGGTGGGGGCCCTGAGGCCTGTTCCCCCACAAAGCCCACCACCTACAACACAAGGCCCGACCCCAGACCTGCCACCACCAATACCCTGGCAGTGAAGGCATCTGCGCCATCCGGCGCTCTCCGGGACGGCGGCCCAGGGAGACAGTGTGACCCGATCACAGATGGCACGCTGGGTCCCCGCCGACCAAACACTGGGGCCTTCTTTCCGCCGGTCCCTAGGAGGCTCCTGATTCCGGCCTGTCCGACCACAGAGCGGGCTTAGCCTTTGAGCCTCTGACCCTACCTGCACCTGACTGCCTCGTGGCCCGCCACTTCTACAGCCTGGACAGCGGCGAGTGCTTCTAGGGCCTGGGGCTTGCAAGAGGTCTGTGGTCCCTGCTTCTACAGCGCATCGGGGCACACCCTCCCCCCTTCGGACGCTGGTGCCGCAGCTGCAACAGGGGCTTGGAGGGGAGATGCGAGCCGTGTCCCTATCGTTCTTGCTCTACAACACTCCACCGGGCAGGCCTTTATGGATACGGTTGTCCAGCCACAGTGCGACCACAGACCTCCCCATATCTGAGCACCGCTCAGAGGACTACCACATGCATTGCGCCTGCTGCTGCCTGCATACGGCAGGCCCCTCTCGACACAGAGGGAAGTGCCGCCTCAGACCTCAGGATTGACTGTATGACATCCAGCTCATGGGGGCGACCGGATGCTCAAGCTCTGTGTTTGAGTACCCAGGTTGGGCTCCTTTACCAACTTCTTCACGGCCGCAGCACTGGGGCAACCACTGGCCTCCCGCGCAGGTCCTGAGTGATCACGCCACCACCGAGCCTCCCTACAAGATGGATTCTCTCACCTGAGATCCCTCTTGAGGCCTCTCTCAGTGCTGTACCCCGGCCTACTACGGAGCGGCTACCTCCTATTGTGGACAGCCGAGGCCCTCACCACTTGCGTGTTGGCCCTGTGCATGGACTGGGGATGTCTCCTGGCAAGATGACAGATAAACTAGTACGACAGCCCCTCTTTATTGAAGCCCTCAACCAGAACCACTCCATGACCAGCCCCCAGGACACAACCCCTCTGAGCCCGGCCAACCTCAACCCGCCACAGCCAGCGCCCCATATACCACCATGGAGCGAATACTGCAGAAAATCTCAGCCATGGGCCGCCAACTGGAGGGCATGGAGGCGACTATCTCTGCACTGGAAACTGAGACCAAGGCCATCCGTACGGACATTGCCGGTTTCCAGAACCGAGTGGACGGCCCGACCCAGCTTGTCTCCATGCTGGAAGACCACCTCAACACCATGCCAGAACAAGATCAAGAACTCTTATTCTTACGTAGCAAAGTCATAGACCTGGAGGATCGGAGCCGCAGGGACAATGTCTGCTTTTTCGGCTTCCCAGAGAACGTGGAGGGTCCTGATGTCAAATCCTTCCTTGGGGACACACTCCCAAAGCTCACAGGACTGCTCTTTGACCCTCCTTTGGAGATGCAGAGGGCCCATCGTATAAGTCCGCCGTGATGGGGCACGTCCGCATGTCCACGACCTCTCATAGCCTGTTACTTGCATCATAAACAGCCCCGGCAACTAATATCAGTGGCCCGCACCCACGGCCTGTACACATTCGAGTGGCATGAGATTCGGATAGCAGCAGACTTTTCCAAGAAGACCAACGAATGCCGTTTGTCCCTCGTTTTCCCCCCTCTTAACCCCTCACCCTTTCTTTCCCTCCCCTTCTCCCCTTCCTCCCCCTACCTTCTTTCCCCACTTGCCCCCTGACCCCCTGCCTTGCCCCATACCCCTGTGTTCCCTTCTTACCCCCCAGGCCCTCTGCCTTCCCACGAGCCCCACCCGCCTGTATAGCCTCTGTACCCTGGCACATCCCCTTACTTCAGCCCCCCGCATAGCTTGGTTTTCCTTACCTACTCTCCCTCTGCAAGCAGCTAGATGCCCTCACAGACTCTCAGTCCACACATGACCGTGCCCGCCCCACGCATCCTCCAGTCCCTACGCGTCCTCCCCTGGAACGTAAACAGACTCCTGCATTATATTAAACAGAAGAAGGCAGCAACTAATATCAGCCCCGGCAACTAATATCAGTGGCCCGCACCCACGGCCTGTACACATTCGAGTGGCATGAGATTCGGATAGCAGCAGACTTTTCCAAGAAGACCAACGAATGCCGTTTGTCCCTCGTTTTCCCCCCTCTTAACTCCTCACCCTTTCTTTCCCTCCCCTTCTCCCCCTTCCTCCCCCTACCTTCTTTCCCCACTTGCCCCCTGACCCCCTGCCTTGCCCCATACCCCTGTGTTCCCTTCTTACCCCCACAGGCCCTCTGCCTTCCCACGAGCCCCACCCGCCTGTATAGCCTCTGTACCCTGGCACATCCCCTTACTTCAGCCCCCCGCATAGCTTGGTTTTCCTTACCTACTCTCCCTCTGCAAGCAGCTAGATGCCCTCACAGACTCTCAGTCCACACATGACCGTGCCCGCCCCACGCATCCTCCAGTCCCTACGCGTCCTCCCCTGGAACGTAAACAGACTCCTGCATTATATTAAACAGAAGAAGGTGCTCTCCTACCTTCAGGCAAAGAAAGCAGATGTGGCCCTCTTGCAGGAGATGCATCTGGATGACCTAGAATCCGACAAGCTGTGCAGCGACTGGGTGTGCACAGTGATCCACAGTAGCATCTCGGCACCAACTGCTGCTGAGGGCGGCCCGCCACGAAAGTGTGGGGTGGCAATACTTCTCAATAAATTGCTACCCGTCATGGTCATGAATATGTGGTCCAACCAGGATGGCAGGTACACGTTTGCCAAGCTGAGGATGGAAGACAGATCCCTATGTGTGGGCTCGGTGTATGCTCCGACAGGGGCCAAACGTCTCTTCTTTCTTCAACTCAACCGCCTGCTCATCGAGATTGGAGTATCTGTGTACATCATTGGAGGAGACTGGAATCTTGCCCGGGATGCGGTGCTGGACAGGATGGGACCCCTGGAGAGGGGGAACGACCTGGACAGAGCCCTGCTGGGAGATGTAACCTCAGATCACGGCCTTGTAGACCACTGGAGCCTCTCTCACCCGATGGGTAGGGAATACTCTTTCCTGTCCTCAGTCCATGGTACACAATCCAGGCTGATACTTCATCATTTCTCACTCAGTGATGGCGCTTGTTGGGGACTCCCACATCTTGGAGGCTGCACTGTCTGACCACTTTCCAGCTCTGCTATCCCTTGATGTGGGCCTGGCCTCCCCGGGCCGCAAACCATGCCGCCTGAAAGTGCAAAGATACCGTTCACCCCGAGGCAAGACCCAACTGCAGGCCCACCTTTCCACGTACCTAGCGGATAATATAACATCTGTGGATTCCTTCAGGGTGTTATGGGCAGCAGCGAAGGCAACCATACGTGGGCAACTGATGAGAGATGCTGCTGCGGCCAACAAACAGGTGTCTCTCTATCGGGCTGAGCTAGAGGGTCAGATTGCCTCCCTCACTCGCCTCTACTCATCCCACCCCTCCGTACCTAACCGCCGCTACTCAGAGCAAGCCCGTATGGCTCATAAAGGCCTCTTTACCTCCAAAGCTGAATATGCCCTCCAGCATCTGAAGGGGAGGCACTATGAACAGGGGGAGAAGTCGGGCCGCTTGCTAGCGGCAGAGTTGAGACAACGGGAGGCTGCAATGGCCATCCCTGCTATCCAATCAGCGGACGGGGAGATCCTCAATGAGTTTGCATCATTTTACAAGACGCTTTACACCCCGGAGACGCCGGCCAGTGTGTACAGGGTGTCCACATTTCTTGAGGGGGTTGACCTCCCACGCCTGACGGACAAGGGTAGAGAGCTCTTAGCGGGGGAAATCAGCAAAAAGGAGATCGCATCGGCCATCTCCAAGTTGCCCTACCACAAGGCCCCGGGAGAGGATGGATTCCCCGCGGAATCCTACAAATGGTCTGGAGAGGAGTAATTGATACCCTTACTCATCTCCACCACTCCCTGCCGACATTAATGGAAGTCATTGACAACTTTGCTGCCCTGTCCAGGTATAAGGTGCACTGATATAAAAGCGAGGCCCTCCCACTCTCCTTAGGCACCATGAAGGCGCCAATTCATGGTTACCCCTTCCGATGGAAACCCTTGCAGCTCAAATATATGGGGATCCTGGTTAACAGTGGTCTGGACGGGATGGTCATGGACAACCTGACACTCCTGATCGCGCAGATGAAAACGGACTTTGACAAATGGTCCCTGTAGGAGACTGGCTTAGTATATGGTACACACTCAGAGCCGGACTGGCTGTAGCGGGCACCGGGCGTTTTCCCAGTGAGCTGGAAGGGTGGGATCCAGTTTTGGACCGGTGTGGGACGTTTTTGTTTCTGGGGGCTGGTTTTGCAGCAGTGCTGCAATATCAGCCCCTGTAACAAAAGCGCAGTGTTTCCCGCCAGCAACGCCCCCCCATTGCCTGGGGCCGGTCCGACGTAATTGCCAGGGCTGGTTTGCGTTCCCAGTCCAGCCCTGTGCACACTTATTTAAGTGAAGCACCTTGCACCAATCCAGACAACTCTTATGGTGATTGTAGTGCTCTTAGACAGCCATAGAAAGCTCTCTAAGTGGTAGCTGTGGAGAGCAGCCTTAAGGCTTAGTCCAGAAGGAGTGTAAAGCAGCTTGTTTTACCAGAACTAATCATATAGTCTAGGTTAAACGACAAAGAACCACACAGTGTAGTTATAAAAATAAGTATATTTATTATACACACTCGCTAACACATTAGTATATCTCCTACCCGGAGATACAAACACATTGCACAAAATACTTCAAATGTAAAACAGGTAAGCACAAATACACAGTGGTCTCCAGGGGGAGACCAACCATATACTAAAGAAGTGGAATGCGAACTGCGACCGAAGTTGGGACTTGGACCAGAAGACTCAGAAGAGCTGGGGACACAAGGAACCACCCAAGGTAAGTACCCAGGAACCCTACGGAGGCTGTGTGCAGAGTGGAAATACAGTTGCGTACTCAATGCAAGTCAATGGGAAAGTTGCAGTTGCCGTTTTTAAAAAGAAGGACCCTTCCCAGTGGACCGTGGAAGACAGAAGGTTGGAGAGTCACCCCACCTGTGAATACCCCATGAACCAGGATACCCACACCAGGGAAGCCAGGTGCATAGGTGCGAAATGACATCGGAAACCACAGTAGACCACAATGGAGGACTTCAGAAAAGATGCCGCTGGCGAAGAAGGTGAAAGAGTCCGGTGGAATTCAAGGATGTATTCTTGAAGAGGAGTACCTGCAAGCAGAGGGGACAGAGTGTTTGCCACTCGGGAGTGACCAGGAGGCACGGAAGACCAATGACCACTGATGACGGAAGATGCAAGAGTAATGACGGTGACCTTGTTGCTGCAGCTGTGCAGGCCAGGTGATGCTGTGGAAGACCAGAAGCTGTTCACAAGCTGTCCCACGTCGGAAGCCAAGATCCAGGGGGTCGGTGTCCAGCGGGAGCCCCAATAAGCCTTGGCAGCAGCAACAGACGTGGTAACCGAAAAAGGTGCAACGTTGGTACCAGCAAGGTCCAAGGGAGTCACCAAGTGCAGGAGAGTAAGAGCAGGCCCCGAGCAAGCAGGGGAGCCCACTGAAGCCAAAACCGACCCTCAAGAGGACCCACAGGCCGAAGGCACAGGAGTCGCAAGAGGTCCTTGAGCAGCTCACCAAAGATGCCCACGGTGCAGAGAATGTGGTGATGACAAAGACCTTGGTAGGAAGAGTTGCTGGAGGCTGGAGCTTCTTACAGCCCGAAGATCTCTGGAGGACAGAGTCAACAAGCCTTGGCAATAGCAAGTCAAAGCAGTGCACAGGAGTTCTGTTCCAGCGGTTCCGACGGGGGATACTGGCCTCAAACTTGCTGAGAAGACAGTGCAGGCCTCGATGGAATTGCAGAACCACCACCTGTGTTGCTGAGCCTTTCAGAGTCCATAGGACGTCAGGAGCAGCAGACCGGTCAGCTTGGTTGCGGTGTCTGCTGAAAAAGAGGAGTGACTCCTTCACTCCAAGGGAGATTCCTTCAGGTGTCTTTGATGCACACAGGCCTGGAAAAGAACCTGGATGAAGCACAGGCACAGACAACCCATAAGACTGACAGGACGACGAGACCAGGAGCAGTAGAAGTCTTCCTTGGTGCAGTCTCAGTTCCTAGGTGAAGTCCAATGAAGTCCAGAGTGCCCAGAAGGTAGAAGTTGAAGTGTTTTCAGGTTTGAGTCTTGCCCCACAATGAATCTGAAGAGCCACCCACAGGTAAGCCCTTAAGTACCCCAGGAAAAGGGTTGGGATGATTCAAGGGTCCCTCCCATAGGAGGGGCTGGACAGAGGGTAGGATACCCCCATGTCCTTTGCCCAGTTTTGCTCCACAGCAGGAGCCAAAGGTTCCCTGAATTGGTTCCAACTGGAGTATGCAAGGAGGGCACCAAATGTGCCCTTCAAAGCAGTCTGGAGGCGCTGGCAAGCGCCCCACCCCAGCCCAATACACTAAGTCCTGTCTGGGGAGGTGGTCACACCTCCCTGCAACAGGAAACCTATTGTTCTACCTTCCCCTGCTCGAGCTTTTCTCAGCAGCAGGAGGGTAGAATCAAGTCTGTGGTCGGCAGCAGCACAAGCTTGCTGTTAGACCCTGAAAGGCTGGTACCAGAAATATAGGGGGGCACCCTAGGGGAGCCCCCAGTACATGGGATCCTACATCCAACACTGGAATCGATGTTGGAGTAGGATTCAAACACATTTGATACCAAACATAACCGGTTTCGGTGCAGCCAATATATAGTTAGACATCTTGTGGTTGACTTGATGTCCACTATGGGGCCGATTCTGATGCGGGTTGGAAAAGCTTCCCGACCGAATCGGTTGGGAAATGGTGTCCGACCCACTCGGATCGGGAAAGTCCGACCGGCGGAGTAGGATGCATCCGGATGCTTCCAGATACGATTTGGTTGAACTCCCATTGACTTCAATGGGAACATTTGTTCCTAACCGCATCAGAATTGGGCCCTCTGTCGGGAAGACACGTTCCCAATCCGATTTGGAAGGAGCAAATGCCGTTAGGAGGCCTTCCTAACCGCATCAGAATCAGGCCCTCGGTCGGGAAGCTTTTCCAACCCGCATCAGAATCGGGCCCTATATGTCTTAAATGGCTGACCCGCACTTACAAAGCCTGGAAAATCAACTCCAGGGTTTGCAGGGGGTGTCCTGCTCATGCAGGGCACCCTCACACTTATAACCTAGCACCCTGCCTTCAGGATTGAAAGGCCTGCCTTAGGGGTGACATATAGGTTTTAAGTGCAGTGACCTCAGATATAAGAAAGGTTATATCTGTCATAAGTGGTGCTAACACCACCGTACACAGGCTGCAATGGCAGGCCTGTAGTCACAGTTTGAGTGGTCTCTCATGGGTGGCACAATACATGCTGAATCCCATTGGAGACCCTTAGTGCACCTATGCCCCGGGTACCTTAGTACCATATACTAGGGACTTAGAAGGGTACACCAGTAGCCAATTAGGAAGGTACCAAAGTACTTACCATAGTCAAATTTAGGGAGAGAGCACAGTGACTGGCGTCCTGATTAGCAGGACCCCAGTCAGACTAGTCAGAAAACAGTTTAACATCAGCAAATGGTGGGGGTAACCATGAAAGCAGATCCTACTTTCCTACAGTCCCTTTTGGGATTTTCCTAGTGGAGCAGAGTATAAGCGGTAAGGATGGTCACACTGCTTTACCTACGCGTTGGGAATGCTACCTGTCGTGGTGCCTCTAGCCACCCTCTGCCTCATCGACTCCCGGATTCGGACCTTTGTGTGGGGCTCCACCCGTCCCCTCTTGGCCGCATCCAAACTTATGGCATGTCCCTCCTGCGGTGGCCTGGGTCTCCTGTCTGTGGAGCACTACTCTTTGGCTCTTCATCTCTCCCAGCCTGCCTATCTGCTCCTGGGCACCCCGGACCCTCCGCAGCGGGTCACCATGGAACGTTCGCTTCTTTCCTGCGGCGATGGTCTTGGACCTCTTTACAGAGACCATGTCCCTCAATTGCCTCCCCCACACCCTGTGATACAGGCCACGCGTAAAGCCTGGCGCCGCGCCCACCACCTCCTAGGCGTGGACCACCGATTACACATCAAGGCGCCACTATGGGGCAATGACAGCATCCGCATCAATGGCCAGACCTCCGCTAGCCACGGTGGATGGAAGCGGGCATACAGACTCTGGACCAGGTGTTGATGGATGGCGACATGAAACCTTTTGACCATCTAAGGGAATACTTTGGTTTACATCCACGACAGACCTGGCAGTACCTGCAGTTATGGCACTGCCTGAGGCGCTGTCTCGGTCCTCGCCCCTGGTCTCTGCAGTCCTCGCCGGTAGTGGAATATCTGCCCATGTGGGGCTGGCAAAGGGGAGTAGTGTCGGGGTTGTACGGTATGCTCATGAGCCACCTCTTCTCCCAACCCCTCTCCTGCAGCCTCCGTACTAAGTGTCAGGACCGCCTACAGATCACCATTAAAGAGGAGGAATGCGCTGCTGTGCTGGAAGCCTTGGACAGGGGAAGCTGGAAAGCCCGGTTGAAATTAGGCCTTTTTAAGACACTCCACAAGTGGTACTGGACCCCGACAAATCTGCAGAGGGCCGGCCTTCTACCCCACTCGAAGTGTTGGAGATGCCCAGATAATCGCTGTAATCTCACCCACATTCTCTGCGACTGCCTCTCTGTCCGGCCCTTCTGGTCCTATGTTGGAGACACCATGGGAACGTCCATACCTCTCCAGCTTCCCCTCATCCCCTGTTATCCTCCTGTATGACACTAGAGACTCCCCAGACCTCTCTCGCCCGCAACACTGCCTTCTCCACACGGCGCTGTCCATGGCCAAGCTCTGCATCCTCCGCCAGTGGAGGTCATCCATACCCCCTCACAGGAGGACTGGATGGTAACGATGATCTAGACAGCGTCCCTCCACCCCCTCCTCTTCCTCACCCTCCCCCACCGGACATGCAGATGCACCCCCCCTCCCCAGCATGGACAGCCACCCCACATACACGGGACCACACCTACTGACCCCCAAAGACCGACCCATAGAACCCTTCTTGCACCCACAGTGCACCCTGCTTCCTCTTTATATGCGCACTGTTGCAGATCGAGACTCATGATCTCCTTCACCTACGGCCTGGGTGACGGACTTTCCGCCCCCCATCACTCTTGCATCCTTTTTGCTCCCTCTGCAGCACTGAGGTTTTTTCAGATTCCCATTCCCTCCCTCCCCTCATCTCGGGGACCCATGGCCCATGGCCTCTACCTTCGTTGTTGACAGGGGGAATGTCCACTGTTCAGTATCTGGCACCCATTGTATGGGGTCCGGCGCTTAGCACCAAGTTGACTGGTGAAGGAAGTGGCCCGATTAGGGTCACCCGGGTCACTAATGACCACCTCTCAGCCTTCCATACCAAATGAAGAGTCGGTCAGACAGTACAGAATACAAACCAATAACTGTTTATTAGATACATTCAGAGCGGAGCCCAGTCTGCCCAGTCTCTAGGAGTGCTGCAGAGGGACTGAAATCAACAAGCAAAAAGATACATTATGTGCATCTCGCAACTGGGCTAAAACACGCCCACTGTGGAATTTTCCAAGCAGATGAAGCTGGACAGTGAAATACAAAAAAATAAGTTTCGATTCTCATATCTCACACCACCTAATACAACCCAAGTTCGTTACACCCTGTACCCGCCACTAGACAACTGGGAGAGGGCCTCTATCTAGTGAGAAAGGTATGCACTAATATGAACAGTCTATTCATTAGTGAAGCAAAACCTAACATTGCAGAAAGGAAATGTAACAAAGGCCTTTTCTCAGAAATACCAAAGGATTACTTTCGTTCATGGTTCAAAATGGCGTCTAAATAGGAAATGGTGCCGCGAATGCTAACTTTACATAGGCAATGCACAAACACGAATATTTCTATTCTAACAGACCCTCCTTTTAGCATGAGCTAAAACATTTTCTATCCACAACAAGATGAACATAAAACCAAGAAAACAGGAATCTTATGAGCATTCCATGTTCTCTGTATTGGGAAAGGAGACTGTAAGGAGGGAAGAAGTCTCGAAAATGTCCTCATCTATGTTCATGAGGTCGTCTATTTCTTTCTGCACCATAATGGCAGAGTTGGTATCATGAATAGATATTTTCCGTTTAGGGGTGAGAATGGAGGTGCAATAGGAGCAACAAAAGGGAAGGCACTGAATAAGGGCACAGCGAAGCACCAATATCACGATCATGTAAATCACCTTTTCAAGAATCTAGCCCCAACTACCGAAAAGAGACCAACTCCAATTTCCACTTTCCATTCCCTTCACATTCTCGCTTGGTAATATTCTTTTCCATATTTTTGATCCCGACTACACACTGGTGTCCCACTACCGCACATACACCACCACTCTTGGCTAAGATTAAATCAACTGCGTATCTAGTCTGTTCGGAATATATCCGCATGCTTTCCAACTGAGTGGTGATGTCGCGTAAAGCTGCCACGGTAGTATTAGATAAAATTTGTAACTTGCACCCAAAATATTCTCTGGCTTTCTCACCCAGAGCCATGGCGGTACCACCCAAAGTGAAAATGGAAGAAAGGATGTATCCAAAGGTGATCCCATTACTATAATTATTGACCTCTATATCGGTCACTCCCTCACAGAATTCTTTGGTCATAGTCCTTTTAACCCAACGGACATTAGGCTTAGCGTATTTACAGGGTACACCTAAGGGCAACACCATCCCAAGAGCTACATCGTCTGTACCATTATGAACGTTGGAATAGGTACCGTTAGACAAAAAGTAAAACCCCGGGTGTGCATAAATCGGCCCATCATAATTTACTGCAGCATATCTGGTGTTCATTCCAAAAGTGCTCGGATCTTTGTCATTCACTAAGAGAATCGTGTTCTTAAATAATACCATTCCAGAACAGTTGATATACAAAGAGGTGTCCGTACTATTCACGATAGGGCAACAAGCAGAGTAATAACCAACCTCCTGGGTGACTATCAATTCCTTGTAATGCCAACCCACCAGTGTGACATTCTGTTTTTCCATATAAAAGTTTTCGAAATATGTGTTGTTATCACAACCTGGATAACCCATTCCCAGCGGCTTTCTATAATATTGACAAGAACCTGGATATCCAAAACCAAAAACTCCCTTCACTTGTGTAAATTGCGGTGCGCGAGTATTAGTATAATTCACAAGGGACAATGGGTGTGCAGTCCATATACTAGTGACGGACTCAGTGGGGTAACAAGCGGTCCCTTCTCCAAAGAATCTCCTGTGCGTATCTAGAAACAGATTACTTGGGGCTGTTCTCTTCTTCCTTGTTGGGGAAATAACTGTAACCTTGGTACGTAAAAGCACATCCTGATCATTTTCCAAAACCCATGACACCCCACACAATATTATTAGCAGTAAAACCACAAGAGCAACACATGTTATTTTCTGTTTGCAGGTCCACACCATATTATACTTGGCAACAAGAATCACTGGCTGCTCTTCCTCAGCAACCTGTCTGCCAAAAGGATGCATAACGAATGATAAAGAGAGGATCAAAAAATGCAGGAAAAACATATAAGTTCCCAGTGTCCGTCAGAGCCTCACTGGTACAGGCTCCTATTGTCCATCAATACGTTGGCGCTCTTGAGCACCAGCGGTGGAGCTTGCTCTGTCCTAAGCTCGTATCCCACGTCGATCAAGATGGTATACCTTCTGGGTATACTTCCGTCTTTTCTATCTAATGTTCAAACAACTAAAATGAAGTACACAGAAATCCCTCACTAATCTCAACTAATGCCGTTGGTACTAGGCTTCGGTACAACCTGTCTTACGCAGTCCATCCGTAATCTCTTTTCTCCTTAGACGCAGTTTCCCTCAACCGAGTACGCAAATTGTACCTGACAGCCCCAGGCACTGTGTGATCCGTGAACAAAGGCTCTTGGACAGCTCGTATTTCTGGAGGAACAGCCTCGTTCAACACATCTGCATTCTCTTTATCCGTCTCCGTTCACGTTAGCTGAGCGTCGCTAAGTGGGACAAACCGAGGCACCTGCTCGCACTCTGAGTCCCTGACGCCGTCCTTGACCCACTGATCGTAGGGAAGAGGTAAGGGAACCCTCCGACAGTGGGTTGCATGAACCCAGTTCTTACGGCCAGCACCCTTGACAGCAGTACGCGTCACCAATAGAATCTGTTCAGGCCCCTTCCCACGCGGCTCCAACCTTTTCTTCCTCTGAAAATTGCGCAACAGGATGAAATCTCCGGGCTGGATATTGTGGCCAGGTCCCTTTGGTGTGGAAGGTAGGGACTCTCGCACCTGTTGGTGAGTAGAACGCAAACTCTCTGTTAACTAGCCAAGGTAATCAAGCAATACAGGGTACTCAATATCGGAAAATCTACGCGGACGCGGGACGCCCCAGACATTTGCCGGGCGCCCAAACACGACCTCGTAAGGAGACAATCCTGTCCTAGAATGTGCTGTCGTTCTTGTCGACAAGAGTGCTAACGGTAAAGCATCTGCCCACTGTAACCCTGTGGTATCCTGAATTTTTGCCAATTTCAGTATGAGAGTACCATTGTACTTCTCAACCAAACCCGCTGACTGTGGATGATTAGCAGCATGGAATTTTTGTTTGACATGGAGACACTCACATATTAATTGTATCACTTTTGCATTAAAATGACTTCTATTGTCACTCCAGATAACTCGGGGCAAGCCGAAACGAGGAAAGAACTCCTTCAGGAGTACCTTTGCAGTCGTAATGGCTGTATTGTCTTTGGTGGGGTAAGCCTCAACCCATTTACTGAATGCACATACAACCACCAAAACATACTTAAGGTTATTGCATCTCTCTAATTCAATATAGTCCATTTGAAGGACTTCAAAAGGAAAAGTGGGTGGTGCAAAATTACCGGGTGGTGTAGGGGTACCCTTCCCTGGATTATGCATCATGCAGACCATGCAATATTTCACCAAATGTGCGGCTGTCTTAGAGATATTGTCATTCTGCCATACAGGGTCTAACAACTCACAAATGCCTTTTGCACTAATATTAGCTGGACCATGCGCCATAGTAACCACAGGAAGAACATATGCATCTGGTAACATCCATCCCTGCTTCCCTGATTTATCAATCCAACATCCTTCCTCATTTAACTGTGCTGTACTTTCCTGCCATTGCACAAATTCTTCCATTGTGGCTTCACTTTGTATCTCCTTTACACTCTCAAGGGTATTCTCAAACATGACAACTTCAGGAACCCACCTAGCTAGACCTGCTACAAACATGCGTTTCATCTTTGTTCGGGCTGTTTCCTTAGCTGTCTGATCGGCAAAAGCATTTCCTCTACACACGTCATCAGTAACCTTCCTGTGGGCACTACACTTGATTATGGCCAATTTCTTGGGGAGCGCTAAAGTGGACAAAAGCCTCAATATGAGGTGCCCATGCTGAACGTTGGTGCCATGAGAAGTAAGGAACTCTCTCTCTGCCCAGAGTCGCCCAAATTTATGCGCGACCCCGAAGGCATACTGGCTGTCAGTATAGATGTTGACAACCAGTCCCTCGCTCAATTCTCAAGCTCGAATAAGAGCAGCGAGCTCAGCAGCTTGAGCCGACTGATAGGGGACCCATGATGTCTCTACCACCGTGCACAATGTAGTGACAGCATAAGCTGCCGTCGTGGTGCCATCTGGTAATTTAAAACAAGAGCCATCGACATATAGTTCTCCTTGGGGGTAAGATAAGGGAACGTCAGTCAGGTCTACCCGTCCCTTCGTCTCTTCTTCCGTCCGGTAGATATAATCATGCTTATCGACTGCATTGTTCTCAGAAGGGAGGGGTAGTAACGTGGCTGGATTCAGAGTAGCACATCTCTTAATTGTAATGTGTTTAGCAAGGTCATTTCACCCTGTACCCGCCACTAGACAACTGGGAGAGGGCCTCTATCTAGTGAGAAAGGTATGCACTAATATGAACAGTCTATTCATTAGTGAAGCAAAACCTAACATTGCAGAAATGAAACGTAACAAAGGCCTTTTCTCAGAAATAGCAAAGGATTAGTTTCGTTCATGGTTCAAAATGGCGTTTAAATAGAAAATGGTGCCGCGAATGCTAACTTTACATAGGCAATGCACAAACACGAATTTCTATTCTAACACTGGTTAAATGCACTGTTTTTGCTGATGATATGTTCTCCTCCATTGCTGCACCCACCTTTCCTTTCCCCCTTTATCCTTCCCACCCCCACCCTCTCCATTGTTGTTCGAATATGTTGTATATTCCCTCCTTTGCTACATTGTTCCCAAGTTATACAACTGTGTCTTGATAACCGATAAAAAATGACGACACAAAAATAAATGCATTTTCGTGTTAAACCTAAGGCAAATTAACATCATTATTGATTAGTTTTATAGGCAATTTTCTGTGTTATCACACTTATCATTTCTCGCATGGACTACTGCAATTCTTTTCTGTTGGGTCCACCCTAATCACTTTTTCACTGCCTCCAGCTTCTTCAGACTGCCACACAAAGATTAGTCGTAGGCCAAATCTTGAGTTTAAAAGTAACTCGCCCATCTCTTCATAGCTGGAGAAACTACACTGGTTATCTGAGCACAAAAGGTGTTTACTTAAAGCACTCTGTCTATGGCACAAAATCATCTATCACAATAATCGTTATACATATATGGATTCCACATTTTCATTGCATACTCCTCTTGGAGCATCGAGATCCTCCAACAGTGGCCTCATTGTGTCTTGTAGATTCAAGAAGGTTAGGCAGGGAGGCTGTCCTTAGGGAGTTATCACAGCAAAAATATGAAACACTCTCTAGCTGACCATTAGGTTACAATCCAATCTGCTGAATTTCAAGGAACTGGTCAAGACTTATTTATTCGGGCTCAAATTAGGAAATTAGTCTGGAATTACACTCTTGTACAGATATATATACCTTAAGCGATGTGACACTTCTCAGGAAGTAGCTATCTGCTCTATATAAATACAATAAATCAAATGAAATCATTTACCAAAGAGATTGAATGTATGAGACATGTAAATTTGCAAATTAAATAAGTAATTTTAGAAAGTGCAGAATGCATGTTTCATGTTAATATTGATTATCCTTAAATCACATAATTAACAATCTTAAAGTAACCATGTTCATCAAACTCAATAAAAATATTAACATTTTATTAAACTCTCTAGCAATCACAACCAAAGGCTAAACAAGCTTCGGCAAAACCAATAGGTTATGCCTTTGATACATATTGGCTCTGCCAAAGCGTTTTGTTCATGCAGTCTGTTGAACAGCAGGAAAAAAAGGTGCATCTGATGAAGTATGTGCACGTGTGTGTTGTGATGCATGTGTCAGACAGGCACCTTTTTTATACATAGAAAAAAATGAACATGAAGTAGCATGAAAGCACTTCTGTTTACAAAACGGATCAGCTGGCAGCAGTTTTCTGGACTGCGGGGCGGAAATGGTTGCAAATGGAGGAGCAGATCAAGGTAGCGGGTGGGGGAAGAAGGGAAAAGAAGCACACGAAGGAAGGAGCAACAAGGATGGTGGGAGAGATGCACACAAGGGAGAGAACAACATGATGGCGCAAGAGCAAGATGGAGCACGGCAGAGAGAAACACACGGGCCAGATGGAGCAACACTGAAGTCAGGGAGAGAGAAGTGCATAGATGAGAGAGAGCAACACGGAGCATGGGGAGAACAGCACACACCGTCCAACCACCAGGGTGCTCTGATGGCAAAACTGCTCTGTAAAACGGTGGAGCCACGGCCGGGTGTACTTCTTGCTTATATTTATAATATGAAAATGCAAACCTGCATAAGTCTTAACGTGTGCTGATGTGTTTTATTACTCGATTATGATTCTGGTTTTGTACCTGCTTGAAGCACTCTAAAGCCTTAGGGGCCGATTCCGATCTCGGCCGGTAGGGCTCCGAATCGGATTCGGCATTACCGGATCCGATTCGGAGCCCTATTTCCCGACCGAATCGTACGTGCGTCCGGGCGAGCGAGTACGATGCGTGCGCTCGCGAAATCTCCGACCGACTCGTTCGCAGGACCCGACCGCTCCGACCGACTCGCACGGGGACGACTCGCACCGCGCAATGGAGACGTTCCCCGGCCGCGTAAGTACGATGCGCATCGCGACCGCTCCGACTGACTCGCGCAGTCCGGCTCCAAGGAGCTGTCGGAGCCGCACTTTGGGGGTCCGTGTCGGACCCCCCTGGAAGCGTAGCCACGCGAGTCGCACACAGGGGGGGAGCCATGGGTCCCCCCTACACGTGCGTGTACGGTGCGACCCGCATCGACGCGAACACGCTGTAGGGGGCGCCCTTGTTCGCGTCATGCCCATTGAGTCAATGGGAGCCTGTGTACGCGTCGTACAACTGGCTCCCATTGACTTCAATGGGAGTCCGACCGAATCGAGTCCGAATCGAGTCCGATGGCATCGTTCGGTCGGACTGCTAGGGTCCGATTCGGTCGGAAATCTCTCCGAGTCCGGCTCGGTCGGAGAGATTTCCGGCCCGAATCGGAATCGGCCCCTTAGCATTTCTGCTCATTTCCACGCATTTTAAATGGGGTTGCAAATTTGTTATTGTGTGTTATACACTACACATTTTAGCTAAACTGTTCTAGTAAGTGTAGCCTCATTCTGAAGACGGCACACCGAAGGGAGTTTTTTTTTTTTTTTTTTAAATTAGGAGAGTCAGCTCTTGATGGCAAAACATTTATTTCCCCTTTCCCCCCCAAGACCTTCTTGCATTCTTCCCACAAATTCAACCGCAAACTATATCACCAACGTTGTGGTACTGCAATGGGGATTTCGTTTTCACCAAACTACGCCAATATTGTGATGGGATGGTGGGAGAAAGAAATAGCGTGGGGAATGGAAAATCAAATGGAACTAGAGAACATCACGCTTTGGGTGAGATACATAGATGATCTCTTCTTAATATGGAATGGCACTGAAGAGACCTTCATGCGATACTTTAATAAACTCAACCAGAACCAAATAGGACTTTCCTTCACATGCACAGTGAGCAAAACAGGAATTGACTTTTTGGATACACACATTTACATAGCTCAAGGGACAATACAATCAACTTTGTTTAGCCACAAACAAAATACTGCATAGAGACAGCTTCCACCCCCCTTCATTGATCAGAAGCATCCCATATGGTGAACTCATAAGGATGCGAAGAACTTGCTCCAAAGATGAGGATGCTGAAATGAAATTCGATGAAACAATATCTCGGATGAAAAGAAGAGGATACAAACAGAAAGACCTGACGACATGCTTGAAAAAGGTCAGAATGAAAACACGAGCGGAAACATTAATAACAAAAAAGAGAATCAAACCTTAAAAGTCTGAACTACAAAAACAAGAAGTCCCAAGGCTAATAATCACCTACAGCAAGGAAAGCAAAAAAATAATAAATGTGATCCAAAAACACTGGCACCTAATTTCCAAGGATCCAGACATAGGAAATCTCCTTGGTACAAAACCTTTGGTAACTTACAAAAGAACAAAATCTCTTAAGGACCAACTGGTACCAAGCCACCTGCAAGAAAAGAAAAAACCAACCAATTGGCTATCAGAAGCACAGAGTGGTTTCATGAAATGCAATACCGGCAAAACTTGTAAAATTGGAACAAACAAAAAGAGTATACAAGACAAAGATGGTAAAACAATCTACATCAAGCAACATATCACATGTAAGACAACTCATGTGGTCTATGTGATAGAGTGTAACTGCAGTCTATAATACATAGGAAGTACCATCTGTATGTTAAAAAAGCGAATTCTAGAGCACATAAGAGCGGTGAAAAATAGAAATACCAATTACGCAACAGCTAAACGTATGATGCAATGTCAGGATGCAAACTGGAAATCCATGAAATTTTTTGGACTGGACATGGTACCACAGAATGAACGTGGAGGCAACATGACTAAAAAACAGAGACAATTGGAATCTAAATACATAATCAGACTCAAAACTAAAACACCTACAGGCCTCAACAATAATGAAGAACTTTTTGTACATCTATAATATTGAGACATAATCTGCCCAAAAACAATCAACAAAAATATGCAAAGGAGAGTCTATCAAATGGAGACTGATAATGGGTACTATACCGAAAAGTCAGTACGGGTGATACATTATGACTAAATATATATGCAAAACGATATTAAGGCATTATTAATAGATATTCAATGCATTGAGAATACTGAGTTCTCATACAACAATATATTGATTTATATAATCAGTAGAATTCAATGTCTCCATACGTCGTGGGTACTTTTTGTCAAATAAATGTCGAAAAACAATTGGTACTATACCACCACCAGTACCCATGAGTTAATACAATATTGTAATGAAAACACAATGTACTATCAATTTGATATATGAGGCAGAACTATCCTGTTTAAATGAGCATAATACACAATATGTATTATTTTAAATATTGTAACATACCATAAAATATTGCCAAAAATACCCTATAAATACTGCTGAATATTAAGGGGCCGATTCCAATCTCGGCTGGTAGTGCTCCGAATCGGATTCGGATTTACCGGATCCGATTCGGAGCCCTGTTTCCCGACCGAATCGTACGCGGGTCCGGCCGAGCGAGTACGATACAGGCACCCGCGAAATCTCCGACCGACTCGAACGCGGCTTCAACACGCTCCGACCGACTCGCATGGACACGACTCGCACCGCGCTATGGAGACGTTTCCCGGCCGGGTAAGTACGATGCGCGCCGCGAGCAGTCCGACCGACTCGCGCCGTCCGGCTCGAAAAAGCTGTCAGAGCCGGACTTTGGGGGTCCGCGTCGGACCCCCCTGTACGCGTAGGCGCGCGAGTCGCACACAGGGGGGACCCATGGGTTCCCCCTACCTGTGCATGTACGCCGCAATGCGCATGGACGTGTACACGCTGTAGGGCGCGCCTTGTCCGCCTCGCACCCATTGAGTCAATGGGAGCCCGCGTACGTGTTGTGCGACAGGCTCCCATTGACTTCAATGGAAGTCCGACCGACTCGAGTCCGATGGCATGCGTGCGCATCGTACTCGTTCGGTCGGACTGCCAGAGTCCGATTCGGTCGGAAATCTCTCCGGGTCCGGCTCGGTCGGAGAGATTTCCGGCCGGAATCGGAATCGGCCCCCAAGTCGGTACTACAACACCCACAATGCTAAGGAGGGACTTGTATACATAATGTCAATGAAGAAAGACTCACTTACCATGACAAAGACCTCGTTGGGTCGAAACGCGTATGGTGTAGCAGCATCTCTTCAATTAAAAGAATTTCAAAGGATTTCAGTGAGTGCGGCGTTATTTGATCAAAAACAAATGCCTATGGGCTAGGAGGCTCAGCCCAAACGTCAGCACCCACAATTGAGCCCGCCGATTTGGAGACTGTTTGCATGGATATATATATATATTATCTACTGGCGGTCGCCAGTAGATAGTTATAGTTACAACCTATTATCCATAGGAAATCCGCGACATTCTATTTGAAATAACTCTCTTGCCGGTTGACGTATCTTCGCAAAATTTTCAAACTTTGTGGGGCGCTCCGGTCCGCTCCTACCCTGAAAGTCTCGGGGATTCGTCAAGCGGGGCCGAGAAAAAGGGGGGTCCCAAAACGCGTTTTCCCCATGCAATTTTCCATAGGAAACTTTAGACACGGCTACAGCCCGAACTGCTGAACGGAATTACACCAAATTTGGCAAAGAGGTAGTTCTTGGTTCAGAAAGAACCCTTTTTGTTAAATGGTGTAAATCCGTTCAGTAGTTGCTGAGAAAATGAAAAGTAAAAAGATAGATATATCTAGGGCCGCGGATCCTCCCGAGCACGAGCTTTATGTTAATTGGCTGTCAACACTCCAAATCAGGAAGTGTTGGCAGCCATTTTGTCCCTCGGTAGAACCGAGGGACAGAAACAAGTGCGCAAAGCGCACAAAGGGGGCAGGGTAGAAACACCCTGACCCCCTAGGTCTGCTCAGGGGTCCCACAAGGACCCCCTGGGCAAAAAAATAATTTTTTTAAAAATCGGCAGGATGCGCTCAGGGAGCGCGAACCCTGCCGAAAAAAAAAATCGAGCGCGGTCTCCCGCGCTCGATAGCACTGGCCCCCGGGTGGGCCAAGTCCCGGGGGCATGCTGGGGGGTTAATTTTATGTGTGGGGGCCTCTAAGGGCCCCTAAGCCCCGGGGACCACCACCCCCGGGGCTTTATGTAGAATGGTGCGGGAGGGCTCTGAGCCCTCCCGCAGCCCCGGGACCACCACCTCCCCGGGGCTTCTTTTTAATTAAAAACCTGTGTGGGGGCTCCAGCCCCCACACGCCCGGGACCACCACCTCCCGGGGCACTAAGAAAAATTACAATGGGGGTCCGTTTTGGACCCCCAGAGCCCCGGGGACCACCACCTCCCGGGGCTGTGCACGGAATGGGAGGGGGCCGCGCGGCCCCCTCCTGGAGCCCTTGATGGCCCTGGGGACCACCACCCCCAGGGCCGGCTCCTGCAGTGTCCCGGGGTACCTACGCCCGGGACACTGCTGTTTGCAATGACAGGACGGGAGCCTCGCGGCTCCCGTCCTGTCATCGCAAACTGCTTTGGATATTGGAAGAGAGAGCAGGAAACCTGCTCTCTCTTCCAATATCCAAAGCCGATAGCTTTCCACATGGGGAGCAGCATGTTAGCTGCTCCCCATGTGTAAAGCAATGCCGGCTCCCGTAGGACACGGGGAGCCGGCGGGACTGTGGGGGATTGGGGACCCCCACAGTCCCCAACGAAGGGCCAGCCCCGGGGAATGGGGTCCCCGGGGCAAGTAGTGGCCGGGGAGGGGGCCACGCGGCCCCCTCCCCAAAAAAAAAACGATCGGCCCGCAGGCCCGCCCCTTCCTTCACCACTCTGCAAACGCGCCCCTGGCGCGTTTGCAGAGGGGAACGAATCCCCTTGAATGCTGGGGGTCCCTGGGGCCAACTAGCCCACCAGGAACCTCCAGTATGCGCTAGGGGCTGCCTTGCAGAGAGGTGTACAGAGGCCACGCCCCTTTTACACCTCTCTGCAACGCAGCTCTATGGCGCTTTTGGAGGTATATGGTGGGCTAGTTGCACCCCAGGGACCCTCAGGATTCAAGGGAGTTAATCCCCGACTTAAAACGCGCCACGGGGCGCGTTTGCACAGTGGTGAAGGGAGGGGCGGGGCTTCAGGTGACATGTGTGCAAACAGGCCCCGTGGCGCGTTTTAAGATGGGGAATTAAATCCTCTTCAATCCTGAGGGTCCCTGGGGGCCAACTAGCCCAACAGGTACGTCCAGAAAGCGCCACAGAGCTGCGTTGCAGAGAGGTGTAAAAGGGGTGTGGCCTCTGTACATGTCTCTGCAACGCAGCCCCTGGCGCATACTGGAGGTTCCTGGTGGGCTTGTTGGCCCGTAGGGACCCTCATGATTCAAGGGGACTTAATCCCCCAACTTAAAACGCACCACGGGGCGCGTTTGCACAGATGTCACCTCAGGCCCCGCCCCTCCCTTCACCATTGTGCAAATATTCCTCTAAAATCAGCCGAAATCCGAATTCCGATTTACTCACCTGTTATCAGGAGAGACCTCAGTGCTGCATCTTTCAGCCCAGTACTGATCCTCAAAAGTAATTTTAACCGTACTTACTGGTAACTTGAATTTCCTTCATAGGCTAACATTGACTGGTTTCACTTGGAAATTCTTCTAAGTGTGGAGTTTTGGAACTTTAAAATATTCCTCTAAAATCAGCCGAAATACGAATTCCGATTTACTCACCTGTTATCAGGAGAGACCTCAGTGCTGCATCTTTCAGCCCAGTACTGATCCTCAAAAGTAATTTTAACCGTACTTACCGGTAACTTGAATTTCCTTCATAGGCTAACATTGACTGGTTTCACTTGGAAATTCTTCTAAGTGTGGAGTTTTGGAACTTTAAAATATTCCTCTAAAATCAGCCGAAATACGAATTCCGATTTACTCACCTGCTATCAGGAGAGACCTCAGTGCTGCATCTTTCAGCCCAGTACTGATCCTCAAAAGTAATTTTAACCGTACTTACCAGTAACTTGAATTTCCTTCCATAGCATATCATTGACTGCTTTTTGCTGAAAAGTTTCTAAGTGTTGATTTTTGAAACATACAAATATTCCTCTAAAATCAGCCGAAATCCGAATTCCGATTTACTCACCTGTTATCAGGAGAGACCTCAGTGCTGCATCTTTCAGCCCAGTACTGGTCCTGAAAAGTAATTTTAACCGTACTTACCAGTAACTTGAATTTCCTTACATAGGCTAACATTGACTTGTTTCACTTGGAAATTCTTCTAAGTGTGGAGTTTTGGAACTTTAAAATATTCCTCTAAAATCAGCCGAAATACGAATTCCGATTTACTTACCTGTTATCAGGAGAGACCTCAGTGCTGCATCTTTCAGCCCAGTACTGATCCTCAAAAGTAATTTTAACCGTACTTACCGGTAACTTGAATTTCCTTCATAGGCTAACATTGACTGGTTTCACTTGGAAATTCTTCTAAGTGTGGAGTTTTGGAACTTTAAAATATTCCTCTAAAATCAGCCGAAATACGAATTCCGATTTACTCACCTGCTATCAGGAGAGACCTCAGTGCTGCATCTTTCAGCCCAGTACTGATCCTCAAAAGTAATTTTAACCGTACTTACCAGTAACTTGAATTTCCTTCCATAGCATATCATTGACTGCTTTTGCTGAAAAAGTTTCTAAGTGTTGATTTTTGAAACATACAAATATTCCTCTAAAATCAGCCGAAATCCGAATTCAGATTTACTCACCTGTTATCAGGAGAGACCTCAGTGCTGCATCTTTCAGCCCAGTACTGGTCCTGAAAAGTAATTTTAACCGTACTTACCAGTAACTTGAATTTCCTTACATAGGCTAACATTGACTGGTTTCACTTGGAAATTCTTCTAAGTGTGGAGTTTTGGAACTTTAAAATATTCCTCTAAAATCAGCCGAAATACGAATTCCGATTTACTCACCTGTTATCAGGAGAGACCTCAGTGCTGCATCTTTCAGCCCAGTACTGATCCTCAAAAGTAATTTTAACCGTACTTACCGGTAACTTGAATTTCCTTCATAGGCTAACATTGACTGGTTTCACTTGGAAATTCTTCTAAGTGTGGAGTTTTGGAACTTTAAAATATTCCTCTAAAATCAGCCGAAATACGAATTCCGATTTACTCACCTGCTATCAGGAGAGACCTCAGTGCTGCATCTTTCAGCCCAGTACTGGTCCTGAAAAGTAATTTTAACCGTACTTACCGGTAACTTGAATTTCCTTCATAGGCTAACATTGACTGGTTTCACTTGGAAATTCTTCTAAGTGTGGAGTTTTGGAACTTTAAAATATTCCTCTAAAATCAGCCGAAATACGAATTCCGATTTACTCACCTGTTATCAGGAGAGACCTCAGTGCTGCATCTTTCAGCCCAGTACTGATCCTCAAAAGTAATTTTAACCGTACTTACCGGTAACTTGAATTTCCTTCATAGGCTAACATTGACTGGTTTCACTTGGAAATTCTTCTAAGTGTGGAGTTTTGGAACTTTAAAATATTCCTCTAAAATCAGCCGAAATACGAATTCCGATTTACTCACCTGCTATCAGGAGAGACCTCAGTGCTGCATCTTTCAGCCCAGTACTGGTCCTGAAAAGTAATTTTAACCGTACTTACCGGTAACTTGAATTTCCTTCATAGGCTAACATTGACTGGTTTCACTTGGAAATTCTTCTAAGTGTGGAGTTTTGGAACTTTAAAATATTCCTCTAAAATCAGCCGAAATACGAATTCCGATTTACTCACCTGTTATCAGGAGAGACCTCAGTGCTGCATCTTTCAGCCCAGTACTGATCCTCAAAAGTAATTTTAACCGTACTTACCAGTAACTTGAATTTCCTTCCATAGGATATCATTGCCTGCTTTTTGCTGAAAAAGTTTCTAAGTGTTGATTTTTGAAACATACAAATATTCCTCTAAAATCAGCCGAAATACGAATTCCGATTTACTCACCTGTTATAAGGAGAGACCTCAGTGCTGTATCTTTCAGCCCAGTACTGGTCCTGAAAAGTAATTTTAACCGTACTTACCAGTAACTTATATTTTCTTCCATAGGAATCCATTGTCTGGTTTTCAGCAGAAAAGTTTCAAAGTGTCGATTTTCACAAACTACAAATATTCCTTAAAAATCGCCTGTATGACTTAAACGCATTCTTTCAACTGTTTACAGGAGATGCACCAGTGCTGGATCCAGGATCCAACACTGAGTAAGAAAAAGTAACGATAACAGTTTTTACCTGCTAAGTGAATTTCCTTCCATAGGATAACATTGGTGATTCTATGAGAAAAAGTTTCTAAGTGTCAACTTTTAAAATACAATAATATTCCTTAAAAATCACGACTGTAACCAAAACGCTTTTACTCAACTGTTTACAGGAGATGTACCAGGACTGAATCTAGGATCCAGTCCTGTGGTTAGAAAAGTAATCCATAAAGTAACTAATTGCATTTAACTAGAAATTCACATTGAGCTGAATGTTGCATTGTGTTTGAAAATGTGTTGCCCATTGCAACAACTGTAACTACTGTACTTAAAAGTCTATTGCCTATGTGCAAAGTATTTAAACTAAAGTAATTCATTCTGAGAAAGTATTTTTTGTAATGTAATGTATAATGTAATTACAATGTAATTTAAAAAATAAAATATGTAAAAGAAATTGTTTCTAAAAATGTAGTAAATCAGTATGAAAAAATTAATATAAAAATTAATACATTTAAAAATTGTCATTTAAAAAACCTTTGAAATTCACTGAAAAAACCGTAGGTTTCAGGCACGTTATAGTTACAAATTAGCATTTTAAAAACCTTTGAAATTCACTGAAAAAACCATAGGTTTCAGACACGTTATAGTTAGAAATTAGCATTTAAAAAACCTTTGAAATTCACTGAAAAAACCAGAGGTTTTAGGGACAGTTATAGTTAGTTGGACATTGCACTCGTACAAAACCCGTGAAATTCCCCCGTTATAGTTAGTTCAGCTAACTATAACTCGCGCCCCGCAATGCACTGCTGATGACGTCACATATTACATCACTCATGACATGGTCAGTGACATCACTGATGACATCACTGATGACATCTCAAATGACATCACTGATGACATCATCCACGTGATAATCTGATGCAGCTCCTCACACCCTAATATAACCTTTGATACACCCAATCTAAATTACAGAGTGCCATTCGCAAAACCATAGACACTCCAACACCAATAACTACATACCCACTCACTGATTCTTAGGTCTACACACACACATCCACTCACTCACCCGTACAGTCACTCATACTTATGGTCACTCAGTACAGGACTATCATATGCACTCTTACTCCTATATAGACACTCAAACACCGCCACTCATCCATAGAGGTACTCACACACCTAGTCAGTCATGCAAATAATTAAACACACTGCCATTTACTCACCTATACAGTTATACACACACCAGCTCACTTAATCATACAAATACTAGCACATTGTTACGCTCTTATACAATCACTGATACAAGCACACACTCATCCATACAGCCACTATCACAATCACTCACTCTCGCTTATAGCTATTTATATACTCCAATACACATATATACTGCCTTTCACATATTTAGTTACTCACACATGTACCACTGGGACATACATTCACTCACTAACACACTCTTACACACACTTACCCACCCATACAGTCTATCACAGATGCACTCTTGAAACCATCCACCCAGTGAATCACCCACTCACACATCTATGCACAGTCGCACACACCCCATCCACACAAACACTCAGGCACCCATACAGATACTCATAGAACCAATAAATAACCCATATAGACACTCATGTAGCTATTCGCAAATCCATGCATCCACTTACACACCAACAGACGGATACAGACATTCACACAGTTTAGTCACTAACCCATGCATTCAGTAAGATACGTTTAATCACTCACTTGTAGAGTCAGTCACGCACGTACTAAATCATCCATTCAGACACTTATACACCCACTCATTCTTCAATACGCCTTTCCCTATATATATATTAAACATATTTAAACTTTACAGAAACACACAGTCACTGGATGATGTCATCAGTGATGTCATTTGAGATGTCATCAGTGATGTCATCAGTGATGTCACTGACCATGTCATGAGTGATGTAATATGTGACGTCATCAGCAGTGCATTGCGGGGCGCGAGTTATAGTTAGCTGAACTAACTATAACGGGGGAATTTCACGGGTTTTGTACGAGTGCAATGTCCAACTAACTATAACTGTCCCTAAAACCTCTGGTTTTTTCAGTGAATTTCAAAGGTTTTTAAATGCTAATTTCTAACTATAACGTGTCTGAAACCTATGGTTTTTTCAGTGAATTTCAAAGGTTTTTAAAATGCTAATTTGTAACTATAACGTGCCTGAAACCTACGGTTTTTTCAGTGAATATATATATATATATACACACCAATAGCATGAGATCTAATTTAAAAAATAACATTCTATTATAAATCAAAACATGAAACTATTTAAAGATCTCTAAACTTAAATTTCCCACTCCAGTCAGTGCAACGGTATGGAAAGTGTTGGATAGCAAAGGGGTAAAAATACTATTCCCACTCCAGTGAGTGCAACAAGAGGGAAAGTGTTGGATAGTGGCAGGATAACATTTACTATTCCCACCCCAGTGAGTGCAACAGGAGGAAAAGTGTTGGATTGCGGAGGGGTAACAATTAATATTCTCACTACAGTCAGTTCAAAATTAAAAACACACAAAGTATTAACAACAAAAATATTTCAAAAACAAAATAAATAAAAAAATATATAAATAAGTTGAGAATTAAAATACAAATATATTTAATATTAAAAAAAATTAAAAATACATTATAATGTTAAACACATATGACAAATACCTACAAATAGTATATTAAATTTAAAAAAAAATCAAACAAATAAATATTTTTCATTGCAAATTATTTAGAAACAAAAACATTAATTATTACATAAATTTACTTTTTTATTTCCTACCCTAGAACAACATACAATTCACAAACCCCATCTAAATTGTTTTAAAAATGTACTTCCATAATTAACATAATTAATTACCAATTAAAGAAATATTATTAATTAAAAAACAAATTAAAACTCATACAAAATTAATTAACTTCCCACACTTTACCACTATAATCCCCACAACCCACAGCTAAAATTAAACTGTAAAACAATTAATTACACAATTAAACCTTATTTTAAATTTAAAAACTAATAGTATTTAACAACTAATTATAAAGTAAGTAAAATTAATTTACTCCCCACCCTTTACCCCTATAAAAGTAAAACCCACACAAAAAATATAAACAAATACCCTAATTAAATATCAATTAATTAATTAATATTAATGATCAACTAATTATTAATTAATTAATTAAACATACATTACTTCCCACCCTTCCCCCTATAAACCCCACAACCCGCACTTAAAAATAATTACACAATTACCATAATTAATTATCAATTAATTAAGTAATATTCATTAACAACCAATGAATAATTAATTTCAAATAAATTACTTCCCACAATTAACACTATAAAATCTCAATTAAATAAATATTAATAAATAAAAAATAATCATTAATTTATTATAATTAAATTACTTCCCACCCTATTCCCCTATAGACCCACAACCCGCTATGGAACTAAAAAACGCAAAATTTAATTAAAATAAAATTGATAACTACTAAAAATGTAACACATGTATTAAAAAAAATAAACAATACTTATACAGAAAAACATACATCACATACATTTAAAACCACTTCAGAGAAAATTCTCGTGGTACGCCCCCTCAAGGAATCTTCGCTCAACAACAACAAATCTGGTGAATACCACGAGATTTAAAAGATCTAGGACAGGAGGCAGAGCTTTCAGCTCTGCAGCCCATGACTGTGGAATGCTCTCCCCCTCAATATCAGACAAACTCAGGATCTGCTTCAATTCAGGAAAAAGGTGAAAACTTGGCTGTTCCCTAGAGAGGAGTAACACAAAGACGCGGATGTAACATGGACTTCTTCAGATACCTTTTCTTCCCTCTCTTTTTTTCTCTGTCCTTCTTTATTCTTGGGGATAGCCGTTGTCATTCTGGCATTCTGACATTCCGGTAACTCGCAGCGCCAGGATACCCTTTGGGTGACAGTGCGCTATATAAATCCAGTTTACATTACATTACATTACATAACATTAATTAAAAAATCGATATTTTAAACAAATATATTTTTGTAAACGATATTAATGACTTCTATATTTTTTTAAACGATGTTTCTTACCTTAAATTCGATATTCTTGACCACGATATTTTGCTGTCCATATTTCTGTGTCACAATATTTCCTCGATATTTGTGTAAGTCGACATTTCCAACTCGATATATTGTCTGCATACCGTATTCTTCTGAGCTAGTAATTGTTCGTATTTTCTCTGAGTAGGTAGAAGACTATCCTGTGAAAGACCAGATGGCATTACAGTTGCAAAGCGCTTAGGGGGTCATTACGATGACGGACGGACTTCTGTCCATCCGCCATCGTCCCGGGGATGGGGACTGCCCGCCTATAAGGCGGCCATCCCACATATGCAATTACGATGTGACCGCCACCACGGCAGTCGCATCTGCTATATTTAACATTGCAGCGGGTGCTGCTAGCTGCAGCACCCGCCGCAATGCTAAAAATGCACCTTTGGCATTTCCCTGCACTACATGGCAGGCACCATGCAAACATGGTGTTCTCAGGAACCCATCTAGCTGGACCTGCAACAAACATCCTCTTCATCTTGCTTCGAGTAGTTTCCTTTGCTGTCTGATCTGCAAACGCATTCCCTCTACCTACATCATCTGTCACCTTTCTGTGGGCGCTGAACTTGATAATTGCTATCTTCTTGGGGCGTGCTAAAGCAGATAATAATCGCAGTATAAGGTGTCCATGTTGGGGGCGTGGCCAAGCAGGCTGCGATGGCAGACGTGTCCTGCTGAGGCTCCGCGATCGGGCTAGCATATTGCCCACTTCCCTGCGTCGCATTGGACTGCTGAACCGACACCCAAGTGTCGGAACACGAAAAACATCAAGCGGTGAGCCAGTATCCCAGCAATTGGGCAAATCCCCGATGAAAATCGTAATTTTCGGGACCCCGACTCCCGGCAGCAAGATGGCACCCGTCCGCACCCAACTTTAGGCCCAGTGAGATCGGGCTTGTGCCGAGGGGTACACACCGGGAGCGAGAGCCGTGAGACAAAAGGCCAGGGACACAGAGGCGGTGAGAGGACATCCCGGCATCGGTGATAGCCAGCGTTCGTCCCAAGAGCAAGCAAGGGGACGGGTGCCGGCGGCGGCGACCAGAGGCGGCCCGCCCTTGCTGACGCTGCGGACCTGATCCAGCAGACAACCCGGACTCGGAGTGCAACCGAGTGGTGCCGGGGGTACCAACCCTGATACCAGTGACTCAGAGACGGAGAGATGGTTACCGCCCCCGGCCCAGCCGCGAACCGCAAAGCAGTACTCTGCCGGTGCCGCCTGACCCCAAAATGGCGCCCGAGGGTCGCGGCGAATAGCGGGACTGAAGACAAGTCTCTGGGCCACCCGTTAACACAGCGCCGACAAAGCAGAGGTGAGCGGCGGACCCCCAGGTCGAAAGGCGACGTAAAAGCGACCCCCTACCACTGCTGCAGATACCAATCTAAACGCGCCAAAGACAGATGGTGCCTGACCCTAATATGGCGGCTAAGTAATCCACGATGTGCCTGCATCGGCTTGAACACTACATCCCTGGTGAGGCGCTTGACTTGGCTACCAGATCACTCACGATCCCCGCCTGAAACTCTTCCCTGAGCAACGCGCACAGTGCATTACACCCCTCCTGGCAGCGCCCGACCTCGTCCGAAACCGTGAAGAAGTGGGCCAGGTGTTGGGGCGATCGGAGCAGAGATCCCCCCCGCCGAGTCTCTTACTGTGCCGCTGCATCCTTATCTCCTTGCCCGGTGAGCGCCCTTTAACCAGCGAGACCACCAAGCCCGGCATCGGGGCACCTAATAAGCGGGGACTCTGCCACATACTCCACAGCCACTGACAGCGCTCACTGTGCGCGAGACCCTCCCAGTCACCGCAATGGGGAAGCCAAGGGCATCGCAGCACACAACAGTGCCTGAGACTGCACCGGAGAACATGCCAAATACCCGGACATGGGCCAAAACTACCGCGCCTCAGTCCGATCCATCTATCTCGGACAAACTAGATCAAGTACTGGCAGCCATCGAACTCTCCAGGGTGTACATGGAGGAGCGACTCAGCACCCTGACCACGGACATCAGCCTCATCCGGGATGACCATCGAAAATTGGCCGACAAAGTGAAGGATGGAGAGAAGATTCTGGCCGACCTGCAACTTGCCATCAAGGCACACCAGACGACACTCCAAACTGTCTTGAGCCACCTGACCACCATGGAAGAGCGTGTGGATGATTTGGAAGGGCGCTCGAGACGCTGTAACATCCGCGTGCTGGGACTTCCAGAGGAAATCGAAGGCGCGAAACCGGTGGAATACATGGAAGCATGGGTAAAATCTTTCACTCCCACGGCTGACCGGACGGCATTTTTCTCCATAGAACGTGCCCACAGGGTCCCAGCCCGCAAACCCCCACCAGGAGCCACCCCCAGACCAATGCTGGCGAAATTCCTGCATTTCCGAGACCGCGATGCAGTGCTTGGAGCCGCCAGACAATCAGGCCCCTTGCATGTAGAAAACAAACAGATAATGCTATTCCCTTACTACGCACGGGCGGTGCAGCAACAAAGATCATCATTCCTGGAAGTGAAACGACGAATGCGGGCGAACAATATACAATATTCCCTGCTCTTCCCTGCCCGCCTCAAAGTTCTCCATAATGGCTCCGCCATCTTCTTTACAAACGTCGAAGAGGCACACGAATGGGCGGATCGACACTGTACACAACAATCTAGAGCAGAGACCACACGCGGCCCAAGTTTCAAGTCGCCGCGCACCAGGAGACGTAACTCGAAGCAGCAACGCAGCGGTAAAAATAAGGTGGCTGGGGCCCACACCGAAGAATCTCCGGGCCTGGAGCAAATCATGAAGGAGCGACGAGAGGTTCTACGAGCAGTGACTGAACTACAGACCTCCCCACTCGCGGAGGACACAGATCGAGCTCCACACCTCTTCTCTTCGGAAGGAGAGGATGACAGCGACGGAACGCTATCTGGAGTAGACTTAATTACGCCCCCCCCGTTACCCCCAGACGGCTGATGCCATGTTGGATGGGCAAACTAACACCCTCTCGGCATGAGGTGAACTGACTGGCGGCCCCTCAACGGCCTGCGCAACCAAGACTCACCCATTGAGCGCACGAGGCGCAGACATGATCAAGCACAATCCAGACGACGCCCAATGATCCTGCAAATGCCCGGTCGGCGAACCGCCTCGCATACACGCACTGCCACCCCCACATCATATTGTTGCACTCTCCTCTTCTATGAGAGTAGGTTTGGACGTATCGTCGCCAGCGATAGGTCCTTGGTATTGGGACTGTTTCCCAACCCCAGTTTACAGTTCATTGCCCCCGTTCAGTGTAGTCCCATCCCCTCATGGAACTTCACATAACAGGGTAACCGCATCACGCGAATGGGTGACATGGCATTTCACATATGTTTATCACGCTGCTGGGGAATCGTCGGACACTATGCTCCAGCTGATACTCGCCATGTTAGCACGTACTGACAACACCAAATGGCTACGACAATGCAGATCACTGGCATCAGCATCTTAACACTGAACACCAGGGGCCTCATACGCCGAGCAAACGTTACGCCGTATACTCATATACAAAACGTCAGAACGCACGAATCGCATTCTTGCAGGAGACGCATCTCACCACATCGGAAATAGGCAAACTGCAGGCCAAATGGCGCGGAACTATATGTGCCACGTCATACTCAGCATACGCACGTGGGGCGCTGATTTGGGTTCGACCGGGGACCCCATTCCAGGAACTCAGAAGAGTGGTGGACAAGGAGGGTAGGTATGCCCTACTGGAGGGACTCTTAGATGGGCAATCAGTACTCTTGGGCAGTATATACGCCCCAAACGTTGAGCAAGACAGGTTTTGGGACCGCCTCACTGGTGTTCTGGCCCAATTTGCTTCCATACCATGGATATTAGGGGGAGACTATACCTGCACACTAAACCTTACCCTGGATCGATCCCACCCCCCACCCAAACGCTCTTCAGCCCACAAACAAACAGAACGGTTTAAAGCCTGGGTCACGCAATGGGCACTCACAGACGCATGGAGAATGCGTCATCCACAGACTCGACTGTACTCGTTCCACTCCATACCACATAACCTGCGGGTCCGACTAGATAGATTCTTATGCTCAGCGCCGCTCATACCCAAAATTCAACACACAGACTACCTAGGCCGGGTTATCTCTGACCATGATGTCCATATTCTGCGGTTAAACTGGAGACCCCCCCATCCCCCCGTTCCCACTTGGCGACTGCCACGGGACTGCCTGACGGACCAAGTCTTCAAACACGAACAGGGGCAAAGCATACAGGAATACGTCACTAATAACGCAAGAACTGTGACATCTACATTAGTGGAATGGGACACATTCAAAGCAGTGACCCGGGGAGAATGTATTAAACAAATAGTAGGGGTAAAACGGACACTGGAGCAAGCACTCACTAAAGCCGAAACGCAGCTAGCCGCCATAACTAAGCGAGACAACGCTTCTGAGGAGGCAGTGGCACAAGTGGCAAAAGCAAAGACAGAGTACCTAGCTGCCTGCGCCGGTCTCCGTCGGTACAACTTCAGGGCGTATGCAACCCGGATGCATAAGGAGCGGGATAAAACGGGCACATTATTGGCATGGCTAGCCAAACAAGACACCGATGTGAAACCCATTACTGAAGTGCTAGACCCCCTCGGAAATTTGGTGCGGTCCCAAGCAGAAATCCTCTTGGCGTTCCACCAATACTACTCTGAGGTCTACCGTAGCCCAGCTCCAATAGGGCAGGAAATGCTAGACCATTTTCTCGACCCTTTGACGATCCCCAAAATCATGAAGGCAGACAGAACGGCACTAGATACATAGATACAATCCGCCGATATCACCCAAGCCCTACATGCACTAGCTCGCAACAAAGCTCCGGGGCTAGACGGTTTCCCCCTGGAATACTACACAACCTTCTCCCCCCTGTTGGCACCCCGCCTGGTAGCGATGTTCGCGACCGCACTGGAGAAAGGAGAGTTACCGAGATCCCTCCGGGAATCAGTTATTGTAACCTTCCTGAAACCAAATCGCGACCCACAACAGATGGCCTCCTACCGTCCCATTATGCTTCTGTCCGCTGACTGTAAGATCCTAGGGAAGATATTAGCGGACAGGTACACACAAATCCTACGACCCCTGGTTCACCCGGATCAATGTGGTTTCGTTCCGGGCAGAAACACGTCCCAAAATATACGCTGCCTATTCCATATCCAAGATCAAGTAGGTGCTGCGTTCCCCAGAGCAGCCTGTCTTATCCTAGACCTCGAGAAGGCCTTCGATACCCTCACATGGCAATACCTGTTCTCGGTCCTAAAATGAGCAGGATTCGGTCCCATCCTCTTAGCATACACACAACTCCTATACACCAAACTAACCTCGTGCATTCGCATGGGACGATACATATCGCCAGAATTCGCGGTACAGAGAGGCACGAGGCAGGGCTGCCCACTTTCGCCTCTACTCTTCGCCCTCGCTGTAGAACCCCTGGCTATACGGCTGCGACAGGAGGGGGAACACTGGGGCATTCTCATAGCGGATACCATACATAGGGGCCGATTCCGATCTCGGTCGGAGGCGCACCCAATACCATTCGGTCGGGAAAAAAGCCATGCGAAAGCCTGTTTCCCGACCGATCCGTACAGCACACCGAACGAGCAAGTACGATGCGCACAACAGCAAAAAATCCGGCCGAGCCGTACTCACCCAAACCAGGTCCTGTTCCCCGACCGAGGCGAATCCGGAAACGCCGAATCGAGTCGCACGGAAGGAAAAATGCAGCCCCGTCCGGCCGGACAAGTACGATGCGCTTTCCGTACGCGCCGAACCCGTCGCTACGCACGGCACGTCAAAGCATCCGGGAGAGGCGCACATAAGCTCCGATTCGCGCCACAACACTATCCACGGCTACGAGACGAACACGGCAGCGACGAGGACGAGGCGAAGCGACGAGGACGACACGAAGCAACGAGAAGGACGAACGACACGAACCAACCATGAATCCCTTCGTCCCGATCATACCAATATTCTACATTTACTACCGGAACAGGCACGGACGCGTACGGCGCAGAAGGTAAGCCAGACACCAACCACAAAACACATACAACACGTACACGACACATCACACACACACACAGGGATGCAGAATATACTTACACCAGCAACAGCAGCACCATAGGGGCGGGATGCCCATCACCAATGCCACATATGCACACAGGGGCCTGAATGCGCACCACCACCCCTACCCAGAGGTGGCAGGATGCTTACCACTACTACCACCCTCACCCAGGGGGGGCAGGATGCCTACCACTACTACCACCATCACCCAGGGGGGGCAGGATGCCTACCACTACTACCACCCTTACCCAGGGGGGGCAGGATGCCTACCACTACTACCCCCCTTAGCCAGGGGGCAGGATGCCTACCACTACTACCACCCTCACCCAGGGGGGCAGGATGCCTACCACTACTACCACCCTTACACAGGGGGCAGGATGCCTACCACTACTACCACCATCACCCAGGGGGGCAGGATGCCTACCACTACTACCACCCTTACCCAGGGGGGCAGGATGCCTACCACTACTACCACCCTTACCCAGGGGGCAGGATGCCTACCACTACTACCACCATCACCCAGGGGGGCAGGATGCCTACCACTACTACCACCCTTACCCAGGGGGCAGGATGCCTACCACTACTACCACCCTTAGCCAGGGGGCAGGATGCTTACCACTACTACCACCCTCACCCAGGGGGCAGGATGCCTACCACTACTACCACCCTCACCCAGGGGGCAGGATGCCCACCACTACTACCACCCTCACCCAGGGGGCAGGATGCCTACCACTACTACCACCCTCACCCAGGGGGGCAGGATGCCTACCACTACTACCACCCTTACACAGGGGGGCAGGATGCCTACCACTACTACCACCATCACCCAGGGGGCAGGATGCCTACCACTACTACCACCCTTACCCAGGGGGCAGGATGCCTAACACTACTACCACCCTTAGCCAGGGGGCAGGATGCTTACCACTACTACCACCCTCACCCAGGGGGGCAGGATGCCTACCACTACTACCACCCTCACCCAGGGGGGCAGGATGCCCACCACTACTACCACCCTCACCCAGGGGGCAGGATGCCTACCACTACTACCACCCTTACACAGGGGGCAGGATGCCTACCACTACTACCACCATCACCCAGGGGGGCAGGATGCCTACCACTACTACCACCCTTACCCAGGGGGGCAGGATGCCTACCACTACTACCACCCTTACCCAGGGGGGCAGGATGCCTACCACTACTACCACCATCACCCAGGGGGGGCAGGATGCCTACCACTACTACCACCCTTACCCAGGGGGGCAGGATGCCTACCACTACTACCACCCTCACCCAGGGGGCTGGATGCCTACCACCACCCTTAGCCAGGGGGCAGGATGCCTACCACTACTACCACCCCCACTCATAGGATGGACAATGCATGACACAACCAGCACACCACAACCTAGGGAATGCAAGAAGAAGACATCCCCCAACAGCATGACAAGCGTGTGTAGACTGTGTCAAATGCCTACAACACCGAACATGACTTTGAACATACAATGTGACCCCCTAGCACATGTGCCACACATATATGTGTGTGGCACCCACAATGCAAGCAGGCCATGACCATTGTGGCAATGGGGTCCAAACCCCCATCACCACAGTGACCAAAATGTAAGTGTGGGGTCCATAGCTGAAGCACATTTTGAAGATTGTGGCAATGGGGTCCAAACCCCCATCATCACAGTGACCAAAATGTAAGTGTGGGGTCCATAGCAGAAGCACATTTTGAACATTGTGGCAATGGGGTCCAAACCCCATCATCACAGTGACCAAAATGTAAGTGTGGGGTCCATAGCTGAAGCACATTTTGAACATTGTGGCAATGGGGTCCAAACCCCCATCATCACAGTGACCAAAAGGTAAGTGTGGGGTCCATAGTAGAAGCACATTTTGAACATTGTGGCAATGGGGTCCAAACCCCCATCACCACAGTGACCAAAATGTAAGTGTGGGGTCCATAGCTGAAGCACATTTTGAACATTGTGGCAATGGGGTCCAAACCCCCATCATCACAGTGACCAAAATGTAAGTGTGGGGTCCATAGCAGAAGCACATTTGAACATTGTGGCAATGGGGTCCAAACCCCCATCATCACAGTGACCAAAATGTAAGTGTGGGGTCCATAGCTGAAGCACATTTTGAACATTGTGGCAATGGGGTCCAAACACCCATCATCACAGTGACCAAAAGGTAAGTGTGGGGTCCATAGCTGCAGCACATTTTGAACATTGTGGCAATGGGGTCCAAACCCCCATCATCACAGTGACCAAAAGGTAAGTGTTGACAAAGTAAGAGGTGCAACTGCCAAACTGCATGGATGATTCCTGGTCACAGAACAACAAACACATCAGTGGCAAAGTAGTGTATGTGTCCCATTGCAACATAAATTGGGGGAGCCAAATCCTGCAGTGCAAATAAGACATAACTTTGGCCATGTGCAGACAAACAACACCCATGGGGGCTGACACCGTCAACAATCATCAATGACACAATGACAGAAGTGACCATCCGAATGCAGACCCACATATTTGCACCAATGGGCACACACATGCAGATACCCTGTGGAGACTGCAGATGTGAGGCGAACAGATACCATACCATGGCAGCAATGGGACACACAATCAACAATTAGCAACAAATGAGGGCTCCCGTCCCATCAGCCTGGTCATGGAAGTGCCAACGGAATCATCAGCACAGATCCAACACACTTGTATAGCAATGTTGCACTGACAACACAGATGAGTCCTTCCCCATTGATGCCCAAACATGCATGTTCACTGGAGATGGCCACACGGTCAGGGAAGTAGACGAATAGAACAATGGCAGGCACAACAGATGTGCAGGGGTGGAAGCCACAGATGTGAAGTTGCCAATCTAAGTAGGAAATCTCATTGCCAAATACTGAACACATGACACCCTCAGATGCTGCTATGGATGACATGGATACACCACAGGATAGGACACATAACCCCTGGACCACATGGGTTCCTGCACAGTAACACTTCATTATCATGAGACCAAATATCACCATCACTGCAGCAAGGGCATTATTAGCATCATCAACATCATGTACATCAGAAGCAAAAGCACTAGAGAACAGAAAGTTGCTTTATTCAGCATATGTGGCATTAAAAGTAGAAGTCCGGTAGAACATAAACAAAGGCCAATGGCCAGTCCATCAACAAAGTCACAAGTGGGTGACAGTGGCAGATGCCACCCTACACATGCCTGCACAAAACCAGGGACAATCCACTAGGAGGGGCAACCGGGGGGTAGGCCAGGCACCGCAGGGACAGGATCAGGGCTCACCAGGAGGAAGCAGGGAAGGGGTGGTGGGTGCTGGAGAGCCACTGACAACTGCAGTGGAGGTGTCTGACATGGTGTGTGCTGGCACAACTGGGGGCATGGCTCAGATGTTGTGGGTGCCGGCACGACTGCAGTGGACCCTGCAGATGGAGTGGACAGGTCCGCCACTGCAGTGCCCAAGTCAGACAGGGTGGTAGTGGACTCCACTGCAGTGCCTACCACCAGGGGAGGAGAATGGGGAACAGGCAAGGTGGGCTGGACAGAGGGGGAGGACACCCTCACCACATCAGTGGCACAGACAAGCGCAGCGGGGGGTGTGGTGCCGGGAGAGCAAGTGGCAGGGGGAGAAGGCCGGAGCCTCTTGGGGATGGTATATCTGTGGGTGGGGGAACCTGGGGCAGGGTGTGGCGGGGGCACCTGTGGAGTGGGGGCCTGAGGGATGGAGGAAGGTGACCTGGTGCTTGAGCTGCAGGGCGGCGGCGGGGTCTTGCTCTTACCACTCCGGGGGACTTGCGGGTGGGGGCCTCAGTCTGTCTGCGCCTGGGGGAGGGTGTCCGGGGGCGAGGGGCACTCTGCTCCGTGTGGGGGGCTTCCTCTTCCCCCTGGATGCTGGGGCAGCTGGATCGGAGGGGAAGAGGCCGAGGTCACTGAGGAAGAGGCGCTGGGTCTTTGGGGTTGCAGGTGAGGCAAGGGAGGGCGCTTTGGAGGGAGAGGCAACTGAGGACTGCGCAGTGCCCGTGGATGCGTGTGTGTGTACCAGGGCCCCATCCCCTGTGAGTCTGGTTTCAGTCCCCTGACTGTGCATGCGTGTGCGTTTAGTTTGTGGCGTGTGTGTCTGTGTGCTGGATGTGTGTGTGCTGGTGTGTGCCTGTGCCGGTGTGTGTGTGCTTGGGACGGGCAAGGTGCTGGGGAGTGTGGATGGAGCAGAGGCAGGAGGGGTGAGGGACTGTCTGAGGAGGGACACTGCTGCCGTCAGGGAGGAGTCCATGGACCTGTTGCCCCTCTGTAGGTCAGACATGCCCGATGAGATGCCCTCCATGAACGACACCAGCTGAGTCAACAGTGCGGTGTGCGCATGGAGGACACTCAGCATGGCTGTCTGCCCTACATGGAGCTGGCGAAGGAGGTACACAGACTCCTCACTCAGGGCAGCAGGGGACACAGGGGCAGGGGGTGCGGTGCCTGGGCCAAAGGAGACACGCTCCCGAACATGGGAGCCTCCACGGACCTGGGGAATGGGAGCCGATGGGAGGGCGGTGGTGGTGCTGGTGGTGGCGGGGACAGCAACACTAGCTGGGGTGTGGTGGCTGCTGACACCCGCCTCCACAAGGGAGTCATCCTCCGAGTTGCTCTGGTCCTCAGCTGAGGTGGATGGTGCTGAGGATTCCTCGGTGTGGCTCCCCTCGCCCTCCGTGCCACTGGGTCCCTCCGACCACTCCTCGGCTGCTGACCCAGTCTGGCTCTCTGGCTCCTCCTGGTCCGTGGAGCTGTCCCCTTCCGTGGCCGTGGATGTATCTGCAAACAATGGGGAAACAGACAGACATCAGTCACCTGCACCAAACGCACACACCACTGTGAGCACAGCACATCACAGAGCAAGGCCTGGCATCATTAGTTGTACATTGCTAAAAGTGCCCTAACTGAACAGGAGAAGCCAATTGTCAGTCTGATGCCAAGCATGGCACTCACATCCCACATGGCCTTGCACCCATCTGTCTGGTGTCTGTTGGATTGCAACACCCCAGTGTGGACACATGCACCAAGTACACAGTAGTTGGACAGTGCAGAGGACACGGTGTGGACACATCACAGCTCTTGCCACTGAGTCAGTACAGGTTTCCAGATGAAAGGGATGCCCAGAGTCAAATAGGAAATGCATGTGATGCATACCAGCGACAGACACCATGATGCACCCATGTCCTGATAGCCAGCGCCACTATGGTGTGCATGTAGCACATGTCACTCCCCTGCAGGACCACAAATAAGTTGACACATGCCATGGCAGAGGCATGACTGTTAAGTCATACATCACTGTCTCAGTGATGTATGACTTGGCAGCCAGACAACAACACTATGCACTGTGTCACAATAGTAGGTCATGGGGAATGCAAGTCCTGGAGCTGCACAAGTGCACATGTACATCCCCCACACAACACATCATCTCAACCCTCATCTGTCCAGGTCACACCTATTGGACATATGGGAGACCTGTGACACTACCCTCTGAACCTGAGCCCCTCACAATTTGCTGTGAATGGGGAACAGCTGCCTGAACATCACATTCGCATACCCCAGTCTGCACGGGCAGCTGATCAAACACCTATGTGACACACAAGTATCGTCTCCTATGGTCACATCTCCAGGGGCATGCTGAGCCCCTACCAAGAAACACCACAGCAGTCCTGGCAACTAATCCACAGCACACTGACACAGAGGCAGACACCGGAGGGGTCAAATCACTGTGCACAATGTGTCAGCTGATACACGGGAGTGGGAGTACAGAGTGCATTGCATGGCCTGGAGTAGGCATGACTGTCCTGCTCCACATGAATGAGGGATGTGCCCTGGACAGTGGATAGCTGGCTATGTATGTGTGACACACGTAATCTGCACACTCCTGGGGCACAAACATTGTTCCCACCCGCTGCATGGGCGTGTGCCACATACCCCAGGCACATGTGGTGGCTCAGCTCAGCAAGTGGACCGCATCTCAAAGCAACACGCAGATCACATGTCCAAACCCAGGCGTTGTGTGAACAATGGACCCACCCATGATGTCCACAACAGAGTTAGGGAAACAGATGCTGTCCCCCACCTTTAGTGAAGCAAACTGCAAGGACACAGTCCCAAGTGACACAATTCCCTGACTGTAAGGGCCACACCTGGGTATCAGATGAGCAGTGGGCAGTGCACAATAGAGGGACATGGCTCCTGGACAACATGACTGCTGCACTGTGGCAGTTGAACCAGGCCAGAGGAGGGCACAAAGCATGTAATACAGAGTTCACAGTGCAGTCTTTGACTCACCCCCTCCTTGCTGCTGTCTGGCCTTCAGCTGCCCATCCAGGTCTGGAAACACCACCGCCAGGATCTGGAGCATGTGGGGGTCAGGGTCCGTGTTCCGCCCCTCCTGCGAGGAGGCGACAGCTTCAGCTGGACCCGTGCAATCCTCCGGGTCCAGCCCCGAAGGTCCTGCCACCTCTTCTGGCAGTTGCGGATCCGGCGCTTGTAGACCCCCACGGACCGGACAGCCCGGACGATGTCCTTCCAGATTTCCTGCTTCCGATGGGCATTAACCTGTGAGGATGACAAAGTGAAAAGGCCATTACCACACATGCAACATATCCGTACATGACACAGTTGTATATACATGTCCCAATCACAGGGGCACATGATGTACACAGGCAGTGCAAAGCTGACCATGGACAGTTTGCCAGACGTCACTACATGGTATCATTGCATGGGAAGTAAAACCATGTTCAAATGCACTGTCACTGCACCATACCTGTCCAGTGCAAGTCACTACACACTATGGGGGGTGACAACTACTCAGTGAGCCTGCTAGCCAGTGGCGTGCAGACTCTCAGCCTTGCTAGTCACACAAAATGCACATTCAGAAAGGCAGTGCACAGAACACTCACCTGCTCCCCTGGTATCCCATACAGCTTGCTGTACTGTGGAAGTAGACTGTCCAGCAGGGCCTGGTTCTCTTCAAGGCTGAAGGCTGGGGCTCTCTCCACAGTACGTGCCATTGCAGGGTCCAGAGGGGCAGAGACAGCAGCAGTGCAGTGGCAGATGTCGTCTTGGAGCATGTAGTGCAGGCAAGTGGGCTCTCAGGGGAACAGCCAGCAATATATATGTGCTGGAGAGGCAGATACTGTCCCTTGTGTCCAAAGTGATAGGTCCAAGTCGTTTGCATCTTCTGAATCTGGCCAATCTATGGAATAGCAGCACCAAAACACGCCCACAGCATCCTTCAAATCTTCAACTTCATGACATACATGATTTTGCAACATTGTTGTGGGTGACCAACTGATTTTCCAGCAACCGACTCGCTCGAAATTCGAAAACGCGTCCGTTGCCAGGCAAGCCCATTGTCAATGGGTGCGCACCGATCGGTCCATTGCGGTACAACGCGCACAGGGGTACAACGCGTACCCGCACACATTGAAAGCAATGGGCCGGCCGGAGGCACCGATCGGTCCATTGCAGTTCAACGCGCACAGGGGTACAACGCGTACCGCGCACATTGAAAGCAATGGGCCGGCCGGAGGCACCGATCGGTCCATTGCAGTTCAACGCGCACAGGGGTACAACGCGTACCCGCACACATTGAAAGCAATGGGCCGGCCGGAGGCACCGATCGGTCCATTGCTGTTCAACGCGCACAGGGGTACAACGCGTACCCGCGCACATTGAAAGCAATGGGCCGGCCGGAGGCACCGATCGGTCCATTGCTGTTCAACGCGCACAGGGGTACAACGCGTACCCGCACACATTGAAAGCAATGGGCCGGCCGGAGGCACCGATCGGTCCATTGCTGTTCAACGCGCACAGGGGTACAACGCGTACACGCACACATTGAAAGCAATGGGCCGGCCGGAGGCACCGATCGGTCCATTGCTGTTCAACGCGCACAGGGGTACAACGCTGCATCCGCACACATTGAAAGCAATGGGCCGCCGGAGGCACCGATCGGTCCATTGCAGTTCAACGCGCACAGGGGTACAACGCGTACCCGCACACATTGAAAGCAATGGGCTGGCCGGAGGCACCGATCGGACCATTGCTGTTCAACGCGCACAGGGGTACAACGCGTACCCGCACACATTGAAAGCAATGGGCCGGCCGGAGGCACCGATCGGTCCATTGCTGTTCAACGCGCACAGGGGTACAACGCGTACCCGCACACATTGAAAGCAATGGGCCGGCCGGAGGCACCGATCGGTCCATTGCAGTTCAACGCATCACTGTACATGTGACTGGCATATGTCAGCATGCCTGTCTCAGATGGACATATGCCAGCCACAGATAGCTCCCAGGGAGTGAGGGGCACACCTACCACACGACAGCCTGTCCAAACTTTATCATAAGGCATGTAAGGCTGCATTTCCTATTGTGTGTATGTTGGTGTACATGTTGTCCTGTGGGTGTCACCTTTGGGCAGCCACCCCCAGGCTGTGCACGTGTTCATGGGGACAGGATCCTGGGTGTTACGTGTACGTGACCACTGTGATGTGCAACTGTTCATATCTGTGCATGTGCCATGGTCACATTTCACAGTGGTGCATGTGTATGTCATGTCACATACCCCGTGAGTCCCATGTGGGACGGTATGTTTGAGCCAGGGTGTCCCAGTGGCACAATAGTGATGGTCCTCCACAGTCTGTGTGCATGTGGTGTTTACAATGTCTCTGATTTCATGTGCACAATGGGAGACAGTCTCAACATCCACGTTGTGTGTGCATGGACTCTGATGTTGTGCGTGTGTGTCACAGACGTCCATGTCTGTCCTGCCGTGGCAAGTGGGGCCACTACCTGTGGGGGTCATGGTTGTTTTGCTGTGGTGTATACATGATACTCCATGTAATGCCAGTGTCCATGTGGCATTACAGGGTCCCTGGGAATGTACCTGTCATTGAGCTGTGGTGCCTGGGGCACATCTGTCCTCACATGTCCCTGTGGGGGTTATTGTGACACGGCAGCAGGAGATGGGAACTGTGACACGGCCTCATGATATCCAATGGGCCAACCTGGGACTAATTGATGCCACCTGTTGGACCGTGTTGACAGATGTTGGCCATGTATGTACCATACATGTCCTTCCGGTACTGCACACTTCATGTAGTTGTGCCTCATAATGATGTATGTTGGGATCTTGAGTGTGTTCAATGCCGCATATGTGGGGTGACTGACAATCTTGCTTACTTCTCCTCTGCACTGCAGGGCTCCTGCTGTCCATCGGCCATTCCCAGACCTGGCAACGATGGTGGAACGGGACAGCATCCGACGGTACCGCTTCACCAGGCAGCTGATTGAGGATTTGGCAGTGCAGTTGTCCCCACATTTGCAGCCTGGCCGGCCGTATCCTACAGCGCTGACTCCCAAGGTGAAGGTGATGGCAGCCCTACACTTCTTTGCCACTGGTACCTTCCAACATACTGTGGCGACTGCTGGTGGGATGTCACAGACCATGTTCAGCCGTGTGCTCCGCGATGTTTTGGCGGCAATGTTGCTCTTCCTGAACCGGTACATCTATTTCCCTAGACTGCGACGACTCACTGACGTGAAGAGTGACTTTTATGCCCTGGGGAGGATGCCGCATGTAATTGGCTCCATTGATGGGACACATGTGGCTTTGGTACCACCACAGGCCCAGGAGCAGGCCTACAGGAACCGCAAGCACTACCACTCGGTCAATGCACTGGTGGTGTGTCTTGCAGACATGACCATCACACACGTGTGTGCCCGTTTCCCTGGTTCAGCACACGATGCCTTTGTGATGAGGAGTAGTCGCATCCCCAGGATGATGGCACAGATGCAGAACCAGCGTGCCTGGCTTGTCGGTGTGTACTGACTTTGTGCCATTGTGTGTGATCTGATCTGTAGTATTCCGCCCACTGTTCCAAGTCAGATAATGTGCACTTGTCTGTCCGTAGGTGACTCGGGATACCCCAACATGCCGTGGTTGCTGACATCCCTCAGGAACCCTGTGACACCTGCCCAGATGCGCTACAATGAGGCACATGGTCGGACCAGGAGAGTGATTGAGCGGACCTTTGGTCTCCTGAAGAGCCGCTTCTGCTGCCTGGACAAGACCGGAGGGTCCCTCCCATATGCCCCTGCGAAAGTGTGCAAGATTATCATCGTCTGCTGCATGCTCCACAACCTGGCAGTGCGGAAGGAGTTGCCTCTCATCCAGGATGACAATGACCAACATCCGCCACCTGTGGAGGATCCTGGCCTGGACCACGATGCCAGTGACGATGATGATGATGATGATGGTGATGGTGATGTCCGCACACAGCTCATCACCAACTTCTTTAGCTGAATGTGAGTATCCTGAGGTGTCATGTCAATGATGTGAGTTGGCATGATGTGTGGGTGGTGCTCTGGTGCTGTGGGAGTGTGTCCATGGGCCACTTGACTGGATGTGTGTTGCGATGTGTGCTAACAGGTGGGCTGTACTCCCCAACAGTGTTGACATGCTAACTTGGTTCTGGGTGGGTATCTTGTAACATGTATTGTGCATGTGTTTTGCTGTTCTGTCCTGTACTCCATTGCTTTTGACTGTGTGTCATTTCTGTCCTTCACAGGGTACTTTCAGATTCGTTTGGTCAACTGTGTCCACCGACGACGTGATTGCACATCCAGGCTGGTAGCTGTTGTGTCCCTACAGGTGATGTGCGCCACACCCATGGACTTCCTTCCGTCTACAGTTGTTGACTGTGTGCCCGCTGCCAGGTGGGGTTACCTTGCATCTGTAGTGGTTACGGCATGTTGCAACTGTGTAATAAACCTGTGCTTCACTTTGTGATGTGCGTTGTCTGTGGTCACATATTTGACTGCCATTTGCTTACTGCACCTGTGGGCTACTTGACTACAACTGGGAATGGGTGTGGTGTCTGTGCATTGCACCGTCTTCCCTGGCAACATCAGTGTAGGCAATGAGTCAGATGGCCTAGGTGTGTATGTGTCGTGTAGCCCTGGTGGTGTGTCTCCCTCATGTGTGTCACGTTTCCTGTACTCACATGCCTGTGTTGTCCTTGCTGTTGCAGTTCGCATACACAGTGTAATTTTGCAGTTCATCATCCCCATAACAGCACCCACGTTGGAATCACGACAGAGGCAAGTATGGTGTATTAGTGTGTTTATTGTGATACATTTGTGTTAATAGTGCATAGGATGGGTTGTGCTGTACATGAATCTTGCAATCCCAAGTTCCTAGGTGAATTGAAAGTCCGGGTAGACAGGATCCCCAGTATCGGGCCACAGTTGTCTGACACATTGGTCCAACTTGTACTCCCCATGCAATGTGTGGGAGTAGTGTTGCCGCCAACAGGGTGAACAGTCTGTGCACAAAGGCGAACATCCAGAACAGGTTCAGGCTTCCTGGGAGTTGCGCTTGGCCATCGGCCTCTCACTTTTCCCTCCTCGGACAACCCCTCTTCTTGGGGGGGCCCTCAAGTGCAGGCTGCTGCAGTGCAGGGGACTCTCCGCCAGAGTCCTCCTCCCTCCCTGTGGCAGTTGCAGTTTGTTCGGCACCAGATGTTGTTGGCACACAGGGAGGTGTGGACTGGTTGCTGTTCATCTGGCGGAGGCATTGTAAAATGTCCCTGTGCACCGCCGTCATCTCATGCAGTGCATCCCACTTGGACTCCACGCGGACATGTGTGAGTCCACACGGGACATGTGTGACTCCACGTGGGACATGTGGGAGTCCAAGCGGGCATGATGGGCAGCCTGCTGCTGTTTAATGTCTCTGAGGAGCCCCACTACCTGGCTGAGCTCTCCGGTGCTGGACTGGTACGCATCAGCTATGCGTACCAGTTGTGGGTCATCATGCACACCAGCAACGTCTGCAAGCAGCGACCTCTGTCTCCCACCCCTCCCACCACCCCTGCTGACATGTGCAGTGTGTGCAGTGGCACGCACAGATAACCCTGGTCCACCTTGGGGGTTGGTGGTGGTGGTGGTGTCCATGGCCCCAGGTTGGTCCAGGGTCACTGTGCTGGTGTTGCTCCTTATCCTGTCCATGTCGGCAGGGATGGTATTCGTGGTGACAGTCGTTGTAGGGGTGGGTGCAGGGGGTGCAGATGGTGGTCCTGCTGGTGCTGCAGCTGGTGGTCCTGCTGGTGCTGCATGTTGACTTGCACCGGATGTGCCAGGTTGTTCTTCATCGTCCGAGGAGGACAGAGGCTGTACGACGCCAGTGAGCTCGGCATCCTCTTGAGCCTGGGACTGGGACTCCTCAGCGTCTGCTGCTGTGTCCCCATCATCACCTGTTTTTGGGAGACACAAACAATGTATGTCATGTTTCTGCAGGCATCAATGGTTGACACACATGACAGTTGTGACTGTGCCTCTGGGTGCGGGCCTGTACATTGCATTGTCCTGAGTCGTCACAGTCAGGGGTTGATATTGGTGTGGCACATTGTCCTGCATTATTTGGGCATTTCTATGTATTTTCTGGGGTGTGAACATGGTCTGCATTGGTTGTGTTTGGTTGGCAGCCGGACCTCCTTCCCACCCACCCAGCCAGTCAGTTATCCCACCATGGAACGTGCTTGCGTTGCAGGGAGTGTAAGTTGTCTCTCAGGATGTCAGTCAGTGGTGTCCTGCTGTTTGTTGGTGCACAGTTGCCAGCAGGGCCTTGTGCTCCCCACAGCAGTAGCCAGTGTCAGCCATCTTGTGAGTCCTTCTCCACTCCCTGTGATGTGAGCATGGTTCAGGGTGGTGTTGATGGGACAGTTGTGGGGGTGACCAATATCAGTGACTACGACTCCCATCATGCTATTGCCTCCACCCCCTTCCCAGCATGCCCATGCTTCCTTCCTTTTGACTCTGCTTCCCTGTGGGGTGGGCTGGCTGTGCTGACAGGATGGCTGGGAGTGTTGTCCTGGCAGTTGTTTGGCTAAGAGTCCCAAGAGTGTCCCTGTGCTTCACACAACATAACCCAGGGTGGTGGTTCTTTGTGGGATCTTGTGTTAGGATGGAGGGCATTGCATTCTACCAGGTGGGTACTGTGGAGTTTGTGTTGGGGGTGTGTGTGAGGGGAGGTGCTTGTGACTATAGTCAGTGCTGCAAGTCCCCCTTCCCACCCAGCCAGCCAGATATCCCACCATGGAACGTGCTTGCATTGCAGGGAGTGGAAGTTGTCTCTCAGGATGTCAGTCAGTTGTGTCCTGCTGTTTGTTGGTGCACATTTGCCAGCAGGGCCTTGTGCTCCCCACAGCAGTAGCCAGTGTCAGCCATCTTGTGAGTCCTTCTCCACTCCCTGTGATGTGAGCATGGTTCAGGGTGGTGTTGATGGGACAGTTGTGGGGGTGACCAATATCAGTGACTACGACTCCCATCATGCTATTGCCTCCACCCCCTTCCCAGCATGCCCATGCTTCCTTCCTTTTGACTCTGCTTCCCTGTGGGGTGGGCTGGCTGTGCTGACAGGATGGCTGGGAGTGTTGTCCTGGCAGTTGTTTGGCTAAGAGTCCCAAGAGTGTCCCTGTGCTTCACATAACATAACCCAGGGTGGTGGTTCTTTGTGGGATCTTGTGTTAGGATGGAGGGCATTGCATTCTACCAGGTGGGTACTGTGGAGTTTGTGTTGGGGGGTGTGTGTGAGGGGAGGTGCTTGTGACTATAGTCAGTGCTGCAAGTCCCCCTTCCCACCCAGCCAGCCAGATATCCCACCATGGAACGTGCTTGCATTGCAGGGAGTGGAAGTTGTCTCTCAGGATGTCAGTCAGTGGTGTCCTGCTGTTTGTTGGTGCACATTTGCCAGCAGGGCCTTGTGCTCCCCACAGCAGTAGCCAGTGTCAGCCATCTTGTGAGTCCTTCTCCACTCCCTGTGATGTGAGCATGGTTCAGGGTGGTGTTGATGGGACAGTTGTGGGGGTGACCAATATCAGTGACTACGACTCCCATCATGCTATTGCCTCCACCCCCTTCCCAGCATGCCCATGCTTCCTTCCTTTTGACTCTGCTTCCCTGTGGGGTGGGCTGGCTGTGCTGACAGGATGGCTGGGAGTGTTGTCCTGGCAGTTGTTTGGCTAAGAGTCCCAAGAGTGTCCCTGTGCTTCACACAACATAACCCAGGGTGGTGGTTCTTTGTGGGATCTTGTGTTAGGATGGAGGGCATTGCATTCTACCAGGTGGGTACTGTGGAGTTTGTGTTGGGGGGTGTGATGGAGGGGAGGTGCTTGTGACTATAGTCAGTGCTGCAAGTCCCCCTTCCCACCCAGCCAGCCAGATATCCCACCATGGAATGTGCTTGCATTGCAGGGAGTGGAAGTTGTCTCTCAGGATGTCAGTCAGTGGTGTCCTGCTGTTTGTTGGTGCACAGTTGCCAGCAGGGCCTTGTGCTCCCCACAGCAGTAGCCAGTGTCAGCCATCTTGTGAGTCCTTCTCCACTCCCTGTGATGTGCGCATGGTTCATGGTGGTGTTGATGGGACAGTTGTGGGGGGGCAATATGTGTGACTGCGACTCCCATGATGCTATTGGCTACACTGACTTGGCCAGCATACACAGAATTCCTTCCTTTGAGTGGTCTTCACTGTGTGTTGGTGTTGTTGTGGTGGCTACATGTGTGGATGTGTTTGTTAGTTCTATTTGTGCCACTGCCTAGCTGTAGTTGTGGTTGTGTTTGTACATGTGTTGGCACAGTTGGATGTGACTTTTTGGATGGCATGTGTTGTGTTTATCTGACTGACATACACATTTTGGGATGATTCTGTTCTGGTTGCTGTGTAATTGCTATGAGTGCATGGTTTGACTCTCCCCTTGACAGTGATGTGTGTGTTTTGTGGCAGTATATTGTGTACATTTGTTGTGTACTCACCAGGCTCTGGGATGTCCTCTAGTCCATATACGCTCACTGGCGGAAGGATGGCCCGCACCTTCTCCTCCCAGGGCATGAGGTATATTGGCTTGGCAGGAGGGCCACTGCCGGTGTATTGGCTGTTGATGTAGTCTTTCTTCAGCATGTCCCGTACCCTCCTGCGCACGTCATACCACCTGTTCTGGATGTCGGTCTTTGTGCGCCGACATGGTGATTGTGCGTTCACCCTGTTGATGATCCTCTCCCACATCTTGGTTTTCTGCGACATGGGGGTCTGTTGGACCAGTGTGCCAAACAGCTGTGGCTCCACCCTGAGGATCTCGTCTACCATGACTTCCAATTCACTATCTAGGAACTTGGGATTCTTCTTGGGGGGCATGGTGATGGGTGGTGATGGTGGGTGATGTGTGTGTTGGTGTGCAGGTGAGGGTGTGTGAGTGTGTGTTTTGCTGGGTGTATGTGAGGTAGGTATTTGTTGGTGTGCTGATGGTGTGTGGCTTGTGTGAGGGATGAGCTGTGGGTGTGTGGTTGCTTTCTCTTGGGTGCTGGCAGTGGAATGGCATTTGCAAAGGCTCATGGTAGTGATTTGTGTCCTTTATATAGGTGGAGTTGTGGGTGTGTCTTTGTTCTCTGTCCCCACCCCCCAGTATTTATTGGCTTGGTAATTGCTTGTTTGGCCTTTTTTTGGGTGATTTTTCCTTTGTGCTGTTTGTGTATGTTGGAAACGTTCTTGTGACCGAGTCGGACCCTGCATTGGTCTCGTACGGTGTTCTCCGTTTCGTTCACGCTGTGTTTGTGCAGTTTTCTATGCTGCGTACGCGTCGGTCGCGGTGTATTGTGTTGCTTCGGCTCGGTTTTGTATGCGTGTCGGTCGTACGGCTTGTCCTCCGTCCGACTCGCTCGTGGTTTTCGCGCCTTGCATCGTACTTTGCGGTTTGGAGTTCGCGTGTACGTTTCGGTCGGATTTGTTCCGGGTGCGTGTCGGTCGGTTGGATTCGCGTGTTTTTCCGGCCGGATTGCTGTTTTCCGTGCGGCTCGGTCGGTCGACTTGGTTTCGGTACGTGTCGGTCGGATTTTTCGCGCCTTGCATCGTACTTGGCGTGTCGTGCGCCACGGGTACGTGTCGGTCGGTATTTTTTCCGGATCCAAGTCGGTCGGTGCTTTTTCCGGCCCGAATCGGAATCGACCCCTAAGTGTCTCCATGTACGCTGACGACCTTCTCCTATATATTCGGGACATTACTGCGGACCTAACACCCATTTGGGCAACACTGACGGAATTCGCAGAAGTCTCCGGGCTCAGAGTAAACTGGGACAAATCCACGGTTTACCCACTACACCCGAACCTCCCCTCTCGTGATGTCTGGCTGGGTGACCAGAAAGTGACCTGGAGTGCGGGGGCCCCCCGATACCTCGGGATCCGTCTCTACCACTCCCCGGCCGACATATTTGAAGGCAACCACCGTAGAGCACTGGCCGGAATCATATCAGCGGTAGGATTCTGGAAGAACCTCCCGCTAGCCCCGATCGGCCGTGTGGCTATAGCCAAAATGATAATAGTCCCGCGGTTACTGTACCACTTCACGAATCTGCCGGTAATCCCACCCAGAGCATTCTTCCGGGACTTAGACTCGCTCCTCAGTTTGCTCATATGGGGAACAGGCAGATGTAGGATAGCACTAACGAAGTTACAACTGCCCACCACGCAGGGAGGACTGGGCGCACCGTCCTTCGAGTCTTACTTCCTTGCAGCGCAATTACAGTGGCTGTCCTACTGGACGGCGGGCAGACACATAGGTGAGACATACACAGCGACTGGCCAGGTACCCATCCCAGAACTCTGCCGCCTGCTACTGCCAGGCACTAAACCGAGGTGCACATACCCCATACAAGTAGTAGTGGCACGCAAATGCATGCAAAGGATACACCGTATGTCGGCAGGGAAGCCTCCGTACTCCCCTCTGCTGCCACTAGTCGGCTGGCCCAAACATGAGAAATATTACACAACTAGCATGCTTCACACATGGACGGACCGCGGCCTAACCGAAATAGAGTCTCTATTTGAAGACGGACAGCTTAGACCGTTCCACCAGCTTATAGATGACTATGATCTCCCCCCTGGCCAGTTTCTACTTCACCGCCAACTCCTAGAAAGCTATCGATTGTACCACGACCTATCGACGGGAGAGCCAGCTACTCACCCGGTCATCCACACGATCATACACATGAGGATGGGGTGACACCTGACCACATGGCTCTATAAAGCCATTCGGGAGCTCACAAACAAACCCCTGGAGGCCCTGCGGGCCACTTGGGAGGAGGAACTAGGGTGCCAACTACACGAGAAAGAATGGGAGATGGCCCTCGAATATCCCAAGAAGGTGTCTAGGAACGCACGTTTTAAAAATATTCAATTCTATATCTTACACAGGGCGTATCAAACGCCAGCGCGCCTCCAAAGATTTTACCCAGACACCCAGTTCCTCTGCCCCAGATGCCGATCACGGGAAGCAGATTTTTACCACATGTTCTGGAGTTGCCCCACACTACAGCCATATTGGAACAATGTTCACAAGACACTCAGCGATCTCACAGGGCTTTCACATCTGAACACCTGGGAAGCCTGTGCATTAGGTATTTTCCGGAAACGGAAGTAACACAAAGTGTCAATCCGCTTTGTCTCACTGGCAATCTTGTTGGCTAAAAGGAGTATAGCTATGCATTGGCGATCCCCCACGGGTCCCCCGATCGCAGCATGGGTGGGAGTAGTACACAAATGGGCGACGGCGGAGGAGGACACACTAAGGGAGGAGGAGGTGAAGGGGATACGTAAACACCCCATCTCTATGGAGTGGACCCTATTACTGCGCCAATTCAAACAGCCACCAATCCACGACGACCCAGTTGGTTCCCCGCACACCCCAGTGGACCCACAGTCACAAGCCCCGACCATAAGCACACACACCAACTCTCCTCTTGCAGCAAACACATAACGTTGCTGGATATTATCACCACGAACCGCACGGGACTCGAAGATAAGACATCAGAGCTGGACCGACAACCTCCCCCCCCCCTCCCTAGCAGCACACAGACATATCAACCAGCGAGATGCATACCACCATGACACCCCATCCGATATATGTACCCTGGATCCCATGAACGTTATCCCAGTTTCGCATCCCAGTTCTATATAGGAATTGTTTAGCGTAAGCCCTGAATAAAGACAGGATACGTGTCCATTTAATGCGAGGATAGCAATGTCCAACGGTGTAAAATGCACGAAATGAAGTCAAATCAAATGTATCTTAACACAATATGTCTTTGTAAAATAAAAATGGCAACAAAAATATTTCAAAAAAAAAATAAGGTGTCCATGTTGGATCTTGGTGCCATGAGAAGTAAGGGAACCCTCCCTCTGCCCACAATCATCCAACATTATGGGCGACCCCGAATGCGTATTGGCTGTCTGTGTAGATATTGACAATCAAACCCTCGCTCAGTTCACAAGCCCGTATAAGAGCCACGAGTTCTGCCGCCTGAGCGGACAGATAAGGGACTTGTGATGTTTCCACCACCGTGCGCAAAGTAGTAATAGCATAGGCTGCAGTAATTGCACCATCTGGTAATTTAAAACAAAAGCCATCGACATATAGTTCTCCTTGGGGGTTAGATAAGGGAACATCAGTCAGGTCTACCCTTCCTTTCGTCTCTTCCTCTGTCCGAAAAATACAGTCATGCTTTGTCAACTGCATCACTCTCGGAAGGGAGGGGCAGTAACGTGGTGAGGTGCTGTGTCCTTGTTTTATTCAAAAGTGTATCCACAGCATGAGGTACCATAACTGTGAGATCAGTATCAAGTACGAGTCCAGCCGATTGTCTGATTGAAGTGGCCACAGCCACGACCTTTGGAAGACAGCTAGGAAGGGCTCTTGCAACAGGGTCAAACACAGCAGAAAAGTAAGCACAAGGTCTCTGTCTGAGTCAAGACAGAGAGGGCACAGCCAGCTATCTTGTGGACATAAAGCATAAAAGGTTTATTATAGTCAGGCGCGCCTAGCACTGGAGCAGAGCAAAGCACAGTTTTTAGTTGCTAAAAAGAATGCTGACATTAAGGCGTCAAGGGCAAAGGCTCATGCACTTCTTTCATTGTTAATGCAAGCAAAGGTTTGATTACTAGAGAGTAGTTCGGAATCCACTGACGACAGTTAGAAGTAATGCCTATGAAAGTGCGCACATCCTTTTGAGTTTGCGGAAGGGGCATTTTAACAATGATACTAATGCGTTCTGGCGTTAACCTTCTACCCTCCTTTGACAGTAGGTGACCTAAATTGGTGACCTCCTGTTGACAATACTGAAACTTCGAAAGGGATACCTTGTGACCATGATGTGCCAAGTGCAACAACAATTTCACCGTACTATCCTTACAACCTTGTAAGCAATCAGAAGCAATTAACAAATCATCAACATATTGAACCAATACATTACCTGGAGAAAGTGATAGTGAATCCAACTGACCTTTCAATGCTTGAGTATAAATACTAGTACTTTCAGTATAGCCTTGAGGAGCGCAACAGAAGCGAAAGCTTTTGCCAGCTAGTGTAACCCCAAACAAATACCTGCTATCTGGGTGAATAGGAATGCTAAAAAATGCATTCTTCAAATCAATAACAGAGAAAAACTTAGCGGTAGATGGAATCATTGTCAAAACTGTAGTGATGTCACGAACCACTGGGAATTGCGGGACTACTATTTTATTAACTTCTCGCAAATCAATCACGAAACGATATACCTCATCATCTTTATCAGAGAAACCTGAAAGTGGCCGTTTCAGGACAGGAAGAATAGGACTATTACATACATGAACTGCAGTCTCCTCAACAACTACTTTACGTATTAAATCCTGAACTATTTGAAGAAGGGCTTTTTCTCCTGCCTGTGGTATTTTATACTGGGGAATGCGGGGAAATACAGCATTGTCCTGAACCTGTATGGAAACTGGGGGTATATGCAATAGACGGACAACGGTATCACCAGTGGCCCACAACGTAGGGGGTAATTGAGCAAATTCAGGTAGAAGGGGGGCATCTTTAGATAGACACTGTCTAGTGTCCACATCCGGGCCCATTGTAATATAGACACCATCTGGGGAACAGTATATAGTAGCATGCAATTTCTTTAGTAAGTCCAAACCCATCAAATTCTCACTACAATTAGATGTCAAAAGAAATGAAGTAAAAGGACCAATAGTAAAAGCAAGGGGGCGTGAGATGAGGCTTACAACCGGTACTCCTGAAAAATCCACCGAAACATTATTCGGGCCAGACAGGGACGCCCCAGGGACCATGTGTCGGGCAATGGAGCTTTTCGTGGCACCCGTATCAACCAGGAACTCCTTAGGAGATCTTTGCCGATCTACCTTGACATAAGGGCCACGTTGATCGACAGGTATCTGAACTGGTCCCGTACCCTGTCTCTGGCTGTCCTAACTGTAGGAAATCCCCGTGACATCATCAATATCATAATCATCATTGTAGTACTGCCTGTCTGTAGGGTCATCAAAATAATTGTCAGAACGATCTACAGGGTCAGAAGTACATTGCTGCCTATTGGTCCCGGCCCCCTGCTTCCAGAACCTCACCCACGAGTGGACGAGACTTTTTGCAAAAGTACGGGGCACTGGCTACACCAGTGACCTTCCTCCTTACAATACGCACACTGATTCTGCCCCAAAGGTGTAAAAGGAGGCTGTCTGGTATGAGGAAGCTGTTGTTGGGGTCCCCGTCCCCTGGTGTTACCTCGATATGCCTGTTGCAATAATACCTTGGTCTTCAAATCGTTATGCTTTTTATCATTTCTGTCTTTCTCTTCATTATCCCTATGCTCTTAATATTAGGCCATATTCAAAATCACAGAAGGAGAAGACGTAGCCAAGTGCTCTCGGACCCCTGAAGTCTAGACATTATTTCTGGGAGGAGATTAATGACAAACCTATCAACAAATAAACAAACTCCTCCTTCTGGCGACATATCCTGCCCACTGTAATCCAAAAACATTTCCTCAAACCTAGTGAAGAAATCAGACACGCTCTCGTCTTTCTTCTGCCGACAGGCAGTCAGTCTATCCCAACTAACTTTTTTAGGTGGAATAAGCGTATGCATGTATTGTATTATATGGCCGGGCAAAGCAAGTAACTCGGCACATGGTTTATCTCCCGGCTTCCTATCTCTGTCCCAACCCTTAATCACATCCCATGTTCCACCTAACTCAGCAACGTAATCTTGGGTATGTACTTGTCACCAAATATCAACCGGAACTAGTAAAACCAAATAACATCTCAATATCAGCAAGGGTCATCACAGTAGAGGAAGCAGCCTTCGTCAATTCTTTATAGTAAGCAGTAGGATTTTTCCTAGGGTCGGGTAACGTCCTCTTGAGGGCCAGAACCTCACTTCTCTTCCATGGACTATAAACCCATTGTTCCTGAAAGCGAGCAGGCACAGCCTGTCTGGTAACCTTCCCATGCTGGTCTGTTATTGCAAGAATTTCCAGATGATAGATTGGGTGAACCTCTCGCATTGGGAATTGAGTTATTTTGGTGGAGCTCCTATCATGCAATCTATCTCTATAAGTCAACAGTGTGGAGATATTGCTATACAAAAGGGTCGGCTCCAAACTATGTAAATAAGCACCTTCATTAATATCAAACAATATTCTGGGTGCTTCCGTTTCACTATGTATGCGTCAAAGGTCAATCATGGTGGAGGACAAATGTTTGAGAGCATGTTGTTGCAGAAAGGGTTCATAGTCTCTCATTACTTGCCAAACATCTGTAAGACTATAAATTGGGTTAGGAGCCTGGCCCGCTACTTCATTTTTTTCTCTATCTCCCACCCCCGATCGCATTAGCGGACCTGACCGTTCTCTGAGTCCAATGAGATCTCTATCTCCCGAAACGCGCACCGGTGTGTCAGTAATTAAGGCCGACGGTGGGTAAATCACTGGGGCAGGAGTAGTAGGTATTGCAACAGTTAAAGAGTGTAATGGAAGAGGAGGATCAGGGGGCACACTAACTGGAGCAGTAGGTGTAACAGTTTTAGGGGCAGATGTACCCAGTGCCTGTTGTTGCTGATGGGGAACAACGGGATAAACCCTTTCCGGGAAACATGGAGGCAGGGGTCGAATATCTAGCAAAGCATCCATGAAAGTATCCTCATCCTCCTTAGCCACATAAGATTTATCAATGTGCAACCAAAATCTCCTATCTACACATTCTATTCCTGTCTCCTGTTTTTCTTTATTATAAACTACGGCCTTTTGTGTAAGTGTTTGCATCTTTCCTTTCCTAGCATCTCTATCCATTTTCAATCATCTCTGCTTGGCCTCTTTCTGCCAAGTACAAAGGGAGTCAAACATAAATTGTCGACTACGTCTTTTAAACAACTGTTCCTGGAGAAATCCCATCTTTTGTTCGTCAAAAGAGCCCGTCAAAGGCCACTGTAACTCAACATTGTCCCTCGTATATTTGTGCCACAATGTACTAAACATAATAGGGCCTAGGCCATGTTTCGCATACATATCATAATTAGGACTGCCCTCAGGAGGTGCAGGTTGGGATTCAGCCAACTGTACATCAGTAGAACAACAACCACAAAGCAAACTCCGAAGCTTACTAAAACCAGGCATTGCAAAGGAATAAGAAACAATTTGTTATTTTACCTGGCAAAGTATTTGCAAACACTTTTTACCAAAACATTCCTAATACCAAAACAAAACCAAGTTACAGTGGTACCACATCCACATAGAAACAAAACAGACTCACCTGATATCCGAAGTACAAAGAAACCAGTTCTCCACTGCCGACTCTTCGGACCAAACAGTCAGATCAGAGTTTGCCATTCAGGACCCCACTCGGGTTGACCACTGGGCGAGGCACCCTCTGGTGGGAGAGAGGCAGCAGCTGCGAGTAACAGAAACTCTTCATGCAGGGATCCCTGAGCCGTCCGTCTGATCTGAGGATGTCCTCATCCGCCCTCCCCCCGTTCGGGGAAAGGGATGGGTCAATAACCTGTAGGAGTCGCTGTTCGGGCGCCAACTGAAGGAAGTGACCCGCTTGGGGTCACCCGGGTCACTTGTGGACCATCTCTCAGCCTTCCATACCAAATGAAGAGTTGAAGGGACTGTGGAGAATATACACCAATAACTGTTTATTCATATACACACAGAGCGGAGCCCCGTCTGCACAGGCTCTAGGAGTGGTACAGAGGGAACTGAAGATCAGCAAGCATAGCGATACATTATGTACATTTCATGATTAGTTAAGAACACTCTCATAGTGGAATTTTCCAGGCAGATGCAACTGGACAGTAAAATACAAATAAAAAACTTTTACTCTCAAAACTAAGCACAGTCCAACGCCGTTGCACCCGGTACTACGACAAGGCTACCAAACCAGTGGGAGAGGGCCTCTATCTAGTGGGAAAGCTATGCGCTGGCATTAACAGTTCTTCATTGCAGAAACGAAACTCAGTAAAGGGCATTTCTCAGAAATAGCAAAGATTAGTTTTGATTGTCTTTAAAATCGCGTCTGAACATAAAATGGTGCAGCGAATGCTAACTTATACAAGGCACTGCATAAACATTAACGGGCCTAATCTAACACTACCTAGTGGTAAAAGACCTAAAAAACGAACAAAATATTTTGGGGCTGATTTATGAGAGGCTTTTGCCGCCAGAGCGTCACTTTTTTTGAAGCTCTGGCGGCACAAGCGTCTCAATCATATCTAAGAGGCGACACAAAGTCACCCTGCGTGGCTTTACATGGCCTCATACAAATGGGGTAAGACAAAGCAGCGCAAGTCGCTGCCTTGCCTTAGTCCGTCAAGTAGGCATTCCATGGGCATTGCGGTGGGTGTCCCCACGCAACACCCATGGATTTTGACGCTACCCCAGATTTACAAAACCAAGTAAACCTGGGGCAGTGCCAAACCTTACGCCTCCCCACAGCAGGCGTAACGAGGAGAAATTTTTTCATTTCTCCTCGTTTTTCCTATTTCCATGTGTGTTGCATTCTGCAGCTCACATAGAAAGAGGAAACCCCCTCTCAGGACCCTTCCTGCAAAAGGTGACCCTTCCTACACAATACCAATCCTACCTACATTGGCGCTAGGCAGCAATTTGTGCGGGGGAAAGGACAGGCATGCACCATATTTCATAAATAAGGTGCATTCTTGCCCTTTCACATTGGCATAGGCCAGCACAGCAAGAAGACTTACGGCGCTGCCCTACGCCAATTCCTCATAAATGAGGCACTTTGTTTTGAGCCACACCTTTGACCATGCTTCCACGCTCAAAGACCTTTGGTTTGATAAGCACTGTTTCATATTATTTCCCCACTGTAAAAATGATTTTCTATGGGAATTGAGGCCGTTTATGTTTGTCAATAGTTTTTAATGATGAGGAGTACCAAGTTCTAGAAATTCTTGTCAGGAGGGGGTCTTTACGTCTAAAATATCTTGACAGTGGGGTCTCGGCATCAACATTTTGAAGACCTCTGGTCTAGAGTGAATGCACATCCCCAGGTCCTGTCACTCCAAAACCAGACGGTGAATACACAAACAGGCTGAGGCACACAGAATGGTAAAGCAGGAAAATGCCACTTTCTAAAAGTGGCATTTTCAAACACACAATTTAAAAGCACCTTTACTAAAAAGTGTGTTATTATATTCTGAGTTCAGAGAGCCTACACTCCATTTCTCTATCTTGTCCCAATGGCAAGTTACACTTGTAAGATGTTACAAGGCAGCTCCCACATTAACTTATGGAACAGACAGCCTTTCAATAGTGAAAAACAAAATACATATTATTTTACTACCAGGACATGTAAAACACACCAGCACATGTCCTACCTTTCACATACACTGTAACCTGCCCATAGGGGTATCTTGGGCCTACCTGAGGGGTGCTTTACATGTAAGAAAAGGAAAGGTTTGGGTCTGGCAAGTGGGTGCCCTTTCCAGGTCAACATGGCAGTTTAACACTGCGCGTGCAGACACTGCAGTGGCAGGTCTGAGACACATTTACAGGGCTACTCATGTGGGTGGCACAACCAGTGCTGCAATCCCACTAGCAGCATTTGATTTACAGGCCATGGCACACTCAGAGCACTTTACTATGGACTTACCAGTAAATCAAATATGCCAATCATGGATAACCAATCATAAACACAACTTACAGAGAGAGCATATGCACTTTAGCACTGATCAGCAGTGGTAAAGTGCCCAGAGTCCTATAGCCAACAAAAACTGGGTCAACAAATAGGAGGCAAAAGACAAAAGGTTTGGGGATAAACCTGCAAAAAGGGCCAGCTCTAACACACCTCAAGACTGTGTCAACAAAACTAGTTATGTCGGTCCCCCCGTAAAGCAACATGCAGTCGCCAGACATTCCTGGTCCCCTGAGTGATGTGGCAGCGGGCTCTGGGAACTCTGGGAATTCACTCTCTGCCTTCCATTCTGCAGTTGGCATGTCAAATAGGTTTACCGTTCTAGAGGTTTGTGATGCGTATGATGGTCAACAAGATCCCCTCCCTGTGACTGATAATTCAGTGATCTCATCAGGCTCTTTGGCAGAAATCTTATTGTCTCTTAAGGACGAGATGAGAAACAGGTTTACAGTTTCGGAGACAAACCAGGCAGCGATTCAAGCTTCCTGTGTGGTGTTAGCACAGAAGTTGGAGGAGGTCTCATTAAGAACCGACGCATTAGAACAGGAGATACCGAAAATTAAGGAGGCACTCCATACCTCTACAACGGAAATGGCCAAACTAGCAACCCAGAATAAGGAACTGAAGGAAGACCTTGAGCGTCTGGAGAATCACACTAGGAAGAACAATTTGAGACTTATTAATGTCCCTGAAGCGCTTGAAGGTGCAGATATTAGGGGGTTTGTGGTATCCTTGTTAAAAGAAACCGTGCTAAAAAACTCCCCTAACATAGATCTTGCGCAGGAAATACAACGGGTTCATCGCGGCCCATTTAAAAGAAATCCAGCTAAACAGAAGCCTAGGAAAATTTTTATCAATTTCCTAACATATACTGTTAAAGAAGCAATTCTTTCCTCGGCTTTAAAGGAAGGAAGCATAACATCTAAGTCCTTCTCTAATCCCTTCTCTTTTTCCATTAGATCTGATGTATCCCACATTACTGCTACAAAACAGTGGGAGCTGGGCAAAAGAATGGAGATTTTAAATAAGCTGGGGGCTAAGGCTCAACTGAAGTTTCCAGCATCACTGCGCATCATGTGGAATAACCACATGTACATGTTTCGCTCAGTAGAGGAGGTTGATGCTCTTATAGAAAAAATTAAAGGTGGGGTATAAGTAGGAGAAGGCGGAGGCATGGGGGGGGCCCTAGCTAGTGAGACCTGTGATAGAAGTATTAAACATTTTTTTTTTTCCTATATGGCCCAAGGGACAGAGGCCGAATAGGTTCCAGCTTAATAGAAGGGAGGGTTTCCCAAGGGGGGGGGGGGGTCACAGGGGGTGTGAGGGGGGGTGATGGTAGGATGCACGGGGTGGGGCGCAGCGGGTAAAAATCTAAAAAATATCCTCAATCTCACATTTTTAAGTGATCGTCTGTTCTGGGTTTTACCCTCTGATGGCAGGTATTCTCCTTTTGAGTAGCGAGGTTAAGTTTATCTCGTGGAATGTCAATGGGTTAAGGTGCCCCCGCAGACAAAGATTGGTGTTGAAATATCTAGAACTATCCCCCGCTCAAATTTGTCTTATTCAGGAGACACATTTAAGCCATGCAGAGTGTTGCATTATATTTCCTAAATATTCCTGGGTAAAATATTTTTGCTCCTCTGAGCAGGCAGTTCATAGCAAGGGGGTGGCTATATTGATAAAACAGGGGGCAGGATGTTCTATTAAATCTATTTATTCCGACCAGTCAGGGAGGTGGATAGTGGCCATATTAGATTCCGGAGGCCTAGGGTTAGCATGTGCTTCCTTTTATGGGCCCAATACCGACGACCCGACGTATATCTGTAAATTACAGTCTAATTTGCTTGAAGTAGTTTCGCCGATAATTATAGGAGGCGATTTTAATGTTCTTCTTGATCCCCTAAAAGATAGATCCAATCAGAGCCATTATGTGGGGGCTCCTCGAGTATGACGAGCTTTGAAAAATATGATACACGATCTGGAGCTCGTGGACGTCAGGAGGCTAAGGATGGGAGATAAACAGGGGTTTACGTTCCATAGCAAGAAGCATGGCCACTTTTCTAGAATTGACTATGTTTTAACGGACAGGCCAAGTTTGGATAATATGACTTGTATAACTGTTTTGTCCAGTCATGTATCAGACCATGCCCCGGTGTTGTTTTCCTTTGTGGGAAAAAGGCATAATTTACACCCCAGATGGACACTTAAAAGGTCTATGCTGTCAGATGTTGATATAGCGAGGGCTCTTACAAAGGCCACTTTGGACTATTTTTCTATAAATATTGATTCGACTTCTATGGACTATGTCTGGGATGCTTTTAAGGCTAATATAAGGGGCCTGTTACATAGTCTTATTTGCACAAAGAATAGGGCAGTGGCTCGGGAGCTATGGGCCCTGGAGGGGAACATCCTTCTATTGGAGGAGGAGAGGTCTCGGCTTATCCATGGGAGCACTGAAAGGCTCTCACAAGTCCAGAGGGACTTGGAAGATGCCCGTCAGGAGTATAGGGGAAGGTTAGATCACAAGTGCAGGTCACAATGGATGACTAAAAATATGCAGAACTTTGAGTATGGAGAGCAAGAGTAGATCGCGCAAAGAATAACATCAATGAACTGATAATAAATGAAAGCGGGGAGAAGTCAAGTAGCCTAGAGGACATGCAAGCCTGCCTTCTCTCTCTATTCTCAGAACTATACAGGGAAGAGATGGTGCCTAATACTGAAACCCTTCAAACTTGGCTGAGAGAGAAATCTCTGCCGACTTTAACAAATGAGGGTCGTGAAAGCCTAGATGCTCCAATCACTGAGAATGAAATCAAAGACCAAATAAGCAAGTGCAAAAACAATAAGGCAGCAGGTCCTGATGCGCTTCCCAGTGAGGTTTATAAGCTCCTCTTGGATGAATTGGTCCCGATATTAGGTATCCTATTCAACTCAGTGTATAGCTCCGAAGGACAGGCTCCGAGGTCCTGGAAAGAAGCAACCATCGTACCCCGCTGAAACCTGGGAAGGACCCCCTAAAAGCGGATTCCTATAGACCACTCTCCCTGCTGAATGCCGATTATAAGATCTTTATGCGTGTTCTTGCAGGGAGATTGGTCAAGCTGGCTCCTCAGCTGATAAATTCTGACCAAAAAGGTTTAATTCCCGGGAGATATATCCAGGAGCAGACGCACCAGCTAATCGGTAACATCGATTTGGCTATGGGGCAATCGGATCCCTTGGCCGTCGTGGCACTAGACGCGGCCAAGGCGTTCGATAGAGTCTGCTGGGTATACCTCTGGGAGGTACTTAGGCAGATGGGTTTTGGTCCTATTTTTGTTCAGACCTTGATAAATTGTTATCAAGGAGCCTCTGCAAAAATGTTGTAAATGGCATGTTAACCTCTAGCTTTAAGATCCAAAGAGGAACTAGACAGGGCTGTCCCATCTCTCCGTTGTTGTTCGATGTTTACATAGAGCCATTGGCACAAGCAATAAGATCAGACGACCTGATTTCCCCCTTTAAATCTCAGCAATATTGTAGCAAGTTGGCTCTTTATGCTGACGATTTGCTGTTATACACCAGCGATCCGGGGGCGGTTATACCTAGGATTGAAGCACTGTTGGAAGAATTTGGCTCCCTTTCAGGATATCTTGCCAACACCTCCAAAACAGAGGTGATGTGTTGGAACATCGACAACTGGGAGGGTACCACGAGTAATGAGTTTAAATTCTTGGGTATTATTATCGTTAAAGAGCTTGATAAAATCCCCCACATTAATCTGAATAAGACCATTAAGGAAGTGGACCGTCTATTTGCTAGATGGAAAAATCTCCCCTTAACAATTTTCGGCAGCGTCAACTTGGTAAAAATGGTTATTCTCCCCAAGTTGACATATCTGTTTAATGCGATCCCTCTTGATTTCCCTAGTAAAGATATTTGTAAAATCCAAAGTAAGATCGGAATTTTCATCTGGGCAAATAAGGGCGCTAGATTGTCGTGGAAAAAGATGAGACGCAGGCTCACTAAAGGGGGGCTAGCTCTTCCAGATATTAGCTGGTGCTCTGTTGCTTTCCAATTTAAAAACATCCGGATGTTACTTGTAAAACCGGAAGAGACTCCTTGGGGGAGACTATTGGGGGGAAATGGTGAAGGTAGAGGGTGGAGGCGGAGGTGAAGGCTTTCTCTATAAATTTGGGGCACCTAGGTTCTTCAAAAAGGTGCGCTTGAAGGTTCTCAGGGCCGCCCTTAGCCTCTGGTATAAGGTCAGATATAGATGGGGGATTGGGTACTATTCAGATTTTGCCCCGATCTGGGAATCCCCGGGGACCCCGTTATGCTTGAAGGATAGCCTTGCGATCCCAATTAGAAGGGCGGGCATTACTATTTGGTCGGGGCTTCTATCCTCTGATGGAGTGTATCCCTGGGAGGTCTTCAGAGCGAAGGTTGGAAGTAGCCTTTCTAGATTTAAAAACTTGCAACTATCCTCCTGGTTCACAGCGGAAAAGGAGGATAAACGAGGAGATTGGGAGACGGAGCAATCTTTGCAAGAAGTACATCTCAAAAGAAAGGAGGTTTCTATCTGGTACAAGAAGTACTTGGAGGTGGAAGACATGGAACATCCTCTGCAGCATGCAGTCTGGAATCAGTCTCCCTTTGAGTCTGAGATCGAAGACCTGTATGAACCCTCCCTGAAGCTCCTCTATAAGTATGTCAAACCGGACAGCCTAAAAAATAACCATTTCTTTGTTATTAATAGGCTTTATTATACACCTGCAAAGATTGCTAAGTTCGCACCACTATCCTCCCCCAAATGTCCAAGATGCAACCTTCTTAATGCTAATGACATCCATATTTTCTATGAATGCCTCGAACTTAGAGTCTTTTGGAGGGGGGTGGGGGATGTTTTATCGGGCATTTTTTTTTTTTTTTGTAAAACATTTTTTATTAAGAAAAAACACACATCAGCAATAGCATGACAGTACATAGGGAGCAGTACGCCAGACATCATTGGTACCATAGACATTATTACAGAATACAATCATATATTATGGAAGATCTAGGGAGACTGGGGGACATCCATTGAAGGGGACAAAGGAGGCTGACATATTTCTCCACGATAGGAGTTCCACTGGCCCCACACACGAGACCATTTTTTGGGACATCCACGTGATACATATACAGTCTTCTCTCTAAACATTGCCCAGTCCATATCTTTTTCCCATTCCTGTGCCGTGGGCGGGGCGCACGCCCCTCACCGCTGAGCAATATTCCTCTTGGCCAACATTAGCCCCAGCGTTGCCCACTGCGTCAAACAAACATTTAAATTGGTTGGTTCGCAGATGTTGAGAAGACACCTACGGGCCTCCACACGGAGCTGCACAGATAGGACAGTGTTGATGATGTCATGAATTTCACGCCAGTAAGGTTGGATCTGGGTACATTCCCAAACTATGTGGAAAAAGGTTCCCAGCTGGCCACACCCCCGCCTGCAGGCGCCCTCCTCCACCCTTCCCATTTGTACCAGTTGGGGCCCCGTTATATAAATACGGTGGAGAAGTTTTAGCTGGACAAGGCGGAGACGAGCTGGTATTGCTACGACTCTGGGAGAGGAGACTGCCTCTTGCCATTCCTCGTCATCCATTTCTATACCATCCCTAGCCCACTTCTCTCGGAGGGCCGTGAGAGGGTCCGAGATGTTGTTAACCAGCTTTTTGTAAATCAGAGAAATGGTGCTGTCAGGGAGATGACCATCCAGCACTCTATCTTCCAGTGGGGATGATTCCGGCAGTGTGGTCCCGGGCTGTAAGTGTGTACGTAGCGCGTGTCGAACATGTGTGTATCGGAAGCGCTCTGATTCGGCCATGTTATATTGTTGCTGCAGCGCTGCAAAAGGCTTAACATCAGATTTGTCCCACAAATCCCTGATATATGCAATACCTATGATTTCCCATTTGTCAAATCCCTTACTCCTCCACAGGTCACCCAGTTGTTCGGAGTCCCATAATGGTGTTGCGAGTGTTAGTTTTCGTCTCCAGCCTAGGCGATTGGTAGCTGCGTGCCAAACGTGCACTGCATGTTTAGTGGGGCCTGTAAGTGGATATCGCCGGGGCTTGGAATAAAGGGCTCTACTGAAGGTCCCTCCAGAGAGGAGCCACCTATCCATGTTATATCCCGGGTCGCAAGGCTGGGCATAGGTGCAGTGGTTAATGGAGGACAGATGAGACGCCCAGTAATACAGTTTTATATCTGGGAGGCTAATGCCTCCGTCATACCAGTTCAGGGAAAGTTTGCTAAGAGCAATTCGAGGTTTACCGCTCCAGAGTAGGTCCCGCTGGAGGCTCTCGACCTCTCGGAAATATGACGCAGGTATCGGATCCATGGAGTTCTGCATGGCGTACAGGAACCAGGGTAGGGACATCATCTTAAAAAGGGCCGCCTTACCTAACAGGGAAAGAGGAAGCGACTTCCACCTGGCGATATCTTTGCGCAGTTGGATCAACGGGGGCTGAAGGTTACGGGAATAGCGAAGAGAGGGATCCAAAGACAGGAAGACACCCAAATATGTAAACCCTTCGGTACAGGTTTGTAATGGGCACCCACGCGGCGGGAGCGGAGGCTCGCCCGCCACCACGAACAGGAGGGATTTGCTCCAATTTATGGAATATCCGGAATAGCGTCCAAAGCTCATGAAGATATCCAATACCACTATCAAGGATCTCCTAGGGGAGGATAAATACAGAAGGATATCGTCCGCGTAAAGGGAAATCCGGTCTTCCCACTCTGAAGACCAGCGCATACCCCTGATCCGTGGATCTCGGCGTATCCAAGCTGCCAGTGGCTCCAACGCTAGGGCAAACAGCAATGGGGACAGGGGGCACCCCTGGTGGGTCCCTCTGCCCAGCCCGAAGGCGGCTGATTTCTTGTTATTAACCACCACTTGGGCCATAGGTTGGGAATACAGTAGCTTCACCCATTGAATGTATTTAGGACCAAACCCCAGTTTCTCCAATACCGCCCACAGGTACGGCCATTCGATGGTGTCGAATGCCATGGCTGCGTCCAAGGAGACTATAACTGCTGGCTCCAATATAGAGGCCGCCCTGCCCAATACCCCGTGAACTCTGCGCAGGTTCAGTGTCGTGTTGCGGTGTGGTATGAAACCTGATTGATCCGGGTGGACCAGGGTCCCAATCACCGTCACGAGGCGAGTAGCAAGAAGCTTAGCCAGGATCTTGGGCTCCGCATTCAACAGGGATATCGGTCGGTAAGAACCACATTCGGTCTTTGCCTTCCCCTCCTTGTGGATGGTAACTATAGTGGCAGTACGTTGGTCTAATGGCAATATGCCTGCCTGTTTCGAGTCCTCGTGCATGGCTCTCAGGTACGGGGCCAATGTGTCTGGTTTGAGCTTGTACAGTTCAATCGGTAGTCCGTTAGGGCCAGTGGCTTTACCCGGCCTGAGCGACCGTATTGCTGCCGCTATTTCATCGTTGGATATGTCACCGTCCATGAAGTCGTGATCAACTCCGGACAATTTGGGCAGAACAATATCGGTAAGCATCTGGCGGGAATCCTCTATAGGGCAGGGGGCTACCGATGTATAGACAACCTTAAAGTGGGCCGCGAAAGAGTCCACAATATCTTGCGGGTCCGACAGGGAGTTGCCTCCCTGCCCTCGCAGTTCAGGTACTAATCTGCTTGCCCACTCTCTTTTATCCAACCAGGCCAAGAGTTTCCCGGCCTTGTCGCCCACCTCATACAGCCGTCCCTGAACCGCTCTCCCAATGGCCTTTGCCTGATCTGTCGCTCGTGCCCTGTAGTCCTGTTGTTTGAGTTTGAGAAGGTGGAGCTTATCGGGTGTGACGTCCAACTCCAGATCTGCTTCCAGTCTCCCCACCTCTGCCTCCAGTGCCACCAACTCCCTGCGCTGTTCCTTCTTTTTCCCCGAAATTAAAGAAAGAGCCTGGCCCCGTATCACTGTCTTAAATGCCTCCCAAAGCACCTGAGGGGATTCCACCGAGCCCTCATTCTCAGTAAAATAATTATCATTGGCCGCGAGTAGCTCTCGTCGGATATGGGGATCGCGTAGATACCACGGATTGATGGGGGCCACACGTCCCACCTGTTGGTAACCGAGCGTCAATTGAAGCCACACCGGCGAGTGGTCTGATATGCCCCTAGCTAAGTGTTTTATCTCACGAACATGGGGAATTTGGATGCAGGTAAAAGAAAGTAATTTATTCTGGATAGACTCCCGTGGGCCCCGGAATGAAAGGTGTACTGGGAAGTGTCAGGGTGAAAAACCCTCCACCCATCCGCCAGCCCCATGGAGTCCAGGAAGTCAGGCAGCCAGCTCTGCGCGCGAGGGAGACCACGCGGAGGGTAGCGATCCAGATCCCCAGAGACCACCGAATTTAAGTCCCCTCCCAGCACCAAGAGACCCTCCGGGATCTCTAACAGCAGCTTACCCAAATCCCTAAATGTGGTTGATTGAAGGCCCGGAGGTACATAAACCGAAAGGAAGGTGACAGGGTGACCCTCCCATGTGCCCGAGACTCCAACATAACGCCCTCCAGTATCCGACCAGGTGCCCTGCACCACAAGGGGAAAGGATTTTTTCATCAATATACTAGCCCCCCGGGAGCCCGTGGTGAAACCTGCATGAGCCAGTAAGACGTAACCCCCTCTATGCAGCGCTCTACACGTATTCCCAACTAAGTGGGTTTCCTGCAGTAGGACGATGTCAGGGGCCTCGCGCTTGATGCTCTGAAGAACAACACTTCGTTTAATCTTGTCCCCCAGCCCATTGACATTCCAATTCAACAGCCTAACCCCACTGTCTCCGACTGGTGCCATATCCAGGTATAATGAAATTCACTGAGTGCAATGCCACTGCCCCAATCAATGTGTCCATAGTAGTTGCTGATGAAATCAAAACTTCAAACAAAAAATGTAACAATCCCACCCAACACCCCCCCACCCTGCTGCCCTGCCCTCTGGGCTTAGAACTGCCCATTCAAAATTGCAGAGTGCCTGTCGCCCTAGAAAGTGCTCAAGAAAGAAAAGAAAAAACCAAGGAGGGGGGAGGCAGAGGCCGCCCCATCCCAGCCCAACAGATCTACTTTATACCCATACAAAACAAATGCCACAGGTCCATTTAAGTCCACTTGCCGCACGAAAGTAAATCTAGAAGCCCCCCACCCATTTCCCGCACCCACCACCTACTGCCAAAAGTACGGGCCCTGCCGTCGGACGATTATCTTCTCAGGCCAGTTGACTGTTATCAGTGTCACCCCCCCCGGTCCGCCGGGTTTCTCACTCCCTGCTCTCGATCCAGTCTGCTGCTGCCTCAGGATGGTCGAAAAACCACACTCGCCAATCCGCCTCAATCCGGAGACGGGCAGGCAACAGCTTGGAATACTTCATACCCTGGTCCCTGAGAACGCGCTTAATTGACATAAAGGATCGCCTTTGTCGCTGTACCCTTTGAGTAAAATCCGGAAAAAAGGATATGTCTGAGTTCTCATAGCGCAGGGGGGTGCCAGCCCTGGAGTTCTGAAGGATAACGTCTCTGTCGCGGAAATTCAGGACCCGCGCCAACATGGGCCGCGGGGGAGCGCCCGGCTTGGGACGGCCGCCCGGGATCCTGTGGGCGCGCTCAACGACAAAGAACTTACTGAGGCCTTTAGGTTGCAGGTGTTTAAGGATGAGATCCTCAACAAAGAGGTCTGGTGTTTGCCCCTCCGCTTTCTCCGGAACCCCAAGAATGCGTAGATTATTGTGACGCATGCGGCCTTCGTAATCGTCTAACTTGAGGTCGGTAAGCTTGCGGAAATCCTGGAGTTCCCTAATCTCTCCCTGGAGCTGGGAGACGTCTGCTACTAGGCTAGCTGTCGTAAGTTCCACTTGCTTGACCTTTTCATTCAGTTTGCCCATATCCGCTCTGATATGGTTGACCACAATAGCCACAGTGTCCAGAGAAGTCCTGACTCCAGTAATGGCGGCCATGACGTCTTTGAGTGAAATTTCCCGCTCCTCCTAAACCCAGCTCCCCGGATCCGGAGTCTCTGGGCGCCCGGGCCTGTTGCGAATCCTTCGGGACAGTATATCGGTCCAGTTTGTTTGACTGCGTAGTCTTGGGTCCCCGGGCTCCCATGGTCTTGGTGCGTTCCATCCGGACCTGCTTCAAACTACTGTAGCTGGTATATCCCAAGAAGCGGCGAAACTTCACTAAATAGAAAGCCAAGGGCCTTCCTGCGGATGGGTGAGGTCGATAGAAATACGGCCGGCGGAGGATGTTCTTCACCAGTGGGGATGTATCACCTCACGGCCATGTTCACCACCATGCGCCCCACTTCCTCCCTGGCGCGTCTCAATAGGGCCCGGCCTTTGTCGCCGCCACCGGTCCTCCAGATCCCCCCCGGGCACTTCGGGCAATTGTCCCTCGAATGGCAGGAAGGAGGCAAACGCCGTTGCTTGTCTGGGTCTTCCCGGGCACCTTCCCCCAAGCCTCAAGTCCCTCGCCTGTCGTCCCGCCAGCTGAATGGGCTTCCTATTAAGGCTACTAGCGCTGGCTGCACCACAGTCTCTGCTGGTATTTAGAGACCGAGCGCTCCGGGCTGCAGCAGTCGGTCAAGGGCTCCTCCCCGGGGGGTACAGCTGGCAGGAGGTACGAGACTAGGGCCCCGGTGCAGGTCCCTGCACTCCCGGGAGCAATCAAAGCTTCGACCAGGCAGGGGAGACAGGAAGCGCCCAATGCTAGGGACGCGCCGCAGCCAGCCTACCTCTCCCGGCCTGCTCACCCCGCCTCACCCCGATCAGAGTGCCTCACCGCCTCTCCGGAGCCCCATCACAGCTCCCCGCTCGCCGTCGCCGCCGCTGCCATATGTCTGCACATTCGCTGCCCAAGCGATTCAGGGTCCCAGGGTCTTTGCGTCGGCTCCCCGAGCCGCGGCACCACCGCAGGGCCGCAAAGGGCCGGCCGAAGCCCCTTACTCGGCCTGGCTCGCTACTGAGCGTCCCGGCTGCAGGCCCCACTGCAGGCCAAAGCTTCCGGGGGCAATTTCTCTTTGCTTGGGCGCATTCGAAACACCAGAACCGGCGGGATGGGCTCCGCTAGTGTTCCGGTTGCAGAAACTGTCGAAGGGTACAACGGATCTGCACTCAGGATAGACGTGGGCTAGGACGAACGGCGGAGCCCTCTCACAGCACGGCCATCTTCAGCCCGTGCTTGGCCATGCCCCCTATCGGGCATTTTTAAATTTAAAATCAAGGTTAACGTCACCTTGGTAATATTCGGGGATGACGGTGCGCTTGGAAAGAATTTCCAGCAGGAACATAGAAGCTTGTTGTTATATCTGGTCTTAATAGCCCGAAGAGAAATCTGCATGAAGTTGAAAGATCCGCGGCCCCCAACGTGTGAGGATTGGTTAATAGCTGCATTTGCCATGGCCCGTCTGGACCAGGGGGGAGAGATAGAGAGTGGTGTGAACATCTGGCAGGCCCTAGTGTCCTGGGGTAGGGATCTGAGTCTGGTATAGCTCCTCTTTGGGTTAAACCGGTCCTATGATTACACCAAGCTTCCAACAAAGGGGGCTGGCCCGGTTTGGCCTAAGCGAATGCAGCAGCCGTAGGGTGCACAGTTTCGAACCACAGCTTCTTCTTTGAGAATTGCAGACACTTATTGGTGAGATGAGGACAAAAAAAAAAAAAAAAATAGTTGGCGAAGCGCTCAGCTTTGAGACACCCCAAGCACTTGTGAAATGGCAGCATTCAGGTTAGTCACACACTCTGCCCTGTGTTCATTTAATATCAGTAGCATGTGCTTAACTGTACTAGGTTAACACAAGTGCAATGGCATGGGGGTGTATGACATGGTCCATAATGATTTCTTTACCTCTAAGGTTTAGGGCACATTTAATACTGCATCCATGGCAAATTGGATTGTATCAAAATCAATCTGAATGGGAAAGCTTGCTTGGACTGAATTTTCTCCTTCTGCGGCTACAGTTCTATATCAGAAATTGCATTTGGTCTTTGTAATGGAGCATAGGAAACATTTTGAAAACATTTCATTTTAACCCATCTGGGGTGATTTATTTTTTGTTGCCTTGCCTTAATAAAGATGTTCTTTTTTAAAACAAATAAGCACACCATAGTTATATCTGGACAGAGGTCCTTCTTCTTCAGGTAACTTGTAAAAATTTGAAAACTTGCATGTGCAGTCATGTATTATTTTTGCCTTTGTTTCTTGTTGGAGGGATTCTTGTAAGAGACGTTGCACATAGTGTTCCACTCTTTCAGTGGTTCAATAGAACGTCTCATACATGGATGTTCTTTCTTCATGAGCGATCTAATGCTTCTTCCTGTTTGGCTTACATGTTTTGCTGTTGTTAATATTGGTGTTGTAACTGACAACGCCCGCAACCTCGCTATCATCCTCAACAACCAGTTGTCCATGAAGAAGCAGGTGAGCCATCTACTCCGCTTGCTTCCTAACCCTCGAATGCCCAGGAAGGCCATCAGATGGCTCCCACCCAACACCAGGTGAAATGTCCTGCAAGCTCTCATCATCAGCAGACTCGACTATGGCAACTCCCTCTGCGTAGGAATCACTGCCCAACTTATGAGGAAACTCCAAACCATCCAGAACACAGCAGCCAGACTCATCTTCGACCTCCCCAGACTGATGCACATCACCCCTCACCTCAGGAAACTCCTGAGGCTACCAGTCGTAAAGAGATGCCAGTTCAAGCTGCTCACCCACGCTTACAGGGCACTACACAACGAAGGACCAGCGTACCTCAACAAACGAGTGAATTTCCATCCCCTTACCAGAGAACTCAGTTCCAGATCCCTCTCCCTAGCATCTACCCAGCGCATCTGCCAGGCTAACAGGGGAGGTCGCTCCTTCTCCCACCTGGTGGATAAGACCTAGAACACTTGCCCCCTACAGCTCAGAACCTCAACATTGCTCAACAGTTCAGGAAGGACCTCAAGACCTGGATGTTCAACCAATAAGAACAGACAATGTGATCCCGCAGCATGAATCCACAGCGCCTCGAGACCCTCACATGTGATGCAGTCGCGCTATACAAATCCTGATTGATTGATTGATTGACAGTAGAGCACTGCATATTCACTGGTTGAAACACTTTTTCATTGTCCATGGATGAGACTTGTGCCTTGCTACTATTTTTTTTATTTTTTTATAGGAAGGATAAGGACAGAGCCGGATGGTTGTATATTGTTATCTTCTGATTTCAATATCAGCAAAATAATTGTGATCCATGGAAAGTGCAGAGTAATTTAATATTTTTTCAAATGTAGGGCTACCCAGTCAGGAACCACAGTGCAACAAAAGCAGCCAACACGTGTTTCGCCCCCTCTCAGCACACAGGCCTGCGGGCTTTCTCAAGGCTGGTTATGTGAATATTACAGACAATGTGAAAAAGAATAGGATTATTAGGAGAGGCTGGAACAAGGTAAGAACAAAGTAAAAGAAGTAAATAAATAATAAAAAAGGAAAGGGGGAAAGGACAGAAAAGCAATGAGGAAAGGAAGAACAGAGGAGAGGAGGAGAGTTTTGGCATAAAACACACATGTACATATATAAACATGTTTGTCATATTTAGCGAAAAACCCAACCATGGTTAGCGAAAGAAAGGACAAGAAAGGAGATAGCTTGAAGCAACACCAGGTATAAGGTAAACATATCACAGATTTGTACATGAGTGGAACAGTGTATCAACCATATACTTCTGGAGCATCTACCCTTCATCTCATACATATTTTTTTCCCATGCTCTTGCAGGTTATAAACAGAGGCTCACTCTACTCACTCAGTGAGGGCTTCTGCTCTTCTTGTCACCCCATTCCATTCGAGGCAGAGTCTATATGTGGCTAACAAACACCCTACTCTGTCATTGTGCTTCAGTGCACAGGCCCTACCTGCAGCTGTCTCCACAATTGTATCCTACAGACAAGCTCCCCTTGCACACTCTGCAGCCCTTTGCAAACATTTAGCATTATAGTTATTATATTTAGGACAGCTACAATCTGATGTTGGTGCCCTTAAGGGATGGCTCATTGGTATCAGTATCCTACCCTTCTATATCAGAGGATTTCAGCAGTTCAAAGATATTTTAGAGCCTTTTGTTGACGAAAAAGGTGTAATTTCTAATATTTACCTCTTTCCAAGCACGCTATTGCTTGCTTTTACTCGACAAACTGTCACACATTTGGCAGTTGAGTGTCACTCATAAGTGCACTGAAACCATGGAAATGTCACACATAAGCCACCTGAAACCTTGGCAGCTTTGGCCTGGGTCTCAACCCTTTAATTTATTAGTTAAAAGAATTGATAACTGAGATCTGGATGTTGGCTGGAGTGCTTGGCCCAAGTTTCTCGCAGGCCTCCGGCAGATCATATTTTTTTGGCCGAGTGCAGTGATGAGTGGTGATGAGTCCAGCCATCCTCACTCTCTTTCAGATACCGGTGGATGTGGCTGAGTGGTGCAGGCAGATTACTGGGCTCTGGGTTTGCTGCAGAGAAGCGATAAACGGTGTTGACTATGGTGAACCAAAGCAGTGGAAAGGAAACACAGACACCAACTGCATACATGCCAGCAATGTTAGTCAATATGAAAAATAAATTCGATGTCAGAACCGGAGGCTCAGATTATGCTTATCTCTTCCATTTATTTCTGCTCAGCAGTCTTAAACAACACATTTTTATTGAAAAGACTACATATCCCGGGAAACAGCCATAACATCGCATGCGTTACATCACATGCTTTTACAACGCGGTCGTTACAACGACCGTGTTGTTACAACGCGAGCCATTACATCGCAAGTCGTTTCAACGACTTGCTGTAGGGGGCGCACTGGTGTTGGGTTTACAATACAACACCTTCCCTGCTGTTGCGCAAACTGGAGTAAGAATAGTAAATTATACTATTCCTAAATCCAGCGCGCCCCCCACAGCAAGTCGTTGGAACGACTTGCGATATAATGGCTCGCGTTGTAACAACGCGGTCGTTGTGAAAGCATGCGATGTAACGCATGCGAACTAACAGTATATATTCACATATCCCATGAGTCTTTGTAACAATAACAAATAACCATAGAGTCTGTCCCATATAAGCAGCATCAAGGAACAGCACTTCCTCTTTCTTCGCTGCCTAGTAGCCACATAAGTGCTTTTCTTTAATATTGCCTATATGGGCCTTCGTGGCCCTAATTGCGGCAGCGCTGAATTTTGCTGTGCCGCGTCGTGCTTAGAGTGTATGCTCTTGATGTTCTGTTGTCTGCATTGTATGGGTAGGCACTGTTTGGCCTAACGGCACTGAAAGGATTAATATTTCCGGCCCTTACGCCCACTGGCCCTTGCGCGGTGGCAGGAAAGTCGGATTCTTCTTGCGCAGTAGCTGCGTGATCCGCTGCACACACTGCAGCGCGTCTCGCTTCAGGAGACTGTAGTTTTCATTTCTACCCAGTAAGGGGCGTGGCATGTGTGCGTCTTCGCAGAGGAGTAGGCGCCCCTTCCGTACATGCCTGATATTGTCTGCCGTGCGTCAGGCTCGCTGTGAAACGGACTGTCATTTCTAAGCACGCCGGAGGTAGCGAGGCATTTCTCTGTGCTATTTCACTTGTTTTTCACCTTCTATTTTCACGTGCTCCAGATTAGTGGTTCGATCGCAGAGCATTCCCTCATCACCAGGCCAGTGTATCTGAAGGCCGTGGGTATCCAACAAACATTGGCTCATACAATTGTTTCTGGGCTCACTAGATAATATTCTCCATACGGTACTAAGCTTGTCTTAGCTTTCCAATAATACTTTGACCTCTATTTTCACATGAGCATTATGGCAGGTGAGTTTGATGCATATTGGGAGTCCGTGGAGAAGGAACACTCTTTACTCCCCATCCATGAAGAATTGGCTGATGCTATTGATGCATCGATGGAGAAGGCTGTCTCTTAGGCTCTAGAACCCCTGAGCCAGCGCATAATCGAACTCACTGTGAGGCGCAGTGTTGTACCCTCATCTGGGGAAGGTTAGAGGGAAACCCCTACTGGCGCATTGGGGACCTCTAAGGGCAAGGCTAGACCAACTTAAACCGCCCGCAGGACCGCTACCTCATCCAATGCCTTCAAGATGCTGTCAATCATTTGAGATGATTTCTCAAATGATGCCTAGACAGACTGGAGGGACATGAGGATTCCCAACCAGGTGATACCCCCGAAGACGATTCCTGCCCCCAGCAGGGGGTGGATGATAATACCGGGGATGATACTGATAACCCCAATGGGGACTAAGGTGACGAACCAGGCCCGAGCAGACCCATGCAACCAGAGGGTGGCACCAAGAAGCCCCGGCTGGAAGTTCTTCAGAACCAAGACTCCACAGATATACCGGGCATGCTCAACCCAGAATATATTTATCATCCCCGCTCTGTGGACTGGATCCCAGCGCCAAAAGTGGCAGGTTATGTGGCCATCCATATAAGGAAACCCATGGACCAGGAGGTCTGAGGTCGCCTGAAAGCAGAATGCCCCCTGCGAATAAGGTAGCCAGTACCCCAGAAATTAACATACGAATGGCAACATTCAACTCCAACTTTATTAAAGGCCCTAAGAAGGGTTTGGACCGCTCTTGGCAGTCCTGTCAAGATAAGGTCTTGGATGTTCTGGGTCTGCTGACAAACATTTTAGACATGGCGGAAGATGCCAAGGAGTGAGGCCATATGATTGATCCCACAATCTTATCGGGATGAGCTCAGAGGGCCCTATGTTTCCTTGAAAATGCAAACTGTGCTTTATTGATAGAGCGTAGGGGCTCCTTGTTGATTAAAATAGAGCACAGACTAGGCGAACTGGTCACCACCGAAGCTGGCTCAGTGGCAAACGGGGGTCTCTTTGGTGAGCCGTTCATAAAGGAGTTGTCCCATTTCGTTAACACGTTCTCATCTCTGAACAAGGCCCAACAATCCATTAAGAAGGTCTTTAGCCAGCAAATTTTGGGGGTGGTTGGGAGGGGGGGGGGCGGGGGCGGAAGAGGTAGGGGGCGCTCCTCCGGCTGCTCATACAACTCCAACTCCCATAAGCTCCAGACGAAGGGTTCTATTCAGTGGCAAGACATTAAAATATTTGGAAGGTTCTACCCTCGAGAGGTCGTGGCAGAGGATGCGGCAGAAAAGGAAACTTCCGCAAAGCCAGCAATGTGCCAGGTGGAACCATCGGTAAGAAATATCCCTTTTTCCCTACCAGGGGTGGGGGCAAGACTGCAATGGTTCAGCCACAAGTGGGCGGCCATTACAGGGGACTCATGGGTGCTCCAAACAGTAAAAGGGTTTCACATAGAATTCCACGGGACACCCTGCCAACTTTCCCGACCCCACCCTTAAGTCTTCTCACGAGAAAGGACACAGGTGGTACACAGGGAAGAGCAAGACCTACTACAGAAAAAGGCCAGCGTTCAATTGGTTCTCCACCCCAGGAGATTCCTGAGCAATATCTTTCTGGTCGAGAAAAAGGACAAAGGGTTCAGAACAGTAATAAATCTGCAGGACTTCAATCAATGAGTGGTATACTGCCATTTAAAAATGGAAGGCATTCATTCACCTCCTAAGAGACATCTTGTTGCCCGACAACTGGTTGGTACGGGTTGAGCTAAAGGATACCTACCTTACCATCCCGATATACACTCCCCACAGGAGGTTTTTGCAGTTCCAGTGGGACGATCAGGTCTGCGAATTCACTTGCCTACCGTTCGGTCTGTCCTCAGCGCCTTGGTGCTTCACCAAGGTATTGGGTCCAGTCATGGAATGGCTGCAGGCACGCGGTATGCGACTCACAGTGTACCTGGACTGGACAACATATTTTTGATGCATCAGGAGAGATCGATATTACTCTCGCAACTCCAGATGAATCAGTCCCTGCTACAGAACTTGGGTTTTATTTTGAACGATCTAAAGTCTGACTTTGTACCAACACAACAAATGACTTTTCTAGGGTTCGAGGTGGACACGGTACACCAATGCCTCAAGTTACCCCAAAAGAAGATACTTCTGATCCGCAGGGAGTTGCACCAAACTCTGGTGAGAGAGAAATTTTCCCTACGACATTTGGCCCGGATTGGGGGCCTCCTTTCGACCTCGATCTAGGCGATCTTTCCAGGCCCTTTGCACTACCAGGCTCTTCAGCGCCTGAAGGTGCAGCATTTACGGCAGGGCCTGACATACACGCAGGAGATTTCTTTCCCCGGATGCGCGCATGCAGCTTCATTAATGGCTCGAGCACATGCAGGCCTGGAACGAGAGGGCCATCTTCGAATCAACCCCGGACCTGGTGATCGAACCAGATGCAAGTCGGCGGGGTTGGGGCTCCCTTTGTGGGAATACTACCACAGGCAGTCAGTGGTCAGAGTAGGAAGAGTCTCTACACATCAACTATCTGGGGCTACTGGCCGGATCCTTCACGGTTCGGAGCCTGGTGGCCAACAAGGTCTCATGCGCCATCTTGCTGAAGATGGACAACATCTATGCGGTGAGATTTATCAACTAGTTAGGAGGAACGAAATCCAGGGTACTGGCAGACTAGGCTAGGGACTTCTGGAACTACTACCTGGTTCACAAGCTGTCAATCACTGCAGAATCAATCCAGGCATCAACAGGACTACAGTGCCTGGAAGTTGGACCCCTCTCTATTTCAGAGCCTGATGGTTCAATGGGGTCCATGCCAAGTGGATCTGTTTGTGTCTCGCCTCAATTACCAGCTTCCTCGTTTTTTCAGCTGCCACCCGGATCCCCTTGCAGAAGTGACAGATGCCTTCATGCAAGTTTGGAGCCAATTTCGGGGGTATGTGTTTTCCCCGTTCTCCATGATAGCCAGACTCACTGCATTGATCTGGCATCAGAAGGTGGAAGTGATCTTGGTGATGCCGCTTTGGGGATCACAAGTTTGGTATTCAGTTCTTCTGGAACTTTCTATGGATTTTCCAATCCAACTTCCCCTGACTGCTCATCTGCTGACAGACTTGCATGGCAACTTGCACAATCTGTTCAGGAGGGGACTCTCCAGTTCATGGGTTGGAGGATTGCAGGGGGCGTTGGAAGATCCCGAGCCTTTTGGCAAGGGCTTCCTCTCTTATCAGAAGAGCCTGGGCAGACTCTACGGTCATGAGATACAGGTCGGCATGGAGGAGGTGGCCATGCTGGTGTTTGCGACGGGGTTTGGATCCCGTGGGGGCAGATATAGTGTATGTGTGTCAACTTCTTGTCAGAGTTGGTAGACAAGGGTCTGGCTTACTGCACGATTAATGCGAGCAGATCAGCGATCTCTGTGGGTCACGTTCCCATAAATGAGGTTCCGGTTGGAGAACATCTGTTAGTCTGTAGACTCTTAAGGGGTATCCCCTTGACCTTCCCCCTCAACCTAAGTATTCTTACCTATGGGACGTGAATGTGGTTCTACAACTGCTCCAATCATGGCAGGATAATACATATCTTTCCCGTAAGGAGTTAATAGGTAAGTTAGCGGTTCTTCTATGCCTCATCTCGCGTAAATGGGTTTTGGATGTCCGGGCCCTGGAGGTCACAGCATGTATGTTCACTCCGGAAGGGGTGTCTTTCACAATTGCACAATGTACAAAAACGAACATTAGGATGGTTCACTACCCGGCGTTTACAGGTCATCCAATATTGTGTGTGGTGTGCTGTCTCAGGGCGTACGAATCCATGACTGAGGCATATAGACTGCATGGGGCATCACAACAATTTCTCTCTCTCAAGAAGCCTTTCAAGCCAGTATCGGCAGCAACAATTGTCCGTTGGGTGAGATGGGTACTGCAGGAAGCAGGCATCGATACTTACGCCTTCGGGGTACATTCCACCGGGGGAGCCAAGAGCCCGAAAGCCTTTTCCCTAGGGAGCCGCCTTGAGGACATCCTCAGAGCGGCGGACTGGTCTTTGGACTCCACATTTGAGGCTTTTTACTTCAAACCAATCACTGGCATGGCTTCTCTGGTTGTCAACTAGCTTTAAACTAGCATAATCTGAGCCTCCGGTCCTTACATAGAATATAAAATTTCCTAGCTTTCGTGAAGGAAAGTTTCAATTCTATTAAGGACGCGGAGGCGGGGATTATCCCTCCCAATTGTGATTATCGCTCATTACCCTCCCATTATTCGATTAAGTTTTCGAAGTTGGCTAAGTATGATGGGTTCAGGGGAATCTTAAAGTTGTTTTCGACATGGTCCAATAATGTCAATTCTAACTGTTCAGACAGTTTGTGCATGAAGAGATATATTCATCACTAAGATTATTGATTGTTTCCAGTATTATCGATTTTGTGTATGCCTTAAGTTATACCATTGGAACTTATGCTGGTTAACTCTGGTTTTTCTACAGGATCTGATCAGAAGCAAGATTATTGACAGAAAAGCGGGGTGATTCATGTTTCGCTCGAAGATGGTGGAAGTGTTGTTCCTTGATGTTGCTTATATGGGACTGACTCTATGGTTATTTTTTATTGTTACATAGACTCATGGGATATGTAGTCTTTTCAATAAAAATGTGTTGTTTAAGGCTGCTGAGCAGTAATAAATGGAAGAGATAAGCATAACCCTCGCCTTTGCATCCTTAATAGAATTGAAACTGTCCTTCACAAAAGCAGGGACATTTTATGTTCCCCTGATTTTTTATTATCTCCCTCTTTCTTCTTTCGAAATGTTAGAACGCACACAACTGGGCGATTGACCTGCGGGAGTATCAGCCAGGTGTTCGGAAGATCATGCCTGGAGCCATTACAGAAGTCATTAACAGATCGTTAAAACCTCAGTGGTGAATGTTGAGGTGGTGAATGTTGAGATGGCTCTGGGGCTGATTGATAACGGCGTCATCCCTTCTTATCAGTGAATGAAGTATTAAATCTTTCATGAGTTCCCACTCGGAACTATTGTACAGTATGGCTTTTTATCTAGTGCACTTGGAATATAATTAAGGGATGAAGGGAATGCATCACTTGGGCCCTTCCATTAACTGATATCGCGGGGGGGGGGGGGGGGGGGATATAGGCCTGCATCTGGAAACAGCAAAAAAGGGAATGTAATACAAATCACAAGTGGGGGTGGGGGGGGGGCGAGTTAACTCCCCCTTTAAATTGCCTGGACCAAGGTACATTTTAAGACGAAGAAAGCAAACATCTTCATTTTTTCTTTAAAAGTGGGTCTCCGCCTAAATCGGAAGTGTAGAATCAAGCAAATAACATGCTGTCTCCTCGAAGCAAGGTTCTTACTGCACACCAACCCTCAAGCCCTTAAATGTGCTACAGGATCACGGTGTTGACATATGTTCAGGTCCGCCTAGGTTGCTATGCCTAGGGCTTTCTTCTTCAAAGACTTCTGCTTTCTAAAACACAATCCGTCTCTTCCGACATAAAAAATACATAGCCCTAATTTTTTATCTTCTCCCACAGTTTGTCACAAACTTTTGACACCACAAACCAGTCTGTTTACGGAAGTGACGTAACCAACCCGCCCCACTACGACAGAGAAACTTCAGTCCCTTGTCCAATGACTGCCGCCCACCTCTGTCTTCGCCCCTAAGACGTCATAGCAGTGCCTGCAATAGGCTAGGCGAAGCCTTTTCAAAGCGGAAGTGTACTGCGTAAGGAAGGATCATCGCTGCTGCCGATATGGTGTACATTTCTAATGGTAAGAGCGCACTGACAACCTGTTTTAACTCAGGAAAGGGAAATTGTTTTTGAGCGAGGCGGTGATTCCCTTTCTTTCATAGGTCTCTGGCAAGCCCTCCTAAAGCGTCGTGCAAACAGTCCCCCATGTAGGTGTATAAAGAAGGAACGTACCCCCTAGAGTTTTGGACCGCTATCCAATGGACCGCTCACGTACCCACACTACATCATATTTTTTGGCTAGTCTTTGACTTATGCGTTTTCTCTTCATATGTTAATGGGGCATGGCTCTGCCTCACTAATTCAAACTGTGATCACCTCTTTGTATCCTTGAAGCTGATGTTTTGTTTCAATCAGTAATTGCGACACTTCTAAACAAGGACATATTTGATAGTATTTTAACGTAGCCTACACCCTAATGCAATTTACGTAGGGCTCCTGGCAGTTGGTCTATCTGGTTTATTTCAGGATATCTAGGAATGAGAAGTTGAGCATCTGTTTTACTCGTCCTGGATTGTACTTGGTAAGATGCACTTCGAGGAAAACATTATCGTTGTTGAACAAATACATTTGACGCCTACCTCTGTTATTTATTCGCTAACCGGACAAGTATTACCCCTGAATAACAGACTGATCTTGGTCCTGCTCTGGGGCGAGATTTTGCCTCTCATAAAAAAAGTATAATCATAAGGTGCATGTGTTATGAGCTGTTCCACTCACAACTGGGGAATGTAAGAATTTGAAAGAGATCCGTAATTATTTGCAGTACTTGTATTTTTAACTAGTGATTGTCGTTATCAAATGTTACATTCAAGTACAATGTGGTCTAGTAGTTAGAGATGCCGACTTTGAAATACGGAGTCGGGGTACCAGCTCGAGTCCCGACCTCGGCTCATCATCCTGTGATTCTGGGCAAATCGCTTAATCTCCTTGTGGCTCAAATGAGTAATATAGTCCGTTTATTTTGTAAATCACTCTAATGCCCTTGGGCTAAGTTCTCACTATTAAAGAAAAAAAAGTTTCTATTCAGCGCGATGCTTCCGGGCTTGAGTGCAACTTAAACATTTTCTTGGTCACAACTTCCCACGAGGTAGCACCACAGAAAATGTGAGATTTAGACAAAGGATAGTTGACCTTAGCTGCGCAGTACTGGATAGTAGTACAGAATGAGCAGGATTGTGCTGTCTGGATAGTATGTATTGAGATCCATGGTTTATAGTGATTATTGTTCTGTATGGGAAAGACCATGTAAATGCTGCCAGTGAGGTTTCATTGCCCTCCATTTGTTCACCATCTGTCACTATCTCCCTGTCAGTTTGTCATTTCTATCACAATCGCTGTCTCCTTCCTCTGTCACTCACTCTTCATTTCACTTCTTCCCTTTCTATCTCCCTTACATTTTCTTTTTGTCCATTATTATCCACTATCCTTTCTTCCTCCTAGTCACATTTTGTTCCTTTCCACCTTTTTCTTCCTCTTTGTCTTTCCAGTCACTTGGGACGATCATCCCATCACTCTTGCCTTTTATCTATCACTCCTTCCTGTTAGCCTAATTTGATATTGTAGAGCAGGGTCCATGAGATTTAAGGCCATAGCAGACTGGGACACATCTTGAAACAGGCCTGTGTACTTTAGAATTGCATGGCGTGTAAGTGGATGGTAAGTGGCCTGATTTAACTTACTGAATTGCTGTTGTTGGTATGGGATTGTCCCCTGCATCCTTTAGGGGTGTGTTTCCCTGCCCAGAGTGCTTAACTGCACGTGAATCAGGTATTGTGGCGTTTATGTTGGCCCTGGTAGCAGGCTAATCAATTTAGCGTGTGGGCAGCACTTTCCTGTCACCTGGAGGGCAATCCAAGTGTGCCTTCGCTGTGTTCAGAGGACTACAGTCTTGTTTTGGGTGTACACATTAAGCATCATACAGTGTTTTGTGATTAATAATGTGACAAGATCTTTTTAATCTATGTCAGTGAGTGCGGCTTACTAAACCCTCTGGTGTAATGTTCTGCTGTTGCATGAACCCAGAATCTTACCCTAACATTTTATGCGTTTGTTGAAAGTGTGCGCGTATGTGTATGAAGACATCTTTCCCTGACAGTGGAAGTGTATAGCCTGCATTCCTGTGGCTAGAAGGTGGAGATCCAGACACTGAGGATGAGGATGGAGACCGGACTATAATTGGAAACCCCATGAAGACTTTTTTTTTAGCAAGGGGCTGCTGATTAGTTATTCCTGAACACTACCATTTGGTGGATGGTAGAGGAGAAGGGTGGGACTGCAGGTTTGGTTGCCCAAGCTGAGGGTGGTTGTAAATCAGGCCTCTCCTTTTGTCTGTCCCTGCTCACTGCTTTAAATAGACTTATGACAGCCAGGTGCAGAGATCCCATGTGATGGATGCTCCTGCTTAGATCTAGTCTCACTTCTAGTTGATGTGAGAAACCTCACTTTGCACCAAGGCTATCTGAAGAGCTGCCTGAGAAGGACCTGTGAAAGAGAATTACCTCAAACTGGTTCTGAAATTAGAGACAGTGGTTCCATATCCCTTGTAGAATATAAAAAGCCAAACCTTTGTCTTACGTTTAGTAATATCAAGAACTTGTGCCACACCCACCATTTGTTTTAAGCAGCAGAAATATCTTAAATTTCACAAGTTTCCATTAATTTTGATTCCAGAATCTAGTAAGCAAACATAAGCGTTTGTCCTCAAATAAATTTGAAAGATAAAGAATGCGGAATACTCTGAATTTAATGTCAATTGTGTGGACATTGTTCTCCCCATGGCTACCCAATAATAGAACTTGAAATCAGGGGGTGTTGAACTTCCCTTGCAAGCTGTAATTTTGGAAATCAAATAGCCCCTTCAGCCTTCAGTATATCCCAGCACCAAAGTTCCAATAACCTCTGTAATTTGCTAACTGAGAACCAATCCCAGTTACGTGTTAATGTAAGACATGAGTTCAGGAATTGTTCATAGTTAAAATTTACCACATTCCAAATCTCAGCAGTTAACCAAGCCTTTTGATACAAACAACTAGTGTTTGGGCGTTAGTTATGTTTTTTATTATAAGGGTAAAGAATATTAGGTTATTTATTTTGTATATTAACCCTTTTCCTGCCCTATTGAATAAATAAAAAAAAATATATATATATATTACCTACTGGCAGTCACCAGTAGGTAGTTATAGTTAGGACCTATTTTCCATAGGAAAAGCGTTTTTTCTTTTGCAAATATCTTTGGTGCCGGTTGACGAAACTTCGCGAAATTTTCAAAACTAATGGGGCGCTCCGGTCAGCTCCTGTCTTGAAAGTTGGCTGGGCACTTGCTCGAATCATTTGATGCACTTGTAACTGCAATAAAAAGGATTTGTTAAATTCCACATTGTGGTCCGTACCTGTTTGGTTGCTGAAGAAGGAATCTACTACAGGACTGTGGTTATCGTGTATATATCTATATATATATATATCTCCTACAGGCAGTAGATAGTTATAGTTGGGACCTAGTTTTAGGAAAATCGTTTTTTGACTTACTTATAACTTTGGCGCCGTTTCACCAATCTTCACAAAACTTTCCAGAAAAAGTGCCCCCCTCAAGTTTGCAGCAAAAGCGGTCTGTATGAAGTAAAACTATTGGAACCCCGTACCGCACAGATCTCTGGACAGCCCTAACTAGCTGACTCACCCTCACTAGCAAGGTTTCCGCGCCGGGACGCTCCTGAGTATCCGTGCGCGTTATAAATGCTCGTAACATAACATAACTAACAGACGCCCTTTGCCCCACATGTGTCTTGAAAAAGCCCCAGGCCTGCGTGCCTAGTAGGGGTCAAAGCATGTGTTGGCTGTTCTTACATAATTTTTGCGATTCTGACTGCAAGAATCCTACTGAATCAATATGTGTATACAAATTAGTGATTTTTGACTCAAGAATCGCATCTAATTACATGCTTACCATGGAAAATAAAGACCCTTGGAATGCTACTCAAATTACTACCGACCTGTTTTATTCGAATTTGCAGTTCATTTTTACAACTCAGAAATGTCCTTGTCTTTACACATTAACTTTGGCCTATTGGGTTTGGGGTTTCCCATTCACCAAGGACATCTGAACATACGGACTATCCCCCATCAACGACAGAAGGGCATCACTTGGGATATTTACCCCTCTCAAACGGAAGCTCCTAAAACATATGTTGGCTGCAGTGGGCACTTACATCACTCACATATGACAGAAATCTATGACTGCCAGGAGCATAACTGCACTCTGGCTGGGCTGCAGTTTAAAGGCACTTGGCAAGGAAAAGTGCTAGAGCCATGTAAAAAGCCCTATTTTTATTTTATTAATACGTTCTCTCTAAAGTGCAATCCACTAGGATAGGGTGCCTAATTTATACAAAGTGCATGCCATATATTTGACATAGGTGCCCTTACAGTGACTGAAGGTCTAAAAGCTACTCCTATTGTGTAGTTTCAGCTACCGTTTTCATAAGACAATAATGGTGTGAGATTAAATTACTTATTTACATTTTTGCTTGTGAAAGTGCTAGAAAGCTGTTTTCCCCATAGTTTTAAAAGTATGATTTAAAGGTGAAATCAGATATTTCATACTTTTATTGGAAAAGTGACTTTGTAAAAATGTACTTTATGCTGCCTGAGCCAGAACTTTCAAAAACCAGTTCTGCTAGTCCTCACACCTCCAAATGTCAATAAACATTCCTGGCAGGAGTTGATGACTGCGTGCCAGAGCACAATAGCCTGGCTGCTGTACCCAAGAGGGCAGAAGTGTTGTCAACAAATGGACACTTAACAGGGATTAGCCATCTAGGAATAATATAGGACAGATGTCAGAACAAAGGGCATCTTAAACACTTCTTCTTTTGACTTATTAGTCTCATTCATTCCTAGAGCCCTCCTAGATCCATTGCTTATAACCCCAGCTGGAGAGAGAACCAGTTCTGACCATGACAGAGAGGAGGAGAGCTCAACTAAATAGGAGTGTTGTTAGAGGCCTGCCTGTAATGCCCTCAGAGGGAAAAATATGGCCATTTCGAATTTGGAGCGTCTGAGAATTTTTACAGTAAAGCAAATAGAAAGTGCTGCAAAAGGAGGTGGGCAAAGAGCAAGAAAGTAGACAGGACTAGGTATGGAAAATTCTTCAAACATTGGCTAGTGCTCAGGATAAAACTAGCAACTCACCACCACCACCTCCTCAGAACGTTCCTGGATTTGGGAAGACTGCAGAAAGAAGATGACTCCTAACTCCCGCTAGTACTCAAGGTCTGGAACTGTCCTCGAAGTGGTTGTCGTCCTGTTTGTCGTTCTAGCGACACACAAAGCAGAAAGATTCCAAAAAGGATCAACTGACCAGAGTTCAGGTCCCTGCAGGAGCCGTATCTGAAAAGAGAAATTAGGACTGATCCGAAAGAACTTTCCCAGCAGTTTGAGAAATGTGGGAATTTATGTATTTAATTTTTTTATCACTGGAGGACCAGGGCAGGGTGCTGAAACCTGATGGGCCTTCCAATAAAAATATTAGTATTTTTGGACCCCCTGCTTGGCTACAGCTTCCTGTATTGCCCTGCTGGAGTATATTGATAACTAAAAAAATGACTACGTCCGAAAGTAAAACCTGAAACTGGGCAAGGTGGCAAATCCATCCCAATGAGGAAGTGACCTCAGTAGCTATGAAATCTAACCCAGTCCCTGTTTGATCTGGCTGTGCCAAAATCAACAGCATCAGCTGGAGCTCAGTGATGACCTATCCAACTTCAAGGTACCCTGATCTGCCTCAGCCTAGGACATTTCCTGACTAAAGGATTTTCAATTCCATTGCTAGAGACTAAGGGCCTGATTCTGATGCGGGTTGGAAAGCTTCCCGACCGAATCGGTTTGGAAATGGTTTCCGACCCACTCGGATCAGGAGAGTCCGACCGACGGAGTACGATGCATCCGGATGCTTCCAGATACGATTTGGTTGGACTCCCATTGACTTCAATGGGAGCATATGTTCGTAACCGCATCATAATTGGGCCCTGGGTCGGGAAGACACGTTCCCGATACGATTTGGAAGGAGCAAATGCCATTAGGAGGCCTTCCTAACCGCATCAGAATCAGGCCCTAGGTGGGAATGCTTTCCTAACCGCATCAGAATCAGGCCCTAAGTCCAGAGGTAGAAACTTTGACTGGAATGTGCTGCTTGGTGTATCTAATCTCTGCCCCATCACGCTCAGCCTGAAATCACACCTAGGGCCAGGTCAATTGTTTATCAATGGGACTTTAGTTTTTTAGTAGCTTTTGCCTTAAAAGTTTTAAAATTCTTCTCTTCGGTTCCCTTTATCTAATTTGAATGATCTCCATGCCGTGCTGGTCCATATGTTTTTCTAGGTAGGGTTGGGAATTAATATTGTATTTTCTTAATTTTAAAATTGTTGGTACTTTTTAAAATAAACGTGCATTTCTCTGGGGAATTGCTTGCTTCTTTTGCTGTAGCTACCAACCGGTGGTTTAGAAGAGTTTCTCTGAGACTTGTGTTGAGATCTCACCAGGGTGTATTTATTAAGCTGGGAAGGGTCTTTGCTTCAAAATTATTAACCCACTTTCGGACTCCTTAGGCATCCTTTCATACATAGCCCCGACGGTACTCTACGCATATACCATCTCATTTCTTCTAACATTCTGTGTGGAATTGATGAAAATGTAACCAAGTCAAATAGTAATGACCTTACTGACGGAGGTGGTGTGAATGGGGAGCCGGTGAAAATGAAGAATGGGTAGATGTAGCCAAGCAGCAGAGTAGTAAACACAATTGGAGAGTGGAATTTAATAGTTGAATACATTAGGACTCGTCTTCAACCCTAGACATTGCTAGATTACTGGTCATTAACTGTGAATTAATACCTGGCCTGACTGAGGTTGGAATGAAGCTTTTCACCCCATTGCAACATAAGGCCTTATCTTTTTTACCAACATTTTAGCGAAAATGTGAGTTGAATTCGTATTTGTCTCTTTCTAAACAAGTGTTCTTGGTGCAATAAAGTCACTTTTATATGATGCTTTTTAAACTGCTGGTATCATAAAACCTTGAAGCCTAGTGTTGTGGAACAAGAGCAAAAGGATACACTCTGTTCATGTCAAGGTTTGCATTATGTATATTCGGAAGCATTGCACACACTATCTGTGGTAACATTTAAACACATTTTTGGCAACACAAGGCAAACCCGCAGTCACAGGAGCGCACGCTTGGATAAGCCTTGCCCAAAATAATCAACACTGCCACGTTCAGTTTAGCAAAGGCTGTGTACGTCTGGGTACCACTTCTACTGCTGTTTAACTGAGTAAATCAAATGCCCTACTTTATTTTAGGAAGAACTATTGCTTTCATGCTCATGTAATATTGTGAGAATGCATTATTTGCAGTTTTGTAGTGTGACTGTAGCAGTTTATGAACCCATTTAGCACATTTACATTTCTTTCACGAAGGAGGCCCCATGCCATGTAGAGAATTATAGGGTTTCCTTGTTTGTTCCTTAATTGTCCGCCCCACCTTGTCTTGTAATGTTTGTTCATTTTGCTTTCTTTTCCTTTTTCACGATGTGTTATAATTAAATGCAAACCAACATTGTTTCCAAAGATTTCTGTGGTTTTTAGGTCGAGCCTAGACGCCGCGTGCACTTTCAGGATGATCTGTTGTGTGTACTTTGTGGACTTTGACTCTTCCCATCACTTTTCATCCGTCTAGTTGGTTGTCTTTTAAAAAATCCTAGTTTGCTAGTGAGTTAATTGGCTTCCTTTTTCCAAGTTGTTCACTCCCCTGGGGTATCGCCCCAGGACTTGTAGGCTTCAGCTTGTCCCACTGTAACATCTGTTTAGGCACTACTTTTCCTTTTCTCTAAGAGCATTTTACCACGGTGCTCGATGTTTTCAGTGCTCCGTAGTCCGTTTCTGTAAACAGGGCTGTAAATCATGTTCTTATCTCCTTACATTTGCTGTGTCTTCAAAGACCGAGGTCAAATGTTAGAGGTTGTTTTCTTTAGCTACATCTGGATATAACCGAGGGACTTGAATTTTTGCCTCTGTCGCCGCTGCCAGGATGTCTATTTTGGTATGCCGAAGCTTCAAGTTATGAATGGACATCACAGTATGTTACTCACCAACCTACGTTGCTGTTGTCGGGGCATTATAACTTTCCCATTGTGTCAGAGGCCTTGTGATCCCTCAGGGAGGGGGATGGGCGAAGGAGGCCGTGTGTGCTAATTGCAGACTGCACGAATATGTATGAGGTAATTATTTATTTATTTAGCAGGCTGCAGACCGGACGGAATGTGCATGAGGCATTTATTTATTAAACATGGCAGTAAAGGCGCACTAGGCTCACCCTGTGCGCAGCCTTGGGTAACACTAACGGCTACTAAAATAAGAGCAAAGGGCTACGCACGCCCCTTTAGCCACAGATTACTGCCCCGTCCTTCGGCGGTTCCTAATGTGGCTTTCACTCGCTAAGTAACAGATTGCAGTTCCTGACATGCTGTGCTGCCACCAGGAAGCCGTGCACACTTTGCTGAGGAGCCAGTACTAAGACCAGGTAGCCACTGTTTCTTTTTACTATGATAACCTGCTTGATTTGTGATCCCTATGGTATGTTTTTTTGGGGGGGGAGCAGCTGCAAGCAGGGACAGCGCAGTCAGCGCCCCTCCTACACGTGACTGCACGGTGATGTCAGCAGGGGCAGGGTTCTGAGGAAACCCACAGTATACACACACAACACAGCTGGCTATGAAGTGACTTGTTACACCTTGGCCTCACTGCCCTTGTTTCCTCCCCTCTACAATGCACTGCCTATCGAACATCCTGTCTTGCGACAAACTGCATGCTCTCGTGGCCTAAGCTTGGGTGCTGCTGCTGCCCCTTCAGTCCCCCGCAGGTCATAGAGCTTCCGTGTGACATCACGGCCGGTATTCCGTGGCCTGCTTCTCGGTAGGGATTGTTGGTTTCATGGTGGCTGTTGCCAGGCCCTGAGAGCTAGAGTGCTGGGGTGAGGAATGAGGGGATACTGGAGGGACTCTACGGGGCAGTCATGGGCATTGACTGAACCGGGGACGGTTGGTGTGGGTCATAGACACAATGGCAGTAGCTTGTGCCTCATTAAAACGGCAGCCAGGCATTACGCTGATCCGTGGCCTGTGATAGAGATGAACACGGGGGGGTCTCTGCCACCCATGTCCATCTCCCTCTTTCGGGGTGTCTGCATGCTCTCCCAGGCACAGGCTGCCGCCGCTTTTGTTTCTGGTGCGGAGCCCAGTCCAGCCAAGGAGACAGCCAGAATAGCAATAGTCAAGGGGCAGCTCAATCTTGTCCAGTGCTTGCCATCTTCAGAGCCGCGACCAGGGCGCAATCTCTGGTCAGGTTTGAGTGAAACTGACCAAGTGTGCCTTACTGGCCGCTGGACCAGCGACTGCTAGTGCTAGAGACCGATCAGCACCCTGCTGTGCACTTGCTCCCCCAATCCCCCACCCTCCCCATCCCCCGGCGTAGTCGGAACCCATGCTACTCAAGTATGCCGGGGAACTAACGTGGGCAACATTTGCCAGCAAGGTGAAGTGGCGATGGGTATTAAACAATTAAGAGAAGGCCTGGATGGACAGAACCTTAGAATGTGAATAAAGGTGAATATGCAGGCCTAGTTTAGACTGAACAAGGACTTTGAGAACCGATCTGGCCCTTCTGCCCCTGAATTGTGGCTATTCATGACTTTTTAATAAAAGGCAATCCTCATCGGTTTTCTCAATTCATGTCTCCCATTCTATTGTCAACTAGGATTTGAAGGTGTTTGGGAAAGCTCTAATTATGGTAGTGTACGGAAAAAAGTTAATCACCCCTTGCATTCTGTTTGTGGGTAAAGAACACACTTTGGAATGCCTTGCTTGTGAATCACAGTTCTTTATTCAGTGTGAGGTTAATGTTTTTCAAGACTATTAAGAATTGATATGTTTTGTGCGTAACGTGGGTTGGATCAGTCCTCTTTCAACTGTTATCAAATACCTCTCTGTCATGTAAATGTTCTTAAGGAAATTCTCTACCCTCTTTGTATTCAAACAGCACTTAGCCTTATTTAGGTCCTTGAACTGATGGTTTTGCCTCATCTGTGATCCATTCCTGCCATCATGGCCTCTGATAGCAGGGGCTGCTAAATCTGTGTCAGGAGCAAGCAAGCATTGGCATATCATAATGCCCCCACCCCAACAAGGATAATGTGCTGCATGGCTAAACACTTATCAGGTCCCAAAGGCGAGACCTATTGGCTATGCCAATGCTTGTTTGTCTGGTTGTTGTACTGATGCGAGCAAAGCTTGTTATGTACTTCGCGTTTGGAAACGTAAAGCCGGAGATGGGCTCATAAATGCCTCAAAAGAAAATGCAGAGGGACAGCATTTCAAACTACACAGGGGCTACAGCAGCCGCATTCTGTCATGACTAGCCCTCTCTCTTTGGAGCTTGCAGGAAAAAAGGAGGTAGCGGCTGGGAGCACGATGGGAAGAAGGAAAGGGAGGAGAAAGTGTCAGTTGCAACAAAGGAAACTCCTCCTTCCGCAAAGTCAAGTCAAAGAAAGGATTAACACTCCAGGAACTGTTGTTTTTTAATGAAAGTGTAGGAACAGCTCTGATAAAATAAAAAGAGCCGGGAACACTGTTCCCAATAGTTTCCGTTCACCCTGGCCTCTTCATTCAAGGTCTCTTACAGATACCAGACATAACTGACTTCATAGTTCATATCCAGTCTGGCCCCTTCTACTGCTAAATCTCTCTGCATCTTTTGATACTATCTGCCACTACCTCCGATGGGGGAAAGAAGACAAACCTGCCTTGAGCGTTGGCATTGGGAGTGGGATAGCTCAGCCAGGTAAATATACCACCAAAATAAAACCTATTGGCACTTTGAAAAGCATCTAAACACCTGGCTTTTTGGAAAGCAACTAAAGATTGTGCTTTTTAGGATAACCACACCAACCAGCTACTCAGGATTATTTAAAAAAGCTATGCATGTTCAGTGCATTGCTCATTTTTAATGTGCAATCCTGCCCTGCCTGGATTGCTGGCTTTGTTCATTCTAGATAAAACATATGATGCATAAATGGGTTACATCCACTGTTCCCAATAAGCCGCGCGCCAGTGCGCGCGCGCACCGAAGTCAAACTAAGCGCGCAGTGTGCTGTATTTAGCGCGCACACAACAACATCTGATCCTGCGAGACCGTATTCATAGTTAATTGCAGCGCACACGTGCGCTGCAATTAACATGAATACTAACTCAAAGGCCCACAATCAGTCCCGCAGGCGTTGAAGCGACAGACGATAGAAGTGGAGCAGTCCTGCGCTAGCCCAGACCACTGGCAGCAGAGACAGGAGAGCGCGCTTAATTGAAGGTAATGGCACTCAGGCGCCAGCCCGACCCCGCTCTGCATCATTCAAGTTAGAGAGAAGGAAGAAGGATACCGAAATATCCGACCTGCTTTCCACGTCAACAACCGCCGTTGCTCGACAGTACAAACGATCACATTGAGTTTTTTGAGCCTGTCATTTAAAAATAAACCACGACAAAATTCGGTTCTTTTTGTAAATATAGTATAGTCTCTTTAAAATTATAAAAATATTACCCGTGTCATGCTGCTTACAGTGCATTCGGTTTATAACTATCAAACAGCAACAATACATTCAGGTGCGTGGCCACTGTGCAGCAGATGCAGTGACACCGGAGCGGACCCAAGAGTGCAAGCAGCCCACTTTCCGCAGATTACGACTGCCTTATACTTTTAACCAGGGGGCATTTTCCAAACTTGCATTATGGTAAGTGACACCCTTGATATACGTAAATTGTTACAAACTTTTCCCTTTTCAGGTGAACAAAAACACCTTCATCTTTTTTACAGCCTCTTACATTTCACACTATCAAACGTCATGACCATAAAATAATCTTGTCTCTGGTGTGGTAATTGAGAACTTCCTAACTGCGGGCCTGGCTCTCATCCACACCCTTCCTCGCCCGGCCTTCTCTGCAGACAGGTTGGCGACTGGAGCCCTTCCCTTTGTAATGCAGCGGCGAGGACTGCTCTTTTCCAGGTGTGACCCTCCTAAAACGGGGCCCTGAATGGGGCTGATAATTACCCTGAATGAGCCGACGCTTGGCAGCTATGTGAATGGGTTGTACAAACACTTAACGCTGCGTCCCATGAGCACAGGCTCATACGTGCGGCATTTAAAGAGACACTTTCTCACCATGCAAGGAAAAAGTGTTGAAACTAGCGCCTGAGCCCAAAAAAACTCTACCCCATCTCTTCACCATAAAAGTGACATTTGTATACCGTTCTTGGTACTTAAATGGTTAAGTAACAGCAAGGATTAAACTTGATAACGTTTTTTTCTTAAAAAGAGATAAACGTAATATTTACGGGGGACACTTCATAAGAAATTAATGTAAGTATTGGACATTATTTAAAGTGACGTTTTTTGCACAGTCAGGGACATCTTAAGGATTTCGGGAGGGTGCGGGGGCTGGGCCAAGCGTATTTTCTGGGGCCCTGTTCAGAATAGCTTTGAATTTCTGATCCAATTTCAGCTCTTACATTTCCTCTTTGGCCTGGTCACTGACAGTGCACAGGCACACTGGTCCAAATTCTAAATGTGTTCCATCTAATATTCAGGGATAGTGGTGTGTATTTTTAATATTATAAAACAGTAGCAGCTAACTAATATTAATTGCAAATAACATTTGTGACCTCTCCCATTTCTCATATGTGAGGTCCTGTTTTGATCGAAAGTATTTTTTTAATGGATGTTACATGGTGCTGAAAAACAGAAGCATTTCTCTGCAAAAGTCTGTAATAGACTCCACTACACCACCCACAGTAAAATAAATTAAAGGGGAAAGATATTTAAAACAATCTGTTTAAGAATGATTTAAGGTCATTAAGGCAAGACTCTCTGCTTAACAGAGCTGGCTCAATCTGGGGGACCCCTGAAAGGCTGGGACCCTGGGCCGGAGCCCACTTTGCCCATGCCTTAAAACATCTCTGCTCAGTTTAGTCAAGAGCAAATAGCACAAGCATTGGCATAGCCAATGGGTCTCGCCTTTGGGACCTTATAAGTGTTTAGCCATGCAACAGTTGATGTTGTTGCACCAAGGATATTGTGCTTGATACCGAAACACTTATAAGGTCCCAAAGGCGAGACCTATTGGCTATGCCGATGCTTGTTTTCTTTTCTTAACAGTGCACAGCTGCGAGGCACTGAGATTTTGAATGGGCAGACTGCAAGTGGGTCAACTTGAAACACTCAAAATACGCCCAAGTGGAATATTATTAGAAATTACTCTTTCACGTAATATGATGGGCCCCTTTTGGAATGAAGTCTTAAGCAGTTTTGCAAAAGAGGGCTAGTTTAAAATCAATGGACTCCAAGGGCACTCTGGTCAATTTGCATAGCAATTTAGTGATCAAAGGTCACACACAGAGTTTAAAATTCATTAGGCCACTTATGTGGTGCGAGTGTCCGGCACCACGAATTGGCGGTGCTGTAAGCACATTGTAAGGGAGAACACCATCCCCTCCTCAGTATTGGCGCCTCATAACGCAAGTGTCACTGGGGCCCAGAGTCCCCTCAAATGATAGAAATGGTACAACTGGCCTGTGCCGCAGGTTGACAACAGTGCTGTGGGCATGATGTTAGGGATAACTTCAATCCCATCCTCAGCGTTGGCACCTCCCGGCACAACTGTTACTGTACCCCCTCAAATGATGCAAGTGGCAAAATCCACAGCCATACAGCAACACCCTGGTTCATTTCACTTCAATTAAATAGGGGACCAAATGCAAAGGTCCAAGTATCTGGAGTACACCTTACAATTGCTCTTGTCCAAACCAACAGGCTGAAGAACAAGGATTAGTCTGATAAAAGGCCATGAGGAAAAAAGGGTCTGGGTCGAGGGTTACCGCACAGCAACAGAGCATTGGCCCACGCTCACCCGCAAGCACCCAGCAATCTCTCCTCTTGATTCAGAGGATGCATGAACCTCTTGTCAGACGGGCCATCAGACATATGCTATCGTAGAACTAAACCCAAAGGATACTAAACACTCTTACCAAGAACAACAGTAGATGTCTGATGATAGAGCCAAGTGGGGTGGTCTTGCCCTGGCTCTTTCTGGTGCTGACGGTTGCAGGACGGGCCGGCCCTTGGCCGGCCCTTTGCACTAGTGTGGCCCGTGCATGTCCCATGCTGCAGGAGGAGGAAGAGAGCTAGAAAGCGTGCAGCATGGGGGAATCAGATGTGGCCCCTCCTCCTTTCATCTGTGCAGCAAGGCAATATGGGATACTGAGTGCCTGGGTACACCAACAGCAGCAGGCTCCCTGATCATCCCAGTTGATGAAAGATTTTTCAATGAAAATGTTGTTGTTACAAAACATCAAATATAGATTTCATGAAACTTAATAGGAACAGGGTTGATCATTACTATTGTCAATGGAAAAATGGATACAATTCTACAAACTGTGGGATTTTGCCAAGGTTTTGTGAATTACTGCATTTTAGACCTGTCAGCCTTAGGTTGGCCTTCCCCACAATGTTTCGCCTACTTACCCTCAATTTGTACTGGATTTTTGCTTTTGTTGGCCTTAGGACTCTGCACTTTGCCACTGCTAACCAGTGCTAAAGTGCTTGTGCTCACTCAGCTAAACATGGTTTAATAGGCATGCAGCTAATTGGGTATATTTAGTTTACTTATAGCCAATAGCTATTCCCCAAGACAGACTAATAATAGCTGCATTTAGTCGAATGTTTTTGGTCAAGCCAGGATCCAGCCGTCTGCAGATAAACTGGCAAGGAGAGGGTAAAAGGACAGACACACTGGCTTCTACGAGAGAAAATCAGGCAGTCCGTGGTGGTTCAAAGAGAGAGAGCGAGAGCAAAGATGTCAATCGCAATGCTTAAGTAACCAAACACTAACTTTGGAGCGTGGGTTAGAAGAACGTTCTGTGATACCAGCCCCAGTTCCCCATCAGAGATGTTTTCACTTACTAACAAGCACGCAGCAGGTTGTTTCTTTATAAAACGCAGCTTTCTGTAGGTTTTTTCAAAGGAGGGGGTGCATTGCATTGTTTAGAACAGCTGCCATAGCACAAAAAGGATGTTAATTGTACCAAAGGCAATCTCCGAGCCTGTGAATTTATAAGCTCTTTGACACTGGAGGCGGAGGGTTTCTTCACTCGGGATTCTGGGAACTGTGGTCCACAGGGCACTAGAAGCCGAATGTTCACATTCTGGACATTCTGTCAACGGTAGTTCACTGAGATCTGCTACTAAAAGTATATAGAACCATTGCTGTTGAAAGAAAATGTAGGCAAATATGGTCCGAATTTTAAAATTTCATAATTTAAATGTAAGGAAAGTGCAAATGTGTAACCAATTCATGTCATGGCATGTGTATCTAAATTAAAAACCTGCTTTAAGACCATTCATGTGGCACTGCATGTGTGGAAATGCACTCTCTTCACTTTTTAAGCAAAAGTTTGGAATGATATTTGGCGCTGCACCACCACGCGCGGTCTGGTTCCTGGCGCACATAGTCTTGGTTGCAGCGCACAGAGACCTTACACTGCCGCACACAGAGGAAAAAAATTAGAGGGAACATTGGTTACATCTGTGCTTTTTTAGAAGCTTTAGACAGCTAACCAAAGAGTCGGCTAAAAATGCAAACATGAAAACGTGATAGTACAATGGCTACTGGCTCCTATGTTTTCCTGTGTGTTCTTCGTGTTTACAAGCAAGCACATTCGTGCATTGTTTTGATTAATGTTTTTAAATCTACAGAACGAGTAGACCCGTTCTTATTAAGGCAACTACTAAGGGATGGGTTGCGGTGACCTGAAAGCCATCAAGCCTAGCCAAAACACACTAAATCTGTTCTTTTAAGAACAGGGCTTGTAAATGGTGCACTTCTGCCGGTAGATTGAAAAGAGAGCCTAAAACAGCGCTGAGAAACAAATTATAGAAGTTGACCTCTTTCTGTCCCCTGCTGGAAAGTCCAGAGGACGGATGTTGGCAGAGAAGGCTTTGTTTCTGTGACTGACTGCATTTACTTTACTTTCGAAAGGCACTCATTTAGAGCGATTGTTTTTCGTTTGCTACTTTTTATTTAAGAATATTCCTATTCAATATACACCTGTCACCTTTTAATGTTTAAATTGCTCCTTGTGCAATACATGCTTTTTATTTTTTATTTTGCTACAGGTCAAGTATTGGATGGCCAAAGCCGATCGCCATGGAGATTGTCGTTTATCACAGACTTATTTTGGGGAATAGCGGACTTTGTGGCTATGTTGTGAGTACCTTTTTCAAGTTTGTGTTTCTCACTAAAAGGCTTATGGTCTGCTCATCTGACCGTTTTTCCCAAATGTACCCACCAAAGTACTGCTTCTGTAACTTCTGCTCTTTCAGTGGCCTGAGCTTGTCTGTTTTAAACGCTTGACCTGTCAGTCTTGCACTGGGAGCCATTACAAAAGAAGTTGCATGAATAGGTTTTCCTTGGTATTCTGAAGCACCAGTTTTTTTCGTTTGTGTCTTGATTTAGTAATGATACTCGCTAGATGCTCTCAGGATTCAACATGGCTGTAGATATCCACTCTTGCTGATGCTAAAAGGGATCACACTCTGCTCTCCTGCAACTCGCCCAAAGAGTGATTTATCTGTATGTGACCATGCTAAACGTAAAGGATGATTGTTTAAATTGGCTTGGTGAGTTGCAGAAATGCAGATTCCCACTCTTAAAGTGAGGCATAACTGGTCCAGAGAACCTGGGATTTAAGGTGAGTAGTGGCAAGTAAGCACTGTTTGTAATGGGGATGAGCGAAGTTGGGAGAGCATTGTTTTCTAGTGGTGTAGGGAATGTCTAGGTAATGCTTCTGCATGTCTAGTGTGAATGTGAGGCTATACATGCCTAGTACTGTAACGTTTCGGTAGGAAAAACTGCACGTGATGGATTGAAGGTAGACATAGACTTGCGTTTTTTGTTTGTAATTAAACCTAGCTTGAAAATTAAAGAATGTGAGTATTTAATCCGACTCAGGGATAACAAACATTACTCCTTTGGTATGAAGTTATATCAACAGATGTGGCCATGTCCAGTATTCTCTTCCTGACAAGCGATCTGCACATTTTAGCCCATTATTCACATTCTTGGTTTGGAGCGAGAAGTCTGCATAATCTGTCTGTCAACTGGCTCCATAGTTTAGAAATAACGAAAGACCTACCTTGAACATAATATGGTCTTTATCGATTTGTGCTGTAGTCTCGTTTTGTTTTTCTGTTGCGGTTTACATATAGGAACGTTTGTTTTACCTGAAAAGTCTGGGTTTCCATACGCCTAATTGTAATGTCAAATGTCTCAGTGAAAATAAAAAAATATGTATCAAGTTTATTTGATAAAATAAATAGTGTTTTGTTGGAATTTTTCAATACTATAACCCATCAAAATTATTCCATAGACTCTTATGTGAATGTACATCTCATAAAAATAAACTGTTTGTCTGTCTGGTGGTTTTAGCTTTCAGAGCATGATTCAGCCTGATGTCTCAAGGAGGAGAGGATGCATATCGTCTTCATCAAGTTCAAGACCAGATGATGGAAGAGGGTATTTTATTTTCTAATGCTGAGTGAATATTTCCAGCTATGATATTTGTTCTGCATGATGGAAAAATTAGACCGTTAAAGTAATTGTTGGGGAATGACCAAGTTCCTTGGGCAAGATGGTAATAGGCTGACAGTCCTCCCATTTTATACAAGTCTAGATTCCTGTTTTGGATGAGTTGAGTTTCAGATGATTGATCCACATCCATTGGTCTATGGCTTAAAGCCAGCGCTCTATGCCAGAGGTGTTTAGGTCTGTTGGGTTTTCCAACTTATGAGTCATTGGTGCAGTTGTATCTGGTTAAGATGAAGGATTTGATGATGTTCGGTAGCAGGCTGACGTAGTTGCTGAAAGGAGTACAGAGAAGGTGGAAAATTAAGAAACACCTGAGTACGGGTAGAAAGTAGCTGGCAAGCACAGAAGGATTTGGGTATGGCTTCATCAAATAGGTCAGAAGAGATCCGTTTTAGGAGAGCTCCCTGAATTCCAAGATTTCAGTAGTTAGTACTGTATCAAAGGCGACATGCCCAGATGTTACTGGATGGCAGCTCTGTGTCAATTAGCTGTGGTTGTTTTGCCATCCCAAAAGCAGATCTGGGGAAATTTGGTTACTGTCCCCGAAAGCCAGTTTGGTGGTTTGGGAGTAGGTTGTTATGGGCCAGGAAGTTGGAGATCTAAGTACAGCTACCTCTTTCAATCAGGTTTGTACGGACCGCCCATATGACATTAGTCAGTAGCTAGTTAGGTCTACTAGCCCAAGGTTCTTCTTTATGATCGGTGTTTTTTTAGGGGGTTTAACATTTTTGGGAAACATGTTGGAGATTAGCAAGTTGCTGCTTATGATTCTTCCTGTAACATTGCTGTTCGTGATGCATAGGTCCTAGAGACATGCTAGCCAGACTGCTTGCCTGGAGCAGTTCCTTGCGATTCCAAAGGGGATGATGGACGGAGCGTTAGAGCAAATCAAACACTCACCCCCAGTCAACTGATCTGGGTTTAATCCATCATCATTCTTTAGCTCACTCCACCACCCCAGTTCAGACATGGCCATATGCAAATCAGTCTGACCCTGTGCCTCATGGGAACAGTCCAGCCCGAACTGCCAAGCCATGTCTTCCCTGGACCGGAAACAAGCATCCTGGGACCGGTTTCGGGTTCAAAACCCTCATCAGCCAGGCTATCTTGAATCCAGTGGCAAAGTGAGCAAGGGACCCACGTCTGGGCATACCCTGCCAACTTAGGGCGAACAAAGCGATACCAAAGGGGATGATGGACGGAGCGTAAGAGCAAATCAAACACTCACCCCCAGTCAACTGATCTGGGTTTAATCCATCGCTTTGTTCGCCCTAAGTTGGCAGGGTATGCCCAGACGTGGGTCCCTTGCCCACTTTGCCACTGGATTCAAGATAGCCTGGCTGATGAGGGTTTTGAACCCGAAACCGGTCCCAGGATGCTTGTTTCCGGTCCAGGGAAGACATGGTTTGGCAGTTCGGGCTGGACTGTTCCCATGAGGCACAGGGTCAGACTGATTTGCATATGGCCATGTCTAAACTGGGGTGGTGGAGTGAGCTAAAGAATGATGATGGATTAAACCCAGATCAGTTGACTGGGGGTGAGTGTTTGATTTGCTCTAACGCTCCGTCCATCATCCCCTTTGGTATCGCTCTGGAGCAGTTCCTTTGCATTGGGTGATGTAGAGTTGCTTAAATATAGCTAGGATATTCTGTACGCTGGCAGACATCCTCTTGTTCTTTTTGTTCTGAATATGAGCATTGGTGGATGATGTGCTTCTGAGGTGGCATGTCTAGGTCTTGGTTTTTGTGACAAGATGGTGTGCGGGTGAGTCACAGAAGGGTAAACAGGATTTTTATACCAATATATTCTGGGTTACAAGATAAGGAGCTTTTATAACTCATTGGATGAGTATTTTGCTTTGGAGATCTACTGGGACAGTAGTCTTTTGGCTTTCTTGGTGAACGTTTTGTAATTTTAATCGTATTATTACTTATTTTAATGTTTCTGTTAGGGAGCGAGAAGGTCTTGCAGGTTATTACTCTGTCAAAGCCTTTGGATAGCCTATGATAGAATTGTTTCTCTTCTGTTGTGCGTTGAGGTGGCTAGGTAAGAGTCTAGTGCAGTGTGGATGACTTTGTTCCATGGTCAGTAGAATGTCAGTAGGTGTACGTTGAAGGAGATGAAGTGGTGTTACTCCAGATGATGGAAAGATATACTGTCACTGCAATGAGGACTTGTTTGGAAAAGAATAAGCCCAGGGTATGTCCAACTGACTGTGTTGGCCTGAAGGCAATTGGAGAGATGTTGAGAGCTTCAGAAAGGATCTATTTTGTTTGGGTCTCAGATGTGGTAGCTCAACCAGAGGTCTAGGTTGCCCAGAATAGAGAGGTTGTTGTTGGTAATGGTAAAGTGGGAGGAGGTAATGGGTAAAAGCATTGGCATGTGGTTGCTTGCTTGTATCTTCACAGCAGATGAGTTGCTATTCACATTAATTGGCAAAGTCTTGAAAGCTCATGGTTGTTAAGAAACTCATGAATGACTAGCTTTCCTCCAGTCTTCTTGGGGCACTGTATGGAGAGATGATGTTGGATGACCGTGCGATGCAGCCTCATCTCAGAGCCTCATTTTGGTAATAAATAAAATGTCTGGATTGGCATCTGAGATAAAGTTATACAAATTTAGACAGTTCTTCAAAGATTGTGCATTGTTTAGGATTCAGCTAAGCTATCTGTTGGTTGTGAAGTGCCGGGTTCATGGTGGGCTCATGACGGGGATGGCTACATAGAAGAGAGGGAGTAGGGATGGGGACCGTGGCCAGGCTCATCTTAGAGCTTCCAAGATGTGGAAAACAAACCTGATTTTGTTAAAGGGCCAATAGAGAAAGTAAAGTGTGTTGCTTAATAGTTGAGGAGAGACAGGAACTGTTAAGAGGTATGGAGTCAACATAGTGCTCAAGAGAGAGGAGGAGGAGGAGTTGTTCAGGTGAGAGGCTAGCAAGAGCTTTCGTTTCTTGGGGCGTAGTTAAGAGCGAAGGTGTAAACCCTCTGGAAGATGCAGCTTTCCAAAGCAACAGATTAATTACGGCTCTATGGAGAATGCAAATAGATTCTGTATCAGACGCCGCTTTTCTAATCTACGTGTTTCTAAGACCTACCGGTCAATTAAGCTTTTATAGAGTCCACCTTTGTGTGTGTGGGTGCAACTCACTGGAAGATGTAGCTTTCCACAACCACCACATAGAGATTCTTTGGGGTCCACAGAGTTGCATAGATGCAACCACTGGTAGAACAACTTTTAAGAAGCAGAGATTAGTTTATGCTTTATTGCTCCTCGCCAATAGCAAATATCAAGTTTACTTGAAGGCAGTTGATTTACCTGTACTCAGTTGTTTATCATCTGATACAGCTCTTAGAGTAAGGCATGGGAGGGGGGCATGTACCCTCTGTGAGGTCGTACTCTTTTGCAGGGGATATGTAAGGAGAAGAGGTTTGAGCCCAAGGCCCTTAGCAGACCTAAACATGGAAGAATTCCTTAACCTCTCAGTCTATTACTTGGACACCATGGCAGTAGAGATTAAGAGGGCTGGCATTGAAGATCACATGAGTAGTTGTATGGGTGCTGTTGCAATTAACTTATGGGTAATTCTCGAGGGCAGGTAGAGGGTAGACCAAGGGCGGGACAAGGAAATGGCCACTATCCAGGGAGGGGCAGCACTGGGAGTCAAATACCAACTGGAGGGAGAGCAACTATAAGTGGAAATAAGCCAGAAACAACGCTTGATTCAGGCAAGTACAAAGCACACATTGACTAGCCTAAGTTTAGGCACAGGTAACAAGAACAAATTACTGGTATCACTGCGAACGACAAATGTTTTCTCAGTAATTTTTTTCGTAGCTCAAGGCTTTAGCAGTGATCTTGCACAAGAACATTCTCAGGCACAGATCACCAGTTTAAGATGGCCGGCTCTTCCAGGCCTCGAAAGAAGTGATGTCGAAAGGTTGGCCTACACAGGTCGTGTGATTCTGTTGGTGGGCAGTCTTCTCAACTACCTGTATAGTTACAAGAAGCGAGCAAGTGGTGAGGTCCATACTCGGTCTGGGGAGCACAGTAGGGGACCAGAAGGTGGGGGCAGGGGGAGTCCCAGCCTAGATCGGATCAGAAGAACTAGAAAGCCGAATAAATTCAGCGCAGGCAAAGGTAAACAGAACCAGAAATTGCCCTTGAGTAAGGTAAGTTCAACAATACAGAAAGCAGTCCCAAATTAGGCACATAACAGGAATGCTGTGCAGGCAGTGCTGCAAGCGGCACAAATACTGTTCTGTCTGATGTTATTCCAGACCAGGGCTTAAAGCGACTCCTCACAAAGACCTCTTCTTGCACTGTATGCCAGTTTAAGATCCATGGCTATCGTATTGCTAAAAAAATGTTTATGGCTTTACTGCCTTCTGCAGTGGTGTGGTCAGTATTGTAAAAGTGATAAAAAATTTTGGTTGTTCATGATACTTTTCTTTGGTCAGAAATTAGGTTTCTTTAATAGAAAATATTGGACAGCACTGTTTAACGATCTTCCAAAATCAAGACGCCGATGGGCTCAGAAAATCTCTATTGAAAGATAGATGGGATAGGAAAGTACATTTGATTTGAGTGCTCAAATGGCTTTTGTATGTCTGTGGTGCAGAACTTTCAGTTTCCTGTGTAAAATACCATTTGTTAGAGTAATTACGTTTTCAACACGTGGCCTAGAATTAGGACTGCATAAATAATTCTGTCTCCCTCTTATGCAGCTTGCTAAAGACTAAATATGAGCCTCGCTATTCTGACAATCACATTTTCACTGCATGTTTTATGTTTTTTTCTTTTTTATAATGAGGCAGGGTATTGCCTTAAATTAAACCAAAATGAGAGTTGGGTTTACTAAAGGGTTCACATCTACATCTGAGGTGCATTCTTAATTCATCAAATAAGTGCATTCTTAACTTATGTACATCTTGGTCCCTTAATGCAGACCACCTGGATATCCACGCCGCAGGATGGGTCGAATTAATCACATGGGTGGAGGTCCTACTCCCCCACCAATGGCTGGAGGTGGATGAGGAAGGTATTTATAAATGTATAACATTCACTATGCCTGTTATTTTGTTATTGTTTTAAGGATCTATCGAGTCTTCAGCTTGTTTATCGTTTCACTTTTACAGCCTTCATTTGATTCAATGTTGGTAGGGACTTGACAGTTTTTCACATGCAGTCCTTTGGCCATTACACAGTTGTTAACATTACTGAAACATCCACCCTCAATAGAGGGTGATGAAACAGGATAACACAAGACAGGATATAAATCATGCACCCCCAACACACAGGCCGATGCTGCAAAGTCAAAAACTTCAAACAAAGAAGCTGCTTCTAGCTTCCCATGCACGGACTCTGTCATGATTAGCAGATGTCAAAATGATAAAGTGACAACAGCCGTGAGCAAACTAAACTTCAGGCCATTCCCAAACTTCCCAAGGAGAATCTGAAACATGATAACACTAGGCAGGATAACACACGGCGAGGCAGGATAACACGAGGCAAGCTATAAACCTGTCAGTCTCAGCAGCCAGGGCTGTGTTGACTCAGCAAGACCTACAAACACATTTCCTTAGCCAAGCTCCTCACGACAGTGCTCAGGCTTGATTAGCAGCTGTCAAATGATAAGGTGGCACCTAACAAACAATGCAACTGACAGAAAAGGGTCCCTCCAAAGACCCCCAATAAAAATGTGATTGCTGGATGTGTTCCCAGATTGGAACGGTCATACAGTGCATAAGTTATTAGCTGGTATTGGATGTATAGTAGCCGAGAGTGACATGGTACACAATTGGTGCTCTGAGGAGGCTATCAATCAATCAATCAATCAGGGGTTTGTTAAAGCGCGACTACTCACCCGTAAGGGTCTCAAGGTGCTAGGGGTGGGGGGGGTTGCAGGTTCCATCCATCAAGGAGGGGGTCTGTCGAAGGCTACCCCCATTTCAGAATGGTTGAGGGGTATGGACTACTACTTTTATTTTGCAGCCTATATGAGAAGGAAAGGAATGTCCATCTTAAACCAATTTTAAAGAAAATGAATTTTAAGCAGTGTCGGGTAGCATTATACTTTCTAAAAACACTCCCTGACCCTTTGGTTTGTTATTCAGTTGCGTCATTCCTTTGGGCCTGCATGAGGAAGAGGAAAGGGACACCGTGTAGATTGCTGAGTTTGTAAAACAATAATACAAGTATCTAGAGTTAGTATATGAAATGGTTTTCTTTTTTAACATTTTTATGTATCTTCATCTTTATCTTAGAATTGTGATGAAATATTTGTAATCTTAATGATAGAGTATCGAAATAATTTTAATGTGAATTATTTATATGTGCTTTTATGATCTTTTTTAACATGATCGAATAAAGATGAATTGATTGATTGACTACTACGTCCTTGCCGGAGACTCGGTGTGTAAGGTTGCCACAAAAAACATGCAAGGATCTGCAGAACATGACAGGAACATTTTGACACCGTTAGGACCAGGCCCAAACTGATCTGACTTGGTTCTGCCCTTGAGGCTGAGCCCATGTAATAGAATTGAGACCATTACATGCAATAACGCTACTAAACTGGAAATGTAAATCTCTAAATTGTGACTACAGCATACTGTAGTTTTGCACAGTTGTTAAGATTGGGGGCGTTTGTGTTCGGTTTCATCCGTATTTCATTTGGATACTGATTTTAAGACTATATAAAATCAACATATATATGTGTGTGTGTGTGTGTATAATATATGTATATTTCAATTTCAATTGTTCTTAGTCTAGCTGGGTTTCAGAGCTAAAATCATATATGGATTGAAGCCTCAAATTAGAGATGGAAGAGGTGCCAGCTATTTATCTCAGGAAAGAGTGTCGGGCACATAGGGTCTACTGTTTTCTTTGATCCCTATAACAAAGCGGCAATTCACTCTATAACGCCTTAGTCCCTCAACTAGACATTGTGAATTACCCAAACTAACAATAATATTACACAGTAGTGCACATGGAGAACACCTGTGGGAAGGGGGATAGTGTGAATATATTATGTAGCTGTTACCTTGTGTTTGCAGGTAAACCTTGGTGAATGGCAGGCCCTATGCGTTCCTTTTCATCGATCTGAGCTCTGGTCCTTGTATGAAAGTACAGAGAGCTTTTACCTTAATTCGATACTGAATGGAATCCGCTCAGTTATGTTAAATTTATCTAAAACTGAAGTTAATTGCTTTCCTGTTGCCTCGGCCTCCATCTGCCTCTCCCACCCCAACTTTTTCTCCTCGATATCCTGGTCACTGCATCTTGTATCAGAAACCTTGAGGTACACTTTAACCCCTCTATGAGCTAGTAAATCTCTTAACTAATAGAGTTGTAGCATCCTGGTTGTAGCTGCTGGCCGTACAGAAAACCCAAGCTAACTTAATTTCACACAACCAAGATCCTAACTCTTCTCTAGTGCATAGCAAACTCGACCACTGTGACGGCTTTCTAGTAAGTCTCCATCTATATTTTTATGTCACTGGACAAGGTTGTACATATTAATAAAGTATCCCTACAACCTTATCAGGTGTACTCCTGCCTCTCAGTACAGTCACTAAGCTGGCAGTCCGCTCGAAGCAGAGCTGTATACAACCTAATGATACTTTTGTTCAGACCATTGACAGGACACCCCCAAACCACTGATCAGAAATCCTGAGTAGATATGTCTGTACTCACAACATAGACTCCGCCACTAACAACCTCTTAGCCACTTCCAAACATTTATGTACCACACTGACATTCCGATCCTTTCACTAATTAGGTCCACTGCACTGGGCAGTTTTCCTACTGAATTCTGTTCTATCTTTCTACTCTCATAGTTGAAAACGGCTCTCAAGGAATGCATCCTCTTACAAGAAGTGCCTTAACTAACTTTAATTCCACATTATCTCCACCTACGTATACGTGTGTGTATACGAGTGTGTGTGTGTGTGTGTGTGTATATGTATGTGTATGTATGTATATATATGTGTGTACATATATATGCAAAAAAAGCAGAGAACTCTGGGTAGTTCTCAAGTTTAGGTGGAAAGCAGCTCCTGTATAGAGCACTCTCAACACCAGCGACACTCTAGATCTGCTCACCTCAAATGTCTGTTTTTCTATCAAAGTCTTTAAGCATAGGATTAGCACATTGCCACCCACGCCGAGATAGAAAGTGACAAAGTCTGTTGCCATTTCTACAGCAAAGTCTTTAATACCATCCAAGCCAACCTGAAATGAGTGTCAGGGGTTGCTTTTACTCATTTCAGGTTGGCTTGGATGGTATTTTACCAATTCAAAGCTGTAATATTGTGCCTGGAGTGGTAAATGGCTTTTGTCATTTTACAGCTTGGCATGGACAGCACTGTGCTAGTCCTATGCTTAAAGACTTTGCTGTAGAAATGGCAAAAGACTTTGTCCCTTTCTATCTCGGCGTGGGTGGCACTGTGCTAATCCTATGCTTAAAGACTTTGATAGAAAAACAGACATTTGAGGTGAGCAGATCTAGAATATATATATATATATATATATATATATATATATATATATATATATATACACACACACACACACGTTGTCATGCTTTTGTGTAACATCCACCCTTCTTCAAATCCCACCATCACCTTTTTTTATCCTTCCAAAACTGCTAATGTATTACGTGCAGTGATACTTTGTCTATGTAAATCATTACTTGTCAGAATGCACTGTCGCTGTAAACAAAACTTTCTGGGAGATAAGCAGACACTGTAGGGCTGTATCAAAATTAATTTGGTAAGATGCATGTTGTAACATTTTATGTGTTGCAGCCTGTCTAATACTCTTTTGCGAAGACAAAGGAGTGTTCTTTTGGCATAACCCAGTAGAGCCTAAAAATAAAAGTAAAGGGGATGTGACCCACTGGCAAAAAACAAAATTTGAAATTATCGGCTGAAGATATTATTTTCACATTGAAAGGAAGAGGTGGGACAGGGACTAGCCACTGAGAGAATAGAGCCCTGACCTCGAGGGGGAGGGGGAATGTGTTGATGTCTGTGAATGCTATAATTTTCCTTTGAACGAGTACAGTTAGAATTAAAATACTTCTTTTGTTTATATTAGAAAGCATTTGGCTGGACTTTAATTTATTGCTGCTGCTGCGTGCTGAGTTATGAGCCCTGTTCACTGATCTGGATTCCCCTTCATTCCCCATCCCCCGAGGAAGCCTTCCACTGCTTGTTTATGTCTACCACTGAGAGTCAAGTTTAGAAGGGTTACTTGGCCCAGTTGCTTAGGATACATAGTAGGTCACCCCCAGGACATCAGGAGTAAAATACCTCAATCCCCAAGGTTGGGCCCAGTAACCTGTGTGCCCCGTGACCCTCTGAAAGGGGTTCCGACAGGGCGGCACGTAACAAAACAAAATGGGGGACAAGCAACAAACGGCACAGTGCGCGGGGGTGGGGGACAAACAAGATGAGGCCTCCAAAAACCACTGCGGGGCTGGAGCAAGCAACAAACACCACAGGGCAAGCAACATCACAACAAGGGAGGGCATGCAACAAACATGGGGGTGGTCAAAAGCACATGGTTTACAGAATGTGTTGAAATGGGGGGGGGGGGGATGAGGAGAGGCAAACAAGGGAGTCTGCCTGTAAAACACATGCACGCTTATGGAGTTAAATTAGGCTACCCCTCTGTTCTATACCAATTAATTCTTCTTTACATGTATAATCGTGAAATGATTGGTCTATACTTTCCTGCCACCTATTGCATTTAACTATTTTCCGCACTACTAAATGTAACCATAGGGAGCCGGTTTATGGTAAACAAACAAAAACAAAAAAAGCCTAACAATATTGTTTAGAGGTCCAGTTAAGCTGAAGAGCTTAAAAGCTGCATGTGGCCATTTGGTCACAATCCGTAGCATTTCCTTCACTCTCCATATATCCTCCGACAGCCCTGTGGGGTCTCTCAGAACTTTACCCTTCCGCTGCTGCTTTTACACCCTGCGATGTGTTGGGTTACTCATTCTTATGCCTCATTTCTTTACAGCTTTGCAGATAATACAGACCTTGAAGAGGCTTTAGAATACAGTAGCGACAAATCCACACATTCTGTAGAAGGTGGACACAGACCTCAGGGAAACCCCAACAAAAAACTGAGGTCACTATTTGGGTCCCATTGTAATTTCTACCCCCTTTTCCCTGAACAGTTGCTCAATTCACTCTGCCTCAGTAAAACTTAGGTGAGATCTTAGACTAATAACTTTCATTCCTTCCTCAAGTGGTGGTAGTCCGCCAAGGTAGACTACACTAACTTTGATATCTTCAGGCGATAATTTCAAATTTTGTTTTTTGCCAGTGGGTCACATCCCCTTTACTTTTATTTTTAGGCTCTACTGAGTTATGTCAAAAGAACACTCCTTTGTCTTCGCAAAAGAGTATTAGACAGGCTGCAACACATAAAATGTTACAACGTGTATCTTACCAAATTAATTTTGATACAGCCCTACAGTGTCTGCTCATCTCCCAGAAAGAGTTTTGTTTACAGCAACAGTGCATTCTGACAATGATTTACATAGACCAAGTATCACTGCACGTAAGACATTAGCAGTTTTGGAAGGATAAAAAAAGGTGGTGGTGGGATTTGAAGAAGGGTGGATGTTAAACAAAAGCATGACAACGTGTGTGTGTGTGTGTGTGTGTGTGTGTGTGTGTGTGTATGTGTATGTATATGTATATATATATATATATATATATATATATATATGTATATATATATATATATATATATATATATATATATATATATATATATATATATATATATATACACACGTGTACGTAGATGGAGATAATGTGGAATTAAAGTTAGTAAAGGCACTTCTTGTAAGAGGATGCATTCCTTGAGAGCCGTTTTGAACTATGAGAGTAGAAACATAGAACAGAATTCAGTAGGAAAACTGCCCAGTGCAGCGGACCTAATTAGTGAAAGGATCGGAATGTCAATGCGATACACAAATGTTTGGAAGTGGCTAAGAGGTTGTTAGTGGCGGAGTCTATGTTGTGAGTACAGACATATCTACTCAGGATTTCTGATCCGTGGTTTGGGGGTGCCCTGTCAGGAGTACACCTGATAAGGTTGTAGGGATACTTGTATTAATATGTACAACCTTGTCCAGTGACATAAAAATTTAGATGGAGACTTACTAGAAAGCCGTCACAGTGGTCGAGTTTGCTAAGCACTAGTAAAGAGTTAGGATCTTGGTTGTGTGAAATTAAGTTAGCTTGCGTTTTCTGTACGGCCAGCAGCTATAATCAGGATGCTACAACTCTATTAGTTACGAGAGTTTACTAGCTCGTAGAGGGGTTAAAGTGTACCCCAAGGTTTCTGATACAAGATGCAGTGACCAGGATATCGATGAGCAAAAGTTGGGGTGGTAGAGGCAGATGGAGGCCGATGCAACAGGAAAGCAATTAACTTCAGTTTTAGATAAATGTAACATAACTGAGCGGATTCCATTCAGTATCGAATTAAGGTAAAAGCTCTCTGTACTTTCATACAAGGACCAGAGCTCAGATCGATGAAAAGGAACGCATAGGGCCTGCCATTCACCATGGTTTACCTGCAAACACAAGGTAACAGCTACATAATATATTCACACTATCCCCTTCCCACAGGGGTTTTCCATGTGCACTACTGTGTAATATTATTGTTAGTTTGGGTAATTCACAATGTCTAGTTGAGGGACTAAGGCGTTATAGGGATGAAAGAAAACAGTAGCCCCTATGTGCCTGACACTCTTTCCTGAGATAAATAGCTGGCACCTCTTCCATCTCTAATTTGAGGCTTCATTCCATATATGATTTTAGTTCTGAAACCCAGCTAGACTAAGAACAATTGAAATATACATATATTATACACACACACATACATATATACATACACACATATATATATTGATTTTATATAGTCTTAAAATCAGTATCCAAATGAAATACGGATGAAACCGAACACAAACGCCCCCCAATCTTAACAACTGTGCAAAACTACAGTATGCTGTAGTCACAATTTAGAGATTTACATTTCCAGTTTAGTAGCGTTATTGCATGTAATGGTCTCAATTCTATTACATGGGCTCAGCCTCAAGGGCAGAACCAAGTCAGATCAGTCTGGGCCTGGTCCTAACTGTGTCAAAATGTTTCCGTCATGTTATGCAGATCCTTGCATGTTTTTTGTGGCAACCTTACACACCGATTCTCCGGCAAGGACGTAGTAGTCCATACCCCTCAACCATTCTGAAAGGAGGGTAGCCTCCTCAGAGCACCCATTGTGTACCATGTCACTCTAGGCTACTATACATCCAATACCAGCTAATAACTTATTCACTGTATGACCGTTCCAATCTGGGAACACATCCAGCAATCACATTTTTATTGGGGGTCTTTGGAGGGACCCATCTGCCAGTTGCATTGTTTGTTAGGTGCCACCTTATCATTTGACAGCTGCTAATCAAGCACGAGCACTGTCGTGAGGAGCTTGGCCCAGGAAATGTATTTGCAGGTCTTGCTGAGTCAACACAGCCCTGGCTGCTGAGACTGACAGGTTTATAGCCTGCCTCGTGTTATCCTGCCTCGCCCTGTGTTATCCTGCCTAGTGTAATCATGTTTCAGATTCTCCTTGGGAAGTTTGGGACCGGCCTGAAGTTTAGTTTGCTCCTGACTGTTGTCACTTTATCATTTTAACATCTGCTAATCATGATAGAGTCCCTGCATGGGAAGCAGCTTCTTTGTTTGAAGTTTTTGACTTTGCAGCATCGGCCTGTGTGTTGGGGGTGCATTATTTATATCCTGCCTCGTGTTATCCTGTTTCAGATTCTCCTTGGGAAGTTTGGGCCCTGCCCGGGCTCGGTTTTTTCCTCTTCTCAACCCTGCTCTGCTCACAGACCCTGACACTTTATCAATTTGACATCCACATGCCAGAGCCCTGCCTGGAAAGCTGTCAGGGAGGCATTTCAAATTGACCTAGCTGCTTCTAAAGAAAGGCACTTCTTCTTTTTAATAAAAAAACAACAACTCTGCACAGCAAACCCCCGTGTTAGGCAGCCACAAAGCCATGGGGCTTGGGGAACTTGGGCTGTCTGATTATTCACAGCTCCTCTTGCTGAGCCCCCAGCTGTCACAGCTCTGCAGGCACAGTTTTAAACAGGCCCAGGCATTTCCCTCTTACACGAAGACAATTTTGCGCGCACAAATTTAGGGGCACATTTTTTTACATAACCCTAAATGCACTGTTAACACCCTAACACAGACATAAACACTTGCTCACACTCTGGTACAGCCCCTGTGACACACCCCCACATCAGCCCAATTCCGGGTAGGGCTGTCACGTACACATACATCATTTCTACATCATTTCTGCGCCGTTTTAAGGGCGTGGGACCTGTCACTTTTAGTTTGATGGGGAAAGGTATCCCGACTTACTACTCTAGTAGAACATCTAGTATTTGTAGTAAAAGGCTTTTAAAGCCCTTCTTTAGACCCTAAGGGCCACATGCATCAACATAAGGAATTGCGATTCCTAAATAGCGATTTTAAGGAATCGCTATTTAGGAATCGCAATTCCTTATGCATGTAGGAATCGCGATTCCTAAACATTACCTAATAGCGATTCGCAAATTGCTAATCGCTATTGGGTAATGTCACTCCATTCATTCCTATGGGCCTATAGGCCCATAGGAATGAATGGGAATGCATTCGCAAATTGCGATTACCAAATTGGTAATCGCAATTTGCGAATGCAATTCCAAGGGTGCCAGGGGGCCTAAGGCCCCCCTGATGCATCCCCCGAAAAAGGTAAGTGTGCACATGTGGCGCACACACATGCCCTAAGGGCATGTGTGTGTGCCACATGTCACTTTGAAAAATGCACTTTTGTGCATTTTTCAAAGAATATGCAAATTACCATCAACTTGAAGTTGATGGTAATTAGCGTTTCCTAAATGCACAGTTTGCATTTAGGGAAGGCTTGATACATCGCCTTTAGGGAATCGCAATTTGCGATTCCCTCAATGCATTTGCAATTTGGGTAATCGCAAAAAATTGCGATTACCTAATGTGCGAATGGAAATGGGTTCATGCATCAGGAAAGGGTTTTTTCCGGTCGCAAACGGGCCGATTCTGCGAATCGGCCCTTTTGCGACCGGAATAAAGCTTGATTCATGTGGCCCTTTATGTGCCTTTTCCAGTAATCCAGTACAGTTATCCATCTATTTTCCCAGTGCCGTGACTGGGCCAGTGAGTTCCTTCCTGTATGTTGCTGTGCAAATCTGGCAAAATGTGTCGGGATTTTCTACCTTTCCCCTCAGCAATGCAAGAACTTCTTAAGACTCTCATTTCAGCTTTTCCCAGATGAGAAGTTTTCACAATTTTGACCCAATGAAGGAATTGCAAGCATTTCAGAGCTTTATGCCAGTGGTCTCAGAAGCTGGTGTGAACTGGTCTATTCTGATTCTGGCACAAGACAGCCTCCTGGTTATAAAGGAGAGCGAGAGGGCCCATGACCTGGCTCAACACTACCTTCACCTAGTTAATATACTAAAATATTCAGACTCCACTTGTCCTGTTTAATTCACTTTCCCAAATACTGCACCATCCACTTGATTTGGCACCAAAATATTTATTTCTGTTTAAACATGACGTTTTTCTTAGAGGGGGCTATATTCTCTTCTGATGTACATAACCTAATGTTCATTTCCACCCACTGTTCGAAGGGCATGGGTTTGAGACCCTTGTTGCTAGCATTAGGGACATTCCATGAATGTTGTAAATTCTCAAACCACCCAAGTGGTCCGACAGCAGCCAGAGAAGAAAGTAGCAAACTCCCACTAAGTCTCTTGTTCTCTTCTTGCCACAGGTCACATAAAGCTTTTAGAGTCACTCTCCCTCCCCGTCATTCCCATATTGCCTCATTCCAGACTTTTTGGAGCAAGCACAAGAGTTCCTAAAGCTAGGAGCCATGAAACTAGTCATGCAGTCCCACATCTTATTTATTTGCCTTGAGCATTTCTTACATTAATAAGTCATAAAAGTTAGTTTCTAGGAGAGTTTTTTTTGTACAGCTCTGTTAATCAGGGTTGGAAAGGCCTAAAATCCATTATAATAACTCTCTCATCAGTTCTCACAGAAAGTGAAAAGGGTTGGGTGTATTCTTCTTAGCTAGATTGATGGTGACGGAACAACGTGTTACTCCGTTTTATTATGGCGTTTTAATTTTTGTTTTAACCACATATTTGTTACAAAACAAAGCACTTTGTATATGTGTCATTGTACGATGTGCCATGTAGTTGTAAGGCAGTTATGAAATTATTAATAGTTTGAGGGCTGAATGTCCTGTTTGAAGAGTCTGGGGGTTGCACTTTGTGACTGACACTTCTGAATACTTAATTTTGCAGCACAAGATCACATTGCAGTTAGATTTGTTCCTTTCCTTAGGTTCAAGGTTTGGACTCATTGTTGCAGTTCTTCTTTAAATTTACATATGGGTGCTTTCATTCTGTGAAATAAAGTATTAGTTTATTTTAACTAATAAAATTGGTTAAACTGTTTTTGGTTTTGTGTTAGTCATAAAGTCTTGATCAAATTATACTAATAAATTCAATATTTTGTTCTCTAGGTAAATGCCTGTTCTTTGAAACAGGCAGCTGGATTTGTACATTTGCGTGCAAGGCTGAACAATATACAAGAATGAAGAGGAAGGCCTAAACACCGACGTAGCAAATGTGCATGTCTAAACCGAAATTGCTCTGTTATTTAACAGATAATGACATTGTACTGGGAATTCCTTTGTTTTAGGATCCAGTGTAATAGAAAAGCAAATGTAAAATTGTAAATGTTTACTTGTCCATTGACGGTTCAACTGAAGGTCCTTCAGGCTGACAAAACCTGTTGACTTTGCACAATAGACTGATACACCGGTAACTAAAATCGTCTGTTAATCTTGGAGCCTGCTTCACTCTTGGCTAAATGGCCGCGGAGCAGCAATTCTGATCTTTCATTTGGAGCATTGCTCCAAATCACCCATAATCGGGGACGAGGAAGATTGAAATCCTTTCATTTTTAGGCTGACCTTTGTTTCATATTCATGATTGTAGGTTCTGTTTGGTAAAATGATGTATGTAGCTTGGCTGGACTGCATCTTGAAACATTTTTGTATAGTTTGTGTACATTTTACTATGTCTAAAATTATTAGCAAATATTTTGACTGTGATATTGACTCATGTCTTCTTTCTGAAGAGAATAGTTCAATCAATCCGCATTTGTATAGCACAGCACTGTCGCCCCTTGGGGTATCTGGGTTTTGTGGATGCAACACCAGAATATTGGTCAGAAACGAGCAGAAAGAGGCAAAATGCGGGTCAGAAACTAGCAGAAACAAGCAGAATAAAGGTCAGAAACCAGCAGAAAGAGGCAAAATTAAGGTCCGAAACAGGCAGAAAGAGGCAAAATAAAGGTCATAAATGAGCAGAAAAAGGCAAAATACAAGTCTGAAACAGTCCAACATGAGCTGAAAAAGCCAGAATAAAGGTCAGAAAGAGGAAAAATAAAGATCAGAAACGAGCATAAAGAGGTAAAATAATGGTCAGAAATGTGCAGAAAGAGGCAAAATAGAGGACAGGAGCGAGCAGAAAGAGCAGACTAAAGGTCCGAGACAAAATAAAGGTCAGAAATGAACAGAAAGGCAAAATAACGAGCAGAAAGAGGCAAAATAGAGGGCAGGAGTGAGCAGAGAAGAGACAGAAAACCGAAGGCAGCAGAGGCACAAAACCGAAGGCAGCAGAGGGTAGCAGACTGCAGGCAAGCTGGACAGGAGGACCGCCGCAGGGAGAGCTGGCACAAGGACCTGCTTCCCCTGTGCTTTACTAATATACGTCTTACTTTATCACCGTTAACTGTTTATTTACTGTATACCTCACAATTGAAGGCTGTTCCAGTGATCTGATTAAGACTTTTTTTTTTTTTAAAGTTTTATCCATTGTATAGCTCCAGAAGATAAAATGAGAGCACGTTTTCTATAAATTCACAAACGCCTTCCCCATCCATGTGAGAAATAGCCTGATATGCTTAGTAAAAATGTTTTTTCCGCAGCAGGCTGTGATTTAACTCCTCAGTGTTTTACTGCAGCTTCAGCAAAGAGTTCTAATGAAAAGTTAGTCCTAAAATTCTACATTCATTACAAAAATAAGTCACAAGTGAGTGTTTTGTTACCTGAATAGGTGGTGGAGAATTGAAATAATTTTATACAGAGGAGACTTCAAGAAAAATGAGAAGTTCCATTAAGCCATAGAAATTATGGTTGGTGCTCAAGAATGCTAAAATAATGGCACATTTTTCTGTACATTTTTAAATATCTTCCTCATCCATGCTAGAGTTCCGCCATTCTATATCCATCACAAGATGAACACCATGTTGCTGATTAGTAGCGGTTTTATTTAAAGCCTTTCCTAGTAAGCAGAGAAAACTAAATGACTTTTGAGCTATTAATGCAGATGCGAAACCAGCTAATCAAAAAAATGTTAGGGGAAGTTTAGATTGTTAACCATTTATGGTATAGTATATATTTTAAAGGGCTAAAATAGTTGATGAAAGTGATCCCTACCCAACTCCCAGCATCCCCTTTTAACATCTGTTCCCTCAGACTATCCATGTTCTTGGCCGCTTAATTTTTAAATAGTAATATTTTGTTAGACATAGGATTTTTTTGTAGTCTTCCATTTTAATGTAAGGCAATAGATTTTTAGAGTTGCAAGAAGGCAATTGTAGACTGATCTCCTATTTTAAATTAATAGATGTGTGCTCCTGTCCATAAAGAGCACCGCCAAATGAGTTGCTCTTTGGACATTAAATTTTTATTTTTAGCTTTTGAGAGAGAGAGAGAGAGAGAGTGAGAGAGTGAGAGATATATATATATATATATATATATATATATATATATATATATATATATATATATATCTCTCGTTCATTTTGGGAGTTAAATATAAGGAAATGATAAAATACATTTAAAATATATTTATTGTTTCTAAAAAATGTTACATTGTACATCTTCTATATGACTGTATTCAAAGATAATTAAAACAACTTTCAAAAGAAGTACCATTGAACAATGACGCTACAATTTGTAAAAGATTTTTATAGAAACAATTTTTATTTTTATTGATATTGAAAACAATGCAAACAGTTGCTCTTCTGGAGTAAATAGCATTTACAAGGTGCAACCCAGTCTTCCTCCTTCCCCCCCCCATTGTAGCATCCTACAGATAAACATTATTAAACTGTTCCATTACAACCTCATCCGTCTAGGCCATAATGTGTCCACCTTCACTTCCTGATTTTCTCATATTTACGGGGACATCCCCAGGCCGTATATATTGTTTCTGACAGTTTGATGCAGCAATCCTTAACATTCGTCCATGCCGCTATAGATGGGGCTACATGGGAGTTCCACTGCCTGGCTATGTCTCTTTTAGCCACCAATATGCCCAGCCCCACCAGTGTCCTATTTCCCTAGGTATCTCTCAAATCATCCAGTATGCCTCGATATGTATCCCCCCCACGCTGGTTAAAGTAGATATGACTGTGTTCCAGTACATGTGGATAACGGGGAATGACCATGCCGTAAGGTAGAAGTCCCTCAAATTGGCATCTGTAGCAGGAGGAGGACGCGCTGGTTCTGGCCTTCCATAGCCAGAGGGGTATGAGATATGACTGATGAAGATATTTGAACTGTGCGAGCCGGAGCCTCGTCCGTATCGTCAAGAGGCGGGGGGCAGGCATGCATCTAGCTATTCAGCCTCGTCCAGGGCCCCCACCCATCCTTCTCATTTTGCCCTCAAATGACCCATCCGGTCAGGAGAGTTTGACGCCAGGGCCTTATAGATGGCGAAATCCTACCTCGACCCAGGTGACCCATTAGCAAGTGGCCCTCCAGTGGACAACTCTCCCTGGTTTTCAAGTATCGCATGTCTAAGTTGTAATTAATGAAAAAACTGGTAAGTGGGCATTTGGAAGTCTGTGCAGGGGTCCTGAAAGGACCTGATATGGTCCTGATCCCATACATCTCTCAGATGAGATATTCCTATACAGTCCCATTCCCTGACACCCTCTATATTTGCTACGTGAGCCAGCCTTCAGCCTTCCCTTTAGGCAATTTCAAGTGTGAATTTGCAGTCTCAACCTATCCACCTCAGCCCGCCCTCCATACCAGGAAGACCAACTGGGTCAGTTCTGGGAGGGTTGTTGGAATCGGTGCCCTGTAAAGAATACCTATCACTTTATTCAAGTGAAGGAGGGACAGCTCACTCTGCTATGTTGGCTGTCCCCATCCCCCATGCATCCATTCATTTATGGTCAGTAGTTGGGTCGCCCAATAATAGAGGCGAACGTTTGCCATGGCGGGCCCTCCCTAAAAAATGGAGCGAACACATTTGCCAGAAACCACTCTTGGGGATTTATCTGCCCATATAACACCCCACTCCACCCCATGGCCTTCAAAGAGTTGAACCAGGCTTGTGAAATATGGAGGGAATCGTTTTTAAGAACATTAAGTGGCCACGGAAGGATCATCATTTTAAAAAGGGCTATTCTGCCCATAGGATTTGGGGGGGGACTTATCCTAATGAGACATGTCTTCTCTGGCCTTCCCTGCTAGGGGACAACGATTGAGGGTCCTTGTGAGTCCTGACTGAAAGGAAATATGCATTCCAAGGTAAAGAAAGCTAAGGCGGCATATGAGGATCCAGTGGTGCCACTTTTCATCTTGGCAGTCGCCCCATATGGGCACCAGGAGGGATGCCCAGAAGGTGTCTAGGATATGAATTAAACGAGGCCCCGTCTCAGCGGGTCTAGAGAGAAACAGCAACACATAATCGGCGTATAGTGCTATGAGGTCCTCTGTCACCTACCCCCAGTCCATCGCATCGGACCTAGACCGCCAGGGGTTCGAAAGCCAGTGCAAAAAGAAGGGGGGGGGGGGCAAAGGAAAAGCCTTGTCTGGTGCCCTGCCAGATGGTAAAACTAGTAGGCAAAACCCCATTGATTCGCACATGAGCCTGCGGGATTGCATACAGGTTCTTGACATATGCCCGGTATTTGGACATCAACCCCATTCTGGTAAGGGTTTGGTCTAGGAACGACCAGTTTACAGCATCAAATGCCTTCTTGAGATCTATCAGCCGAAGGGCTACTGAATCCCCAGAGCTTTAATACGGGCTAGTGCAAGGTGCACCCTCCGGATGCAGTGTCTTGTGCTGCTGCGCAGAATAAACCTGCATTAGTCCAGGTGGACCAGCTGGGCTATTACCTGCAGGAGACGGTTGGTTAGAAGCTTTGCATATAGTTTAACCTCCTGTATTGATGATGGAAATGGGCCGGTAAGGGGCACACTGGCTCTGCGGGTGACCCAACTTGGGTAGGACGACCAGAGTTGCCAGGTCTGTGTCTTGCAGGAAGTGGCCCTTGGCGCTCGCCACTACAAATATATCCAGAGGGAGGGTATGTCCGGTTGGAGATTCCGAAAATAATCCACCGGGTAACCATACGGGTCCGGTGTCTTCCCGTTTTAGTTTTAGACTGCTAATGCGTCACACATTTCTTCAAGTGTATGTGCCTCTTCTAAGGCTGCTCTGTCCTTTGCATTTAGCCGACTTAATGGGAGGTCTGTGATTAAGGGGGCGGTAGACTCACCTTCCGGGCGTACCTGGCCCGCATAAAGCGGCTCATAGTATTGAGCATAGACCGATACAATCCCCTTAGATACCCACACTACTCGTCATGCTTCATCTACTATATTAGGCACCACCGTGGCCTTAGTTTCTTTTGTGGCTAGCCTGTGCAAAAGCTTGCTCGTTTTTTTAGTTTTTTTTCTCCCTCTTCCCCCATTAGTACACCCTCCTTGTGGAGACCATGCAACATTTGCAGATGGCCTGTTGATTTCCAACTGGCGCTGCATCAGAGGTGTCTGTTTACTCGGCTCCACCCATTCCTGTGACACTATTAAGAACTCTAGATCCATAATTTGGCTCCGCTCTTGTGGTCCATCCCCCTGGCATATGAGTAGGCGATACCCCTCATCAAGGTCTTGTATTGCCCCCCCCCACAGTATCCCTGCCGATTCCACAGTACCCTTATTTAGGCAAGGAATGCTTTCAGTTCATCAGATAAATACTCAGTAAAATGCTCGTCAATGAGAAGCCAGGCATTAAGTCGCCACTCTGGGCGATCTCCTGTGACCAGGAACCCAAAGTGAGTTATTACCGGAGCGTGGTCTGATATCCCTTGGGGGAGGATTTGTGACCATGTGGTGTGTAGAAGGTCCGATGCCAGAAGGAACAGGTAATCAATGCAGGACAGCGACCCATGCGCTGCTGAGGCATGAGTATATTCATGTCTCTCGGGGTTCCACATGCGCCATGATTCACTTAATCCCAACAAGCCGATCAGTTTGCCAGGCCTCTCCCCTGCTTCGGCGGCCCACGCATGGGTCTATAGCAGTCCTGGAAATCCATGACATCATTAAAGTCTCCCCCCACGATTGATACCCCATGAGTCAGGGCACTTATTAACTCCCTAAGGGTCATCAGTGTAGAGTGGTGTATGGCCGGTGGAATGTATACATTGACTACGTTGTAAGGGGTATCTTCCAAAGAGCCCTCTAGGATCACGTATGTGCTTTGAACGTCCCGTGTGACTTTAGTTACTACAAGGGGCCGTGTCCTATGTAAAAGGATGGCCACCCCCGCGAGCCTCTGCAGTATTCCGCATGATACACTCTGTCATAGACCCTGCGGCCAGGGACTGACAGTTGTGCCTCTGTTGATGAGTCTCTTGGAGCAACAAGATTGTTGGATTATGTGCAAATTGTAGTACGGCTCCCCTCTTAATCCGATCCAATAGCCCATTGAACCCATGTCATGACCGAGTGTGTCCCCGTGGTGGTGGTAGTGGATTGGCATGATGAGTCCCAGTGTGTTGTGTGTCCCCCAGCGCGGAGGTCCCAGTGGGGCTCGTGCAGGCAGTTATGCAGAACAGAACGTGTGAGTACTGATTGCTGCACACAGTGTTATTGAGCAACAAAACAAATCAAATGACCAAGGAAATAACAAAAGAACAAAACCCATTCCCCCAACTCCTCCCCCTCTCCTTCCCACCCTAAAGAAGCATCTGTCACCCGAACCCAACATAAACACAGAACTAACTTGGGATTGTTGTACTTAGATTGTCTAAACGATTCACCCATCCATCGCCCCAGAGGAACCTTGTCCAGTAATATTGTCATTGGATACATTGGTGCTGGCGTGCAAGAAAAGACTTTTAGTCCTCATTGGGGTCCTGCCCCGGGCAAGTGCCCCTGCCCTCAGCAGAGTCTGTCTGTAGCCCTTCTTGGTCCATGGGCCCCTCGGTCGCTGGTTGTTCCTGTCGTTCCCCCTTGACTCCATAGAGTCATCCACTTCCGTTGTGCCCCCCTGCCGCCGTTGAACTTTTAGGTCATTGTGTATCCTTTGTCTCTTCTGGCCGACGACTTCCTGTCTTTGTGGGGGTGGACGATTGCCACTGTAGAGATGGTTCACAGTCAGAGGATGTTGTTTAGTTGGCCACGCCCTAACCTCCTCCAGGGTGTCAGAGAATATTGACTTGTAATCATGGATGACACGCAGCCGGGCAGGATAAAGTAGCATATAGGATAAGTTCATAGTTCAGCCGGATTGGAACATCAGTTGCTCCTTCACCCTTGCACCTCCTACAACAGCATCCCTGTCTCTATCATTTAGAAATCTTGCAATCATCGGACAGGGGAAGAGGCGGGTGGCCGTGGGAGGTTTCAGGGCGAAAGACCTGTGGCCCTCTCAAGGATAAAATAGGGGAATAAATCCATCCAGGATCTAATCCTTTGTTCACGGGAGGGTACCGGGGCAGAAACAGCTCCGTCTGGAAAGTCTATGAAGCAAAGGATGTTGCATCAGGCCCTGTTTTCGGCATCTTCCGAGCGATCCTGTAAAGCCCTGGCATTTTGCGAGACAGGTAATCTCAGCGGAGAGACCCTGCACTGTATCTTCCAGCTTCGATATCCTGCCTTCCACTTCGGTCACCCGGTCCGCGGTCTGATGGAGATCTGCTTTCAGCCGACTTAATGGGAAGTCTGCGACTAAGGGGGCGGTAGATTCACTTTCTGGGCGTATCTGGTCCACATAAAGCGTTTCATAGTTTTGAGCGAAGACCGATGCAATCCCCTTTAGTCTTCTACTCATCCTGCTCCATCTACTCTATTAGGCACCACCCTGACCTCTGTTTCTTTCAATAACTTTTAGTAGCAGCGACAAGAACAATTTGCATGTACATATTCAGCCTTCTGCACAGGAAAGTGAATGGTTCTACCAGGGTCTTCTCCAGCAGCCTGTGTACCAAGGCAGGCACATTCTGTGAGCTACTGAAACACTCGTTCTCTGATACAACTCTGTGATGTATCAGTTTGTTTTTATTGCATATGTGCCATTGAATACTTATATACAGCCATATGGCTCTGTTGCCAAGCCCCTATTTTGAATACTAGGCAAGTCAGTGTTTATATTCAGTTATTGATGCCTTCTCTCACATTCTTATTATTTTGACAGGTCCCAACCTGCACACAACGTGAGTTTTCTGATCTCAAACACTTCTTTCTACAATACAATATACACAGAGTGGATTTCGGGCCAACCCTTTGCTTATGATAATGCACTCGTAGTCCTGCACCTGTGGATGCTGCCAAACTCTAGTCCTACGTCTATTGGTTCAGTCCGTAGTCCTACTTCTACCTCTATTGCATGGGACATTTTTAGGTCTTGCCTACCACACAGTGCAATCTTGTATTCTTACAATATTCACTTTTAGGGAACTACTGTTTCCTTTTTAGGTCTCGCCTAGCGCTCTGCAAGGCTTCTTGTGATGGATTTACTTTCAGAAGTGGAGTGTAGGCTCCGCCCCTTTTTTCCATTGGCTTTCGTCATTCACTATGCTAAACGCTGGCCTCTGATTGTAAGTGAGGCTTTTTAGTCCCTCCTTGTTGCCGCCCTGTCTCCTTTTGGCCCCGCCCACCCGGACTGGATCGTTTACTTGCGGCGTCACACCCACGGTCTCCAATATGTCAGTAAGCACTCTTTTTTTTTTTTTTTCTTATTGTGTGCATGTTCCACGGTCTCCAATATGTCAGTAAGCACTTTTTTTTTTTTTTTTTTTTTTTTCTTATTGTGTGCGCGTGTTCCACGTTTTGGTCTCTGATCTCTGTCTTTTGCAGCACACTCTGCGCTCACGTCACGTTCTAAAACTGCGCTGTCTTCCCTTCCACCTTGTCCCCAACCCCCTTTCTAGTTTATCCTTCACCCTTTTACATCCTGGTTTGTGTGTCCTGGGTCATTGAGCGGTGCAAAGGCATGTTTTGCGCCGCTGTGTAGCCCGCCACGAGTATTTATTTTCCCGGTGTTCCCTTGTCTGCCGATGCTTCCGGAAGTGCCTCTGGAACCCCGGTGATTTCCGTGTCTGCGCCGCACCGTGGGATTTCACTTGGCGGCAGATGCAAGCGGTTAAAAAATAGGAACATGAGACTTGGGGACACTGGGTTCTCTGCTTATCCCCCAACCCCTCCAAAAGGAGAAAAGGGACGTAAACAATCAAAAACGCTCGCAAAAGCGAAACGGGCGCTGTATCTCCCCGTGGGATGCCCTCCCTCCACCACCAGTCTGTCATCATTCATTGTAATATGGCTAGCTTCCAGTGCGTTAAGGTAACCATGTTGTTCCTGCTTACATTTCACATGCTTTACTTAATCTTGTTTTTAGTAACAGTCCGCGCGGTCCCCGAGGGCTCCAGACACGCTGCACTGCTGGGCTCATTATTGCCCCACCCCTTACCTCATCCTTGCATGAATATGGAGGCCACCCGCTTTAATTTGGTTATGCAGATCAGCGTGGCACACAGTGCTTTCTCTTTACATGTATCGGCGTTGGATTCTTGCACTGCCGGCCCACAACAATTGGGACATGCTCTCCCCCCTTCAGACTGGTGGAGAGTGGAAACTTTGAACCACACAATGGGAGCAGTGCTTTATTCCTTGACAAAGACTAAAATAGGTTTGCTTTACTTTATTTTAATGCTGCGCACCTTTTAATGACACTCCGGCAGCCCTCACGCTCAGCTGCTACTCACTTCTCTCCTCGGCTGCCTCCTCCTCCCTCCCTCCTCTTATTTCAAGGAACGCGCCTTTTAACAACACACATATAAACAGGGAGTGCCCTATTTCCCCGTGCGTTGCCCTCCCTCCACCACCACTCACTTTGCTTGTCATCATTCATTGTATTATGACCAGGTTCCAGTACTTTAAGGTAGCCATGTTGTTCCTGCTTACATTTGACATGCTTTATTTTATCTTGTTTTTAACAGCAGTCTACTCGTTTTCACTTTACATGTATCGGTGTCGGATTGTTCCACTGCCCGCACACAACAGTTGGGACATGCTCTTCCCCCTCCACACGGGCAGAGAGTGCGAAGTTTGAACCACACAATGGGAGCGGTGTTTCATTCCTTGCCAGCGACTAAAATAGGTTTCTAAAGTTATCGTTCCTCGGTAGTTGTGAAAGCCGAGCATGCACCATCATTCGTCCACTTTAACAGCCCAATTCTGCATTGTTTCTCTACTCCAAACTGCATTGTGCAGATAAATCAATTAGCTGCTTTGCTTTAATGTAATTACTTCTCAGCTTTGTTCTCTTGTTTTTTATCTTGTTAGCGTGTATTTGTGTATGTGCTTACGTAGTGCCCCAAGCTCCCAGACCATCTCTTTTTTTTTTAACACCCAAATACACCATCTACAGCTTAGCTCCTACCTATCTGTTTTTCTTTTAGTCACCAGAAAGGCAATGCTATCCACACTGTTCCATGCCACCCAATTCAACTCCACACATTTCCAATCTACACCACATAATTCAACACCAAACCACATAATTAAACTCAACAACACAATTACACTGCACACCACAAAATTCCACATCATGGCACAAACATTAACAGCACACCACATAACTAAACTCCACTACATATCACTCCACAACAGAAAATGCACTTCCACATAATTACACTCCATAATACACAATCCCACTCCACAAAATTCAAGTAACTCAATACCACATAATTACTATTCACATATTTCCACTGCACACCATGCCACATAATTCCAATCAAACCACATAATTCCACTATACACCACATACATACACTCCATAACACATATGTAAAAGACGTTGTCATTCACAACACCAATAGCTCTAACTCAAGGAAATCCGAGACCTATTGCATTTCCAATGCTTGTTGATTAAGCTCTCCATGAGCGTGTGTGTTTTCCAGCTTTCCCCCCCCCCCTCATGTGCTTTTCCACAGTCAAAATCCTTCCCCCAAACTTCATGTTGCTTTCTCATGCGTGTGCTGCCCATTCTTATGTTTCACCTCTCCACACCAGCGCCCCGTGTTGATCAATTGTGTGCTTCTCCCCTGCCCCATGTTGTTCTCTCCCTTGTGTGCTATTTTTTCTCTCTTCTCTCCGCCCACTCCTCTGTTGCCGCCCACCGAACCGTAGGTCTTTTTTTAATAATATATTTTAATATACATATATTTTTATTTTGTGCTTCATTCCAGTGGCACCTCCTGTATTGGTTGTCCCACCACCCTTGGGAGCATTTATGGCTGGTGCATGCTTTACAGGACTAAAAGAAATTTGTAGAATTTCCTATCAGATTTGCAAAGTCTTACAAGAGTTGTCAAAAACTTTGACGCGATACAATACCCACCCTTGATGAGTTTCCGGATGTATTTGTCTTAATCTGCAGTCTCAGAATTTTCTGATATTGACTTGCCGGTGAGGGACTAAATCTGGATTTGCACATTAGCCGCATCTAAAAGCATTCAGGAAACTCCACAATTGGTTCCCCAATCTTTGAAAACAAACATAATAAAAAGGCTAGTGAAAAACCGAAGACCAAAAAAAGCATAACAGTTTAAATAAACAAGAGCAGAATTTATGAACGTCATTGGTGATTTTACCTTCAACCATGTAGAAGATCTTCTCATCAGTATGGATAGAGAGGCATTTTGTATTCCACAAAAGTTCTAGAAGAGATGCTTTTTTTTTAACAGGAATGGGAATATATGAAACATTACAATTTCTATGTGCTAGACCGCAGTCGAAGTGAATAAAAAAAGTAAGGGAACTGTGATGCTGTGCACAATGGGGGCGGGGTGAGTAAATGTGGGGGCAGGGTCAAAGGCGTGACTTTTTTTTTTTTGATCTTTCATCTTCAGGTAACTACATATAAAATAATGCACAGCTTAAACGAAAAATGAATGCAAGTCAAGTTAATCAGTGTAGTGGCGTAACAAAGGCCCCCGCAGTGCGTGGGGCCTGAGCTCCAGGGGGCCCCCCTCAGCACAGTACCCTGGCCTGGAAGCTCCTGAGTGAGTCTAGAGGGGCCCCTCTCCATGTACATTGCAGGGGGCTCCCTCAAGTTTCGTTACGCCACTGAATCGGTAGGAAATGCACTATCCTACTTTATGAAACCTCTTAGTTAATGCACTTCAGTGGTCTGTGTCCGTAACCAGACAGCCATCGAAATGAATCCTGGTTGGAGCAGTGGAGAGTAGTTGGGGGCTAACACTAGTCCCTGTGGTGCAAGGGCCTGTGTTACGCCCCTTTAAAAAGCACACACACTTCACAACTCAAAAAGAATAAATCAGTGTCATGAGGAAATGTCAAGTCATTCTATTAATTAAAGCCAATACCGGCTGCCAAGCTGCTTTTACATTTGCAGATTGACCCGTTGTGCACATTTACATTTTGTTCAGGTAAGCAGGCACCCTGGCAAGTAGGTTACACCATGAATGAAGTTTGCGCAATATATATATATATATGACTTGGGATGTCCTTATTTGTTCTTCCGGACTATTCTGTGTTTTTCGTTTTGTACTCCTAGATTACAAATATGATTCCGATTAGATTATTTTGTTGTTCTGTATGCTTTCAAGAGTGCGTCTCCCTCCTTGGTGTTAGCTTTAACTATTGGGGCATTTTGGGGCGGTTGGCTCTGGGAGTGAGCATCTTATTACTGGGAACTGGTCAGAGTGTGGCTATTTTCACCACAACCGCTTGAGCTGTGTTTTTTCACCCTGGCAATAAGGCTTGTTTAGCTGTCTGCCCACCTTCAGTTTCACAGCATAGGAGACTCCCTGCCTTACACTGCAGCTGCACCATTTCAGCTCTCGGAAGTAACTGTCCTGGAATGGTTGTCTTTTCACAGAAAGTAGGGGAACTGTTTTCCTTACATTAAAAAAGTATGGGCACGTCGTGTTCCGATTCCGCCCACTTTCGACCACTGTGCTAGACTAGCACTCACTATATGCACCTGTGCATGGACTTGATTTTTTTGACAGGAGCAGACATCAAACATGCATTATGGCCAGTAGGCCTATTTCACAAATAACAATGCTGATTGCACATATCATAGGAACTGTGCCTGCGGCATGGCGTTGTCATCAGATGCTAATCGACATTTGTACGAATGACCATGTGACTTGCTACTGCGGAAGATAGAAGCCTCAAAAGGCAAGACTTGCACACTAAACAGTAAGATGGAGGGGTGCAGTTGGCTTAATAGGTAATACCCTCCGACTGGAGCTCTTGATGAAGCAAGTGCAGCATGAATCTTTGATGTATTACTTTGTTGGATGGCCAAACTATTCAAACAAGACTACCATAGGCCATGACCATTTTGTTTACACGCATAATTTGTGTTCAATTCTATGCTTCCACACAGTGTGTGACTACAGAGCTGTTCCCACCCACGCACCCTATGGGACCAGTATGTATCCTGAGTGGGGGGTAAGTTGGTTGTTATCTCTTGAATAAGAGATACCAAAATACCACATTGAATCTTTGTATTGTGTCATCTGTCTATGTCTGTACAATTAAATATACACCTCTTTTCACTACCACATCCACTGAAAAGTGCAGTATCATCACGCTTGCAGTGCTTCACAGATATTATTCACAAGAAAAATAAAAGTTCTAATGATTTTATTTCTCTACAGATGACCAGTGTGGCCTCCCGCAATTGTGAGTTTGCATGAGTGTGTGCATTCTGTTTGACATGTTTATTTAATTTTTCACTTAAAAGGGGAGATTACCAACAAATTTCGCTTTGTATTGTGAAGGGATATCTTTGCCCTGACAAAGGCCGCATGACCTATTAGGGCAACTCATCATGTTGACCAAAATAGAAGAATTGAGGCCAGTCCCAGCCTCAAACGACCACCTATGTACTCCTATTATACTGCTTCTTGTTATTAATCTTATCAGGATGACCATCATTAAATAATTCTGTACATGCTTACTTCTTGATAATGTTATATTATCTCTTTTCATCCCTACAATATCCATGAATTGCCAGATCCCTGGTCAAGCCCACCCTAATGCACAGTTATTCATAGGTACAGCTCCCGGTTATATGGTATTTTTTTTCTTAACATTTCCGTCTGTATATATCCATATTTAGTTTTTGGCCATCTTATTGGTATTTATCCATATTTATTTTGTGTTCTGAGAATAAATGGAGCTGTAAAATGGTATATTTCCACATTTATTTACCTCTTTGATGTGCACTCATACATGGATGCCTGTCACGTTTTAGCAAATTAAGCAGTCACATGTAACAAAAGACTACACTTACAGGTACATATTAGCAGTTCTACTACAAATATATGTAAACATATGCCTGTATTTAAGAAAATCTCATTCTGTGTTTTTTTTTTTTTTTAAACTCCCCATTCTGTCTGTCTGCTTAGCTGTAGCCTGGAATTCATAAAAAACAGCACGGAGAGGCTCTCAGAAGAAGCACCATTTTCAGTATTTTTCCGTTTTAAAAATAAATACAGACAGGAAACACATTGTTTTCTGTCTGCATTTATCTGTAAAAAATCAGTAAAAACAGAATACCGGAAGCCTTATTCATAGGCTAAGGGTCTACTAATGAAGCATGCCCCAAAGTTTCATTGGTGAGGATCCTTTTATAACCTCAAGGATTATGTTATCAGGGTTTTGGAACTAAAAACTTTGATTCCACAGAAAGGGACCTTAACTCGGTTGATTGATCATTGCATCTGGGGAATGGTAAGCCCCCCAGTGCTTTCTCCTCCTCCACTCCTTTTGTTGAGGTACTTTGAGGAATTCACCTGGACCAACCCTAATCTCTAATAAACATTTCTATTGACCTACCTCCTTATCTGAATCAATGATTTTATTGCTGCACTGAAATGTATTCATAAACAACCGTAGCTCCCTGGGTGTTCTCTAAATTAGAGCAGAATCATCTGCAAGAGGAAGGATGGGAGCGTCTGCTTCTTTTAGATTATCCCAACCAGGTCATTGATGAAAATAGGAAATACTGTGGAGCTAGCCCTTTCGTTTTGTGTGCATCAGACCATCAGTGTCCATTCAGCAAGGTAGAAGAGGTGACATGACACACTGACTCAAATTACCTTCACAGGTTTAACTGCTTGTTCACCCTTTGCAAAACAGCCTTTGTGGTATCTACTAGGGGGCTTGAGAGAGAACAAGGGGTGAAAACTATTGAAAGTGAACAGCTCTTTGAGCAATGTTTACGTTTTGTTCCAGCCACTGCCTTACATGGTCCATGAGGCCAGGGATACTAATGACAGGGACAGAGGTAACAAAGGGCAAGCCAGGAGTAGTAGCTGCTATTCGTGAACAGCACTAGTTGACACCCATGCATCAGACATGGTCATATTAGCTATATTTAGGGAAAGTAATCACTTATCAGGCCTGTCTCCACACAGAAGGTCATTTGGAGGTCAAGGTTAATACAACAAGGTTAACCACTGCACCCCAGAGTATATCATAATTTAGCTGGAGTAGTGGGTCAGTACTATCTTTTTTCCCCTCAGTATGTATATACAATTTTAATTATTTTAATCATCTATACTATATTTTAATGAATTATCTGCTTCAATTCGACATCCCGCTCTTTTTTGTCTCCTCTGTCACAGTTTCCTTATTACATTACCCTGAAATGATCCTTCCTTCTAGAAAAAAATAACACCAATTTACAAAATGTCCGACTGTAAGAGCATTACGCGGTGTCATCGAAATCCCTGGATTATTGTGTTCTTTCTGCGCTTAATAGGATGGGTGTCATTCCGCCAAACCTCATCTGCAATGTCCTTTTAATTGCTCATGCCAGGCCTGTTTACACGTTTTACAGAAATAGCACATTTATTTCACGGCTTGGTCCCTTTAGTTTAGTACAACATTGCCACAGAATACATTGGGTGTTTACTCTGCACCTACTTCATTTGCTTCTGCATTTTAATTTAGCTTCCTATTACAGTAATGCAAAACCCGACCTTTCTCATATTGTTGTGCGCTCGCTTTACAATGGATTTAACTCCCCTGTTAATTACTTCTTCCCTTTGCTATTATTGAAACAGATGGCTTCAGTGTTGATTCTGCATTTCAGCAGAAAAGTGCGCTACTTCGGAAGGGGGAGCAGCCATTTTAAATGTCTCCTCGTCCTTTAAAATAATGTATTGTACTGAGGTTTGTCTACAGATATTTTGGCTGTAATTCATGACGTCCATCAAAGCTTTGGAGTGCAAAATGCAAAATCATACTATTACTGCATTTTGAATTAAAGAAGTTGATCTTTTCTTCTGGGAGCATTGAACATTTACAGATGTTCTCCTCAGTACCCACTGTTGAATACGGGTCTGGACAAGATAGTACATCTGTCCTGAAGCCCATTATTCGGACCACATCTTGGGATTAACATCTTGATGGAGCTAATTCATGAATTCAGAAAGCTTGAGGGCACCTCAGCTGATATCGCCTACTCACAGCAGTTCTGCGCCACTGTCACCACCTCCAAAACATCTGATGCTGCCTCCCAGTAAAACACAATCAGAATAAACATTCATCTCATGCCTTAGCCAACTCACAAGACCCAGCTCCTCTCCGAGCACAATATTCAGAATTGTAAGCCTTGAGAAAGTGGTCTTCGTGAAACACCTCAACGCAAGGGGTCTTCGTGAAACACATGTCAATGCAAGGAGCAAATATATCACGCTTGAGATAACTGCACCGTTTGGATTCAGGTATGTAGTAACAAATGGCATTATGGAAAATCATTGGTTCGTGGTGAATTAATTGAATATGATTTGATATGGATTAATATATGTCCTAATAATACTAAAGTTGTCAAAAGCATGTGATTATGTTAACCTCTTCGTATTTTTAATTTGTTGACAACATACCAGTGGGGACTGGTAGTGGAGGATTTGGTGCCAGGCTATGTACTCTGTTACCCCAACATTTATGATTTATCTATATCTGGGTTTCACTAGCACTCTGTTTGCCATCCAGTTGAGATAACTTTGGTGAGTGGATGAACCATAGCTTGCCTAAGGTGAATTCCAATAAAACCGAGGCAGACCTGATCTGTGATGATGACTTGGGTTATTTCTATTGGTGATTGTCCTTGCCCAATCTCTTCTAGGGGAAATAGCAAACTTTATTTATTGGAAATCCTTTATTGATTGTAACATCAAAATCCATTTCATTCGAGGATGCAATGCATATTTATCAAGTATATAAGCAGCATAATTAAACTCTCCTAACAAACCACATGTGGAAGGGGTGGAGTGTATGATCTTAAGCTATTAATCAGGAGCCCTGCTCTCTAGATAGGTATTGGACTGTCCCCTCTTAGTTAGGGATTGTGAATGGAGAAAAAACAATTGCTCTACAGTATTTTGGTGAGCCCACTTACAACCTTGCCTCAGAATGCTTGGCTAGCTGACCCCCTACGGCACAGCTTACATATGTCTCATCCCATCCTTAGCTGCTTTGATTTTGGCCTCAATAATTTTCTGCTTCGTCTTGGTGAGCATATCGATCTTCTTCTTGACATTTTGTACTTTCATTTTTTAGGGTCACCAGATTGTAGTCTTGGTTCCCATGGGATTCCCATGTTATCCTGCTCTTGAAATTTCCTTATCCTCCTCAGTGTCTCGATACACATGTATGGTAGCACCAGGGTCAATAAACATCTGTGGGATGCCAATTTGCTTGCTCTCTTCTAGGAGACGGACTCTCGTAGCACATTCGAGTGCAGCTTCCAAGTGGCCAGCCTCCCAAAATTCTAATGTCATGTTAATATACTTTTTAAGCGCACAAATACCCGAAGTTGTCAAGGCGCTAGCTCGTAACAGCAGGATAAGGATCAATAGCTGATTTAGGCAAAAAGCCATGTTTTGAGTGCCTTTCTGAGTGCCTTAGGCTAGACATGTCTCTGGTAAAAGTGGGTAGTGCATTCCAGAGTTTGGCTGTACCCACCACAAAACCTCTGTCTCCCCAGTTAGTCCTGTAAATCCTAGAAATGGTCAAGTTGTTTGCTCCAGCAGTGCGCAGATATCTGGATGGCTCATATTTTTTAAAGTTATGTCTCAAAAATGCAGGTCCGCCTCCGTTGAGAGCCTTATACGAAAAACTTGAATTTGGTGCGCTGTCTAATTGGAAACCAGTGCAAATTTCGTATGGCCTGTGTGGCTGTCTTGAATTTGGGAATTCGGGTAAGCAATCTGGCTGCTGCATTTTGCAAAGTTTGCAAATTCTACAAGTATTGGTTCTGCATATTTAGATAGAGGTCATTACAATAGTCAACTTTCGATAAGAATAGGGCAGCAACCACCGTACTCTTGGCCTCTTTAGGTAAGTACGAGAGAATTTTTTTGCTAGTCCTTTGAGTGTAAAATGCAGATGAGATCACTGTATTTACCTGTTCTGTAAGGTAAGTTTACTGTCCATAATGACTCCCAAGTTTTTTGAACTGGGACTGCGAGGGAGCCTAGTTCCTCTGGCCACCAAGACTGGGACCAAAAAGGAGGTTGGTTCCCGAACAAGATGACCTCGGTCTTGGCTGAATTAAGTTTTAGACAGTTAATATTCATCCAATTGCTAATTTCTAGCATACAGATTTGAAATCTTTCTCCCATGACCTATCTTTAGCTGCACTGATACTACGATTTGCGAGTCATTCGCAAAGCATGTTAGATCAATGTTGTCAGAGCCAATTTTGGCTTCCTCTTTTGCTTTCTCCCTCTAGCCTGATAATGGAAACCTATAGACATCTTTGGAACTCCCTGTGGCATTCTTGGCCGGAGTAATTTTGATCAACAGCCTTTCCTCTGATTTTGAACTTTCCCTCCAATGTGTTTACTTTCAATTCAAGCACTCACTCAGATGTTCACATGCTCATCCCATAAGCAGCTACCCTGTTTTCTATTTTATTTGTTATCTGGCGAATAAATAAATGAAAGAATTTTATGTATGAATGGGTGGATTAATAAATGAATAAAACATTTGTAAAGTTCATACTGTCCCCCATCAAGGTGTCCTGGTGCAAGGTGAGTGGGTAATTGAGGTGAAAGAAGCAAGCTGCAAGGGAGAAAAGACTTCGACTGCATTAAAAAGCCAGGAGGTTTTGGCTGCCTTCGTTAAAGTCAGAGGGTCATCTAGCATACAGATATGAAGATGGGCACTCCAGTGTTCCACTAGGAGGGATGAGAAAAAGCGGCAACTTGACCTAACCTGTCTAAACCATTGAAGCACCAGGATTCTTGGCGAAGTGGACCTGAGAGAAAGACCAGGAATCTAACAATGGGTGCAAGATTGAAGATACACAGGACCAGTTTTATTAAAGGCTCAAACTTGGGAGAGCAATGTTTCCTGCATGGTATACGCGCATGAGCCCTTCCCTGAAAGCTCAACTTCATGTGAAATTGGTATCTTGACTTTTATTTTCGGTCCTGGCATCACGATCTAGTGTGCGCGCAAAGTCTAGGCCTGTCCCTGACAAGGTAAGGTCTAGTCCTGTGGGCTAGAGGGGTGCACTAGATGCATATTTGGCAACGGACTGCTTTCTTTGCCCTGGGTACAGAACGTAAAGTGGTGGAGGCAGCATTATGTGAATTTATACAATGACCAGACCTTTTTCTCTGTCTCAGCGAGAACATCGTCTTGTTTAAAGTTCCCCAGTTATATGAAACCCAGAATCTGACGCTGACATTCTATGTGTATGACAAGTGTGTGTATGTGCTGTGCACATGTATAGTAGTTGGGCCATTTGTGTTGTAGGAGTCTGAGTAGTTGAGCCAGTGGGATCCATTTTGGATGCTTCTGGCTTAGCGTGGCACATGAGGATAACTTCTCCATCAGTGGAACTGAGTTGCCCGCATACTGTTGGCTTGATGGTGGAAACCCAGACACTGAAGTGAGGAGGAGGAAAGCTGCGCTACCTTTAAATGTAAGCAAAGGCCTGCTGAGTAGGTTGTCCTGAGCGTTGCCATTTGATGGATGGTGGGGGAGAGTGGGGGAGCTGGAGTTCCATTGTTCAAGGTGAGGAAGATTCTAGCTAGGGCCTGCCCTTTAGTTTGTCCCAGATTACTGCTTCAGGAAGTGTTAGATTTGGGGGACTCTAGTTGGCAGAGGTAGGTACCTTTGACCAAATAGGGACCCTTGCGTCTAGTCAGGGTAAGGGGCTACACTCCTAAAATAACCCCTGCTCACCCCCTTGGTAGCTTGGCACGAGCAGGCAGGCTTATCTCAGAGGCAGTGTGTAAAGCATTTGTGAACACACACAGTAATATAGTGAAAACACTACAGATGGACACCACAGGTTTAGAAAAATAAGTATTCTTTATATAGACTTAACACAAGACCCAAACGACAAAAATCCACAATACAGTATTCAAAAATAAGACTTTAGAATGATAGAAATAGCTTAGTTCACTTTAGATTGTAAATGCAACACTTTACTCTCAATGTACCTTGGATGCGAAATGCAAAACAAACAAAAGGGGCGCAGGGAAGGTGATGCGTCGGTTCCTTACACGCAAGAACGGTGATGCGTCGGTTCCTTACCGGAGAGGAGGTGATGCGTCAGGTTCTTTACCACGTGGAGAGGTGATGCGTCTGGTTCTTACTGCGCTCTGGTTGCGATGCGACAAGATGGCTCCTCGATGCGACGATCCGGTGCAATGCGACAAAATGGCGTCTTTGATGCGATGCAACAACGTTGGATGTGATGCGTGCACGCCCGACGGCCGTGCGGCGAACTTGGTAACTTCTGAGCTGCGACAGGCCCTGCGACACGCTTCTCCGGTGATGCGCCGGCAACCTCTGCGGCGGCGACACGCTTCTCCGGGGATGCGACGCGCTTCGTCGGTGATGTGACGGCGAACAGCTGCGGCGGCGGCACGCCTCTTCGGTGATGCGACGGCAACTGCTGCGGCGGCGACACGCTTCTCCTTGTTGCATCGCGCTTCCAGCTCCCAGCGACACGCAGTCTCTCAGAAGGCTCAACACAACAGCAGGCACTTCAATTCCCAGCAAGGGAATTCAGGGGGGAGCTGATAGTGAAGTCTTGTATCCCTGAGACTTCAGGCAGGAGGCAAGCTCAATGTTCAAGCCCTTGGAGATCTTCTTCAAGATGATGAAAGCACACTCAGTCCTTTTCTCCTTTCTTTGGCAATGAAGCAACCACTGCAGGCCAACCCGCAAACAGCACGCAGCATAGGGTTAGTCTCCTCCTTCAGTTTCCTGGTTCTTCTCCTCAGCAAAGGTTCGTCTTGATTCCCAGACGTGATCTAAAGTTCTGGGTCCCCCTTTTTATACACACAAATCCTTTCTCTCTGAAAGCAGAGAGTGTCTGTACCTAGTCCAAACCAGTTCTGGGTGCATTCTGCCAGTGCACAACTTCTTCCTTTGTCAGTGTGGGCCAGGGTCATCAGACGCACCACAGGAGGTGGAGCCAGCATTGTGGAAGGCAGGCACATCCCTATTCAGGCCCAGGTGCTACTCCTCCCACCACTCCCAATGCAGTTAGGTCTATTCAGCCTAGTGCTGACTCACCCTGTCTCCTGGAACCACCCCAGCCCCTGTCACTCACAAACCAGACATGCAATACACAACCTAGCAGAGGCAGGCTGGATGGTTAGGTAAGAAAATACCTACTTTCTAAAAGTGGTATTTTCAAACACAGAATGTAAAAATCACCCACACTAAAAGATGTATTTTAACATTCTGAGTTCAGGCATACTAAACTCGAATTTCTACCTTGTTCCCTGGGTCAGTTAGGATTATAAGGTGTTATAATCAAACTGCCCATTCTGGCCTATGGGAGCAGGTAGCCTTGCAATAGTGAAAAACGAAAATGGCTGTAATTCACTATCAGGACATGCCACACACATCAGGTCATGTCCTACCTTTCACATACAATGCACCCTGCCCTTGGGCCTACCTTAGGGGTGGCTAACATGTAGAAAAGGGAAGGTTTGGGGACTGGCAAGTGTGTGCACTGGCCAAGTCGACATGGCAGCCCCAGACTGCACACAGGCTCTGCAATGGCAGGCCTGAGCCATAGTTTACAAGCTGCTCCGGTGGGTGGCACAATCAGCGCTGCAAGCCCACCAGCAGCATTTGATTTACAGGCCCTGGGCACACGCGGTGCACTGTACTAGGGTCTGACAAGTAAATCAAATAATCCAATCATGGAATCACTAATCCATACAACAATTTACCATAGGGAGCACTTGCACTTTGGCACTGAATAGCAGTGGCAATGTGCCCAAAGCACCTAGACCAGCAAAAACATAGCAAAACACAGGAGGCAACAGCAAAAAATGGAAGGGAGACCCACACCAATGGTGCCAGGTCTAACACGTGTCCCCTCCAGCTGAAATGTGGGGAGAACTACCCTACCTCTTGGGAGTTCTCTTCACTAAGGCGGAAAAATCTGGACAGACCATCAGCATTGGCATGTTCTGTACCAGGGCGGTGTTCCACCATGAAGTTCATCCCCTGTAGGGAAATAGACCACCTCAACAGCTTTGGATTTTCACCCCTCATCTGCATCAACCATCTGAGGGGCCTGTGGTCTGTCTGAACCCGGAAGTGAGTCCCGAACAAGTATGGTCTCAACTTCTTCAGTGCCCAAACCACAGCAAATGCCTCACGCTCAATCGCACTCCACCTCTGTTCCCGTGGAAGTAACCTCCTACTGATGAAGGCTACAGGTTGGTCTAGGCCCTCCTCATTTATCTGTGAAAGAACAGCCCCTACACCATGCTCTGAAGCGTCTGTTTGGACAATAAACTCTTTTGAGAAGTTGGGTGCCAGGAGCACGGGCGCCGTGCACATGGCAGTCTTCAGGGCATCAAAAGCTTTCTGACAGGTGTCAGTCCAGTTCACTTTCTTGGGCTGCTTCCTGGAAGTCAGCTCTGTCAAGGGTGCAACTATGCTGCCATACCCCTTGACAAACTTCCTGTAATACCCAGTGAGTCCTAAAAAGGCTCTCACCTCTGTCTGGGTTTTGGGGGCTTTCCCAAGCCAGGATGGTCTCAATCTTGGGCTGTAGGGGCGCCACCTGGCCGCTCCCAACCTGGTGTCCAAAGTACACCACAGAACCCTGCCCGATCTGGCACTTACTCGCCTTGATCGTGAGGCCTGCTCTCCGCAGCGCCATCGACACTTCCCAGAGGTGGCGCAGATGTTCTTCCCAACTGGCGCTGAACACTGCTATGTCATCTAGGTAGGCGGCACTGAAATCTTCCAGTCCAGCCAACACCTGGTTGACCAACCTCTGAAAGGTGGCAGGGGCATTCTTCATCCCAAAGGGCATAACCCGGAATTGGTAGTGCCTATCTGGTGTGGAGAATGCTGACCTCTCTCTTGCCCCATCAGTTAAGGCGATCTGCCAGTACCCAGACGTTAAATCAAACGTGCTGAGGTACCGGGCAGCCCCTAACCGATCAATGAGCTCATCAGCTCTGGGGATGGGGTGCGGGTCAGTCCTGGTGACTGAATTGAGTCCTCGGTAGTCCACACAAAACCGGAGTTCGGGTGTGGCACCAGGCGCGGCAGCCTTTGGGACCAAGACCACTGGGCTGGCCCAAGGGCTGTTAGAGGACTCAATCACCCACAATGCCAACATCTTGGAGACCTCCTCCTTGATGCAAGCTCTCACCCTGTCAGTCACTCTGTAAGTTTTGTGCTTAACAGGAGGACTGTCCCCAGTGTACACATCATGGACGCACCAGTCAGTGACACTAGGGGTCAGGGAGAACAGGTCAGGAAACTGTCCCAACAGTTGGCGACAATCCTGCTGCTCAGGCGTCAGGGAGTTAGAGAGGTTCACACCCTCCACTGACCAATCTTGCTCCTTTGCACACAGGAGGTCAGGAAGAGGCTCAGTCTCCTCTTCCATTCCAGCATCTGTGGCTAGGAGCATGCCCACTTCGGACCTCTCCAAGTGGGGCTTCAGGCGGTTTACATGCAGGACCCGCAAAGGGTTCCTAGGAGACTGCAAGTCCACCAAGTAGATGACATCACTCTTGCGCTCCACCACCTCAAAGGGTCCGGTCCACTTATCTTGGAGCGCACAGGGCTCCACTGGGGCCATGACCCACACTTTCTGACTAGGCTGAAGCTCAATCAGAGTGGCATTCTGATCGTACCACCGCTTCATCTCCTCCTGGCTGGCTTCCAGATTCGCCTGAGCGAGTTGCCTGAAACGCCGGGTTTGGTTTCTGAAGGCCAGCATGTAGCTATATACATCCTGGGGAGGTTTCCTGGGAGCTTCGTCCCAGCCTTCCTTTACCAAACTCAGAGGTCCTCTTACCGGGTGTCCATAGAGAAGTTCAAAGAGGCTGAACCCTAGGGACTTCTGTGGCACCTCTCGGTAAACAAAGAGAAGGCATGGCAAGAGGACGTCCCACTTACGCCTCATGGGTTCTTCCAGACCCATAATCATGCCTTGTAGGGTCCGGTTGAATCTCTCAACCAGCCTATTACCTTGGGGGTGGTAAGGAGTGGTGAACTTGTATGTTACACTGCACTCCTGCCACAGGGAATTCATATACTTGGAAATGAAGTTTGTACCACGGTCTGACACCACCTCTCTGGGGAACCCCACACGGGAGAAAATCCCCAACAACGCACGTCCCACCACGGGGGCCGTCACAGTCCGGAGAGGGATGGCTTCCGGGTACCGGGTGGCATGGTCCACCAAGACCAGGATGAACCTGTTGCCCATGGCTGTCTTGGGATCCAGAGGCCGACAATGTCAATGCCCACCCTTTCAAAGGGGGTGCTGACCACAGGGAATGGCTGGAGAGGAGCCTTGTGCTTCCTCCCACTCTTTCCACTTGCCTGGCAAGTCCTGCAATGAGTGTCTGAACTCTTGCGCACCTGGGGCCAATAAAAGTGGGTGACAAGCCTCTCAAAGGTCTTGTCCTGCCCCAGATGTCCTGCTAAAGGTACATCATGAGCCAAACCCAGTAGGAAGGCTCTGAAGCGCTGGGGAACCACCAGCACACGGGCTGACCCAGGCTCAGCAACCTTAGGCTCGCTATACAGGAGACCATTCTCCCAGTAGATCCAATGTGATCCAGACTGATCACCTGCTGCCTGGTTTGTGGCCTGTTGCCGCAAACCCACAAGAGAAGGGCACTTGTTCTGCTCCTCACAGAACTCTTCCCTGGAGGGACCTCCTTCTTGCTGCCAATGGGTCAGCTCAGGCAGGTCTCCCAGTTCACCAACTTGCTCCCCTGTAGGTTCCAGGGCATCCCCTTCAAGGTCTGCCTCCTCCTGGACCGTGGGAACTTCAGGGGCCGGTTTCCCGTGCCCCCTACCTATTCTCTTAAGGCTGGTACCTGGGCCACTCTCTCAGGTTCCAGGTCCTCCTGAACACCCTTACTGGCTGCCATTGACCGAGTGGTCACACACGCCCACTCAGGCAGACCCAACATCTCCAAATGTGATTTTCTCTCCACCTTAGCCCAAGGTGAACTTTCTAAGTCGTTGCCCAACAGACAGTCAACAGGCATGGCTGGCCTCACAGCTACTTGAAGGGTACCTGAGACCCCCCCCACTCAAAGGGAACCTGGGCCACCTCACAGTGGCTCTCTGAGTTGTCAGCGGCAACTACAGGGAAGTACGCACGGGGGATCACCTGCTCCTTAGACACCAGCCGACAACTGACAGCTGTCACACTGGCTCCGGTGTCTCTCAGAGCCTCCACCCTCTGGCCATTGATGGTCACCCACTGCCTGTATTTCTTAGTGTTATCAGGCAGCTGGGTCCTGGGGACCATCTCACAGTCTCCTAGAGAGACAAGGGACATCTCTGCAGGACCCCACCCACCTTGGGCACCCATCTCCTCCCCCAGGGCTACACTAGCCATCTGCTGGGGTGGTGCATCAATGGGTGTGGGTTTCCCATACAAGGGACATCTAGAATCATAAGAGCAGTGGCCCACTTGACCACACTTAAAACAGGTCTTGGGCCCCCTGTGAACAGGCTTATCTGTCGGGGCCCCTGGCTTCTTTTCAGGGGGAGGCTGGGAGCCCTTCCCTTGATTCCCTTGGGGATTACTTTGGGGCCCTTTCTGGAACTCCCTCTGTTTACCCTTGTCCCCCCACTCCTCTGCTGGGGACCCTGCCCACCTTTGGCGGAGTCTCCCACGTGACCCTTGTGGACCCGGGTGCTCACCCAGCAGACCGCCTCCTCAGCAAGCTTCCTAGGGTTAGTCAGCCTACTATCAATAAGGTGCTGGCATAGCTCTGGAAAACAATTTCCTGACAAGTGCTCCCATGCAATCAAATCAAAGAGCGCGTCAAAATCATTCTCTTTGCTACGATTCACCCAACCATCCAATGCTCTGCAAAAAAAAGTTACATATTCCACTCCAACTTTTTGCAATTTCTAAACCTCTGCCTATACAGTACAGGAGTCAACCCATACCTGGACATCAATGCTTCTTTCATATGACCATAAGACTTCAGAGGGCAAGTCTAACAAGGTATCCCGCCCCTCACTAAGGAACCGCCCCCACAACCCCACTCCCCAATCCTTCTCAGGGACCCGGTGGGAGGACATAGCTACCTCATAGGCCTTGAACCACTGACCAATATCATCATTTTTATCAAATTCTTTCACCACATCTTTAGGTATATACACTCGTGCTTCAACAGGCATGGACGGTGTGCTGCCACCAGAGGGAGTAATCTCTAAGCTCCTGGCTTTCAATTCCAACTCCCTCAAAATTCTCTCATGCTCCAACTGCATCCTTTTTTCCTCTAGGGCCAATTTCTTCTTCTCCAAATCCAACTGTCCACCCCTCTTGAGCTTGGTTAACTCTATTTCATGCACCCTACTTCTCTCCCTGTCCTCCAGCTCTCCTGGGGACAGGCCCTTGGAAGAAACACTGCTACCTGTTGGGGAAGGTGCTTTCCTCCCCCCTAGACCCAACGGCCCATCTAGCTGCCCCTCTGCCTCTTCAGCCCCCTCCTCATGCTCTTCCACATGCTCAGGGGTATTTCTTGCTTCCACCCAGGCCCTCAGCGCCTTTTGGTACTCATCCTTCTTGGTGAGGCTTGGAGTAGCAACTTTAAATCTCCTGCAGAAGCACTTCAGCTGTTTCACATTCTAGGTTTCTAGCTTTTCTTCCTGAAAATCTAAATCCATAGATGCGATGGATGCTGCTTTGCTCATGGTGTCAAAAGTTGGCAGTTCTTGGCAAAAATAGAAATCCCAGGAAGAAAAATCTACCAAAATGTATGTGGTTGCGTTTGGTCTGCACTCACTAGTAGTGTACACCAATCACTGTATATGAGTCACAAATGCAAGTCTAAATCCCACCGCTGCCACCAATGTTAGATTTGGGGGTCTCTTGTTGGCAGAGGTAGGTACCTTTGACCAAATAGGGACCCTTGCGTCTAGTCAGGGTAAGGGGCTACACTCCTAAAATAACCCCTGCTCACCCCCTTGGTAGCTTGGCACGAGCAGGCAGCCTTATCTCAGAGGCAGTGTGTAAAGCATTTGTGAACACATACAGTAATTTAGTGAAAACACTACAGATGGACACCACACAGGTTTAGAAAAAGAACCCCAAAATACAAGACTGTATTCTCTACTGATGACGGTTAATAAACCAGAAACACGTGTCTAGAGATCAGCACTATCTGCGCCAACCTTGGCGAAACACTCGAAAATATCGGAGCGAGCTACAAGAGACTGCATTTACCAGAATGCCAGGGGCGAACCTTGTCTGAGAGGTCAGCGGTGTGCTCCCACATCCTGTTGTCTATTTAAAGTACTCCCGTGAGTCATTGAGCTGACGAGCTCGTGGATGAAGCACCTGCGCGCCAGTGAGAGGTACCGGACCTGATATAATGTTTGGCAGCCTACTCAGCAAACCCCAAAATACAAGACTGTATTCTCTACTGATGACGGTTAATAAACCAGAAACACGTGTCTAGAGATCAGCACTATCTGTGCCAACCTTCGCGAAACACTCGAAAATATCGGAGCGAGCTACAAGAGACTGCATTTACCAGAATGCCAGGGGCGAACCTTGTCTGAGAGGTCAGCGGTGTGCTCCCACATCCTGTTGTCTATTTAAAGTACTCCCGTGAGTCATTGAGCTGACGAGCTCGTGGATGAAGCACCTGCGCGCCAGTGAGAGGTACCGGACCTGATATAATGTTTGGCAGCCTTCTCTGCAACCCCCAAAATAGAAGACTGTATTCTCTACTGATGACGGTTAATAAACCAGAAACACGTGTCTAGAGATCAGCACTATCTGCGCCAACCTTGGCGAAACACTCGCAAATATCGGAGCGAGCTACAAGAGACTGCATTTACCAGAATGCCAGGGGCGAACCTTGTCTGAGAGGTCAGCGGTGTGCTCCCACATCCTGTTGTTTAGAAAAAGAAGTATTCTTTATATAGACTTAACACAAGACCCAAACGTCAAAAATCCACAATACAGTATTCAAAAATAAGACTTTAGAATGGTAGAAATAGCTTAGTTTACTTTTGATTGTAAATGCGACACTTTACTCTCAATGTACCTTGGATGCGACACGCAAAACAAACAAAAGGGGCGCAGGGAAGGTGATGCTTCGGTTCCTTACACGCAAGAACAGTGATGCGTCGGTTCCTTGCTTCGGGGGAGGTGATGCGTCGGTTCCTTACTGCAGCGCAGGGGAGGTGATGCGTCGGTTCCTTACCGGAGAGGAGGTGATGCGTCGGGTTCTTCATCACGTGGGGCGGTGATGCGTCGGGTTCTTACTGCGCTCCGGTTACGATGCGACAAGATGGCGCCTCAATGCGATGCGACGATCCGGTGCGACAAAATGGCGTCTTTGATGCGATGCGACAACGTTGGATGCGATGCGTGCACGCCCGATGGCCGTGCGGCGAACTCAGTAACTTCTGAGCCGCGACAGGCCCTGCGACACGCTTCTCCGGTAATGCGCCGGCAACGTCTACGGCGGCGACACGCTTCTCCGGGGATGCGACGCGCTTCGTCGGTGATGCGACGGCGAACAGCTGCGGTGGCACGCCTCTTCGGTGATGCAACTGCTGCGGCGGCGACACGCTTCTCCTTGTTGCGTCGCACTTCCAGCTCCCAGCCACACGCAGTCTCTCAGAAGGCCCAACACAACAGCAGGCACTTCAATTCCCAGCAAGGGAATTCAGGGGGGAGCTGGTAGTGAAGTCTTGTATCCCTGAGACTACAGGCAGGAGGCAAGCTCAATGTTCAAGCCCTTGGAGATCTTCTTCAAGATGATGAAAGCACACTCAGTCCTTTTCTCCTTTCTTTGGCAATGAAGCAACCACTGCCGGCCAGCCCCCAAACAGCACGCAGCATAGAGGTAGTCTCCTCCTTCAGTTTCCTGGTTCTCCTCCTCAGCAAAGGTTTGTCTTGATTCCCAGAAGTGATCTAAAGTTCTGGGGTCTGGGACCCCCTTTTTATACACACAAATCCTTTGTCTCTGAAGGCAGAGAGTGTCTGCACCTAGTCCAAACCAGTTCTGGGTGCATTCTGCCAGTGCACAACTTCCTCCTTTGTCAGTGTGGGCCAGGGTCATCAGACGCACCACAGGAGGTGGAGCCCGCATTTTCGAAGGCAGGCACAGCCCTATTCAGGCCCAGGTGCTACTCCTCCCACCACTCCCAATGCAGTTAGGTCTATTCAGCCTAGTGCTGACTCACCCTGTCTCCTGGAGCCACCCCAGCCCCTGTCACTCACAAACCAGACATGCAATACACAACCTAGCAGAGGCAGGCTGGATGGTTAGGTAAGAAAATACCTACTTTCTAAAAGTGGTATTTTCAAACACAGAATGTAAAAATCACCCACACTAAAAGATTTATTTTAACATTCTGAGTTCAGGCATACTAAACTCGAATTTCTACCTTGTTCCCTGGGTCAGTTAGGATTATAAGGTGTTATAATCAAACTGCCCATTCTGGCCTATGGGAGCAGGTAGCCTTGCAATAGTGAAAAACGAAAATGGCTGTAATTCACTATCAGGACATGCCACACACATCAGGGCATGTCCTACCTTTCACATACAATGCACCCTGCCCTTGGGCCTACCTTAGGGGTGGCTAACATGTAGAAAAGGGAAGGTTTGGGGACTGGCAAGTGTGTGCACTGGCCAAGTCGACATGGCAGCCCCAGACTGCACACAGGCTCTGCAATGGCAGGCCTGAGCCATAATTTACAAGCTGCTCCGGTGGGTGGCACAATCAGCGCTGCAAGCCCACCAGCAGCATTTGATTTACAGGCCCTGGGCACACGCGGTGCACTGTACTAGGGTCTGACAAGTAAATCAAATAATCCAATCATGGAATCACTAATCCATACAACAATTTACCATAGGGAGCACTTGCACTTTGGCACTGAATAGCAGTGGCAAAGTGCCCAAAGCATCTAGACCAGAAAAAACATAGCAAAACACAGGAGGCAACAGCAAAAAATGGAAGGGAGACCCACGCCAATGGTGCCAGGTCTAACAGGAAGGATGATGAAAGGCTGCTTACACAAGTTAAGCCAAGAAGTTATCCCTTGATACCCGGCACCCCAACAACACCAAAAGTCTTTGTGTTGCTGCTGCAAAACCCTCCAGCGAATCGCAAGGAGGAGCTGACGTCACTGCCAAAGCTGGAGCCCATACCAGCTTGGAGGCTGCATCTGCCAAAAGAAGTAAAGCCACAGTGTGAACTCAGTTCAGAGGCCAAAAATGCACAATGAGCACCTATTGGTTCATGGCCTGCAGGCTGCATCTGCATGGGCACCTACCCAGTGGTCCTGCTGTACTGCTCCCTCACCACAGCTCCAGGCCCCAGAGAATCCACTGCTGCAAGAGTGTCAGTGGAGGTGCCTGGCTGGAGCGCCAAGCCAGGCACAATAACATGAGCAGGGAATGGGACATCAGTGAACAGACCACAGCAGACATCAGAAAAACACGTTATACAGCGCAAACAGTGACTATAGCCTAAGTGATCCCTTAAATTTGGGAACAAACTATTAACCTGAACTGCAAGCAGTGTAAGTGGAGACCTAGCGAATTGCATCTGTGCCTATGATAAGATTCGAAGCATCAGTAGAACTATATCAACTACTAGAGCAGGGAAAGAGCTCCATTATTGGTGGGTCATTCTACTAGGCATCGTAAATGTAGTCAGAAGTTTGCCTCTGAGTCCAATGGAATTTTGTTGCATTACACTTTGCTGTAGTAATAAAGTACTTTCTCTTTACTAAAGACAAGCACTTGGCTTGACATTGGAATTAGTGTGTCTTTTGGTTGACTGTTGAGATCTGATCTCTTACCCCTACACTACCTCCCAGAGAAGTCTGTAACTGACTGCTCTCACAACAATGAGAGTCAAGTGAAGAAAGGATGTACTTGGCCCAGTATGCACAGACATAAAAGGACAGACAGCAGTGGCAAACAGCGTCAACCATTACAGTTGGGGCTAAGTAACCTCTGTCTGTCCTGTGGCCCCCCCCAAATCAGGTCTGACACGATGAACACCCAATGAAGTGAAAGCAAGTAAGGAGAAATATGAATGTAATGAGGAAGTAAGCAAATTAGGCAAGCTGGGGCATTTCAAATTTTCTGGAGCCTTAGTAGCAGTAAAATGAAAGACCCAGATAAACTGTACTAGAGTAGTCGAGTCGAGGAAGGATGATTGCCGGGACCCCAGTCTGATGAGCTAACAACAGAAGAAGACAATTTACTGATTTAAGTTAAAAGAGATAGTTATTGACTGAAGAAGAAGAAACCATGATTCGAGGAGTCCCAAGTTTACTGGCCACCATTTGGAAGTCCAGGACAAAGACTTGGATCCTACAATCAAAACTGTTTGTCTAGCAGGAAGTTAGCACTCATTCAAGCCCTAATCTCAATGAGACAATTTTCGAAATTAAACATATTATTGAATATTAATAAATAGATGATCTGCTAGGATTATAATTCACAGACGTGTTAATGGAAAAACAAAGGTTTGCATGAGTTTGCAGGAGGAGAGTCGTAAATGTTACAGTGTTGGGGCTGAGAGAAGAACCCTAAAGCGTTCCCTGGATGATATTTCTAAAAATCAAACTGCAATGGGGTAAAATGAGCAAGCTCAGATTGATCCTCAAGCTAATATGTGATTCAACCAAGTGCTTTGTAACAGATCTCCACTTCATAAAGGTGCAAATTGAGAAAAGAGTGAGACACTGTATCGAACACTAACAAGTGGTCCAAAAGAATCAATTAGTGCATCCACCTTCTTCCTCAAGAATTCTAAATTCATCAAGAATGGCTAAGTAGGCTGACACCATGATCTCAAGCAGATGGAGAGAAGGCCAGGTTGGGCAGAGTCCAAAATGAAGAACAGCAGATTATCAAGTGTTGATTTTTTTCCCCAGAGATTATTTATGGGTGGTTATAGAAGAGACATCGGTCTAAACTTACTTAGCACTGAGCACTTAGCAAAGGGCTTTTCCAGGAGAACAATTGGAGCTTGCTATAAGCCAGTGGGAACTAGGCTGGAGGTAAGAGACAGGCCAGCGCGGATTGGATTCAACCCCCACCCCAACTTCATTGCTTTATTAGTAGTTTTGTACAGTGCTGAGCTACCCATTCTGCCACTGGAATAAACTATTGTCCAAGTACGAATAACTTTGATAATATCAATTCTTACAGGACATGAATCAAGATTGCTTGAGGTCTCTCATTCTTGCCTTCGGGTTGATCAACTTGGCTAGTAAACAATTGGCAGAGGACACTTTGGGAACATGCCAGTGGCCTACCTTTATAATTGGCAAGAACCTATTTGAGATCATCAGCATCACAGTTCAGGGGAGGGTGCAGAGCAGTCATTGTGACTCTGAAATCACTACAATCTCATCTACTCCATCTTAAAAAACCCAAACTGATGTCTCCACTGAAGGAAAACATGCAGGAGGGACTAAATGAAGGTTAAATGTAAAAAAAATCCGTATTTGTTAAGCGCGAACTACTCACCCTTACGGTTCTCAAGGCGCTGGGGGCCATCGTGGAAATTAAGTGAGCTATTGCCCAGAGTCACATGGTGCTGAGCTGAGCTGCCGCCGGGGATCAAACCGTGAGCCCTGTGCTCCGAAGTCAGCTGCCCTCGCCCCTGCTTTCTCAAAAGCTAATGGAAAAAACTAATACAGTACTTCCTAAGGATTATTTTGAGGAGTTAAAGCCGGATACTTTTTATTCAAGAACACAAGATATTCATGAACACAAGATATTCATGCTAATGTCCATGCTCTCTTTAGTCTTGGCTTGCCTCGGGTTGAAGGGTATGAGCAATCCTGCCTATAGCACACAGGCTCTGTTATCTATTGAATAAGCATTATTTTAATTTTAAGGGTCTGAGGACTCTCAGATGAAAAGGCAGAGTTTCTGGCACCAACTGTCAGTAAAAAGGCAAGGAGTAGGCGGCCTTGATGAAGATGCGGAACCTCAGAGTGACAGTTCTTTTCTCAGACATGGATTCTAGAAGGGATGTATTTTTCAACAACATAGGTGACCCTAGATTGTCATATTGGACCCCATCCACTAGTACAGCTGTATCAAGGCAGATGATTATGAAGAAGCTGACTGACAAATAATTCAGGAACTGCCTTATGGTGGAATGCTGCAGACCCTCCCTGAAGGGCAAGATCGTGGCTAAACCAGCTGTCAAGGGCTATATGTTGACTTTCTAAGCAACGTCTGAGTGACCCTAAAAACGGTTTCCAACACAGCCTGGCGAGTCTGCCAGCACAAACTCCTGGACCTCTCTGTTTTCTATGAAAATCCTGGACTAGGCATTTTTGGCCAAAGAAAACAGTTTCTCTGTTGATCTGGATCTTTTGGTTGGCATGGTGTAATGTGCCATCTGTCTTCATGGAAAAGGATATTGTTCCATCTCTAGAGAGAGGCGTGGACCCATCCTGATTCATTGTATTCCAGACTTGGAGACTCAGCTCTGAAGCCAGTCTTTGTGAAACAGCCAAGCATATTTGTTTTTTGTCATAATCTTCAATGACTTGTACAAAGCACAACAACAACTCAAAAAGACTTTTCGGGTTTGGTGGGCCATGCTATAGGGTGCACCACTGGACGGTTCTCACAGCAATTGCCTTAGAGGCAGACAAATGCAAAGTGGCAAGGCAATTGGGACCACAGTCGCCTCACCACATTTTTCAATCCAAAGCCCACAGGGGGCAAATCAGGGGCAACAACAGAGGCGGAGCAACAACCAGCCAGGATTCACAGCTGAACCTTATCCCTTTTCCTGTATAAGACTAGTGGGTTGGGCAAGACACTTCTCTTGCAACTTGAGTCATATAAAAGTGGTTGCTTATGTATTGCAAACAGTTCTTGGCTTTCATCTTGATTATTATTGGTTTACCATCAAATGCAAGCCCCCCGACACAAAATCTTTTTTCGCTACAAGAACAAGCCCTGGTAAAACTCAAGGATCTGCTCGAAAAAATGAGCATGGATCCTCAACCCAGTGGTTTTATCTGCAATGTCTTCTTAGGGAAGAAAGACAGAGGTTTTGCTTATGATAAACCTCAGAGACCTAGATTCTTACATTTCTTTCTTGGCACTTCAAGGTGGAGGGGTTCACCTCCTGGAAGATGTTCTAAGATAAGTGGACTGGATGGTTTGTTTTGACTTAAAGGATACGCACCTCCGGGATCCTCTATCGCAACCCTATTGGATATTTCTATGATGCAGGTGGTGGCACCAGATCTGCAAATTCAAGGCTCTCCCCTCCCCAACTTATTAACAGTTTCAGGGTGCTTTACCAAACAAATGAAACTATTGATCGAACACCTAAGATTCTTAGAGATCCTCATGATTATTTATCTGGATGAAATTATTTTTATGTACACCTTTTTATTTAAACAATGGCAGTAGAAATCCTTGTGGCTCATCGTCAAAGGACTGAAAGCAGATCTAGTACTCAAGAAGTAGATGAACTTCTTGGATTTCTGCACCCTTTCAACTTTTTAGGCAAAAGATCAGATGAAGTTATGGAAATTTCTATCTCAAGGTTTCCTATCCCTAAGACAAATAGTGAGGATTGTAGGGCTTTTTCAGTTTTTCAATTCAAGCTATCTTTCCAGGGCCTTTCAGAGACTATAGATTCTCTACCCTAGGAGAGGACTGCATATGTTGACTCGATCATGTTTTCATTGTCGGTCACACAGGAACTGCAGCTGTGGTTGGCTCAGGTGGAAGATTGGAATGGCAGAGCAATCTTCAGTTCTTGGCAGGATGTTATTTTACGATCTGATGCTAATAGGACGGGATAGGAGGGCAAGTACAGCCCTCTTTAAACCTGAGGAAAAAGGTCAAAGAATTAGAACTACACATAAATTGTCTTATGCTCCTGGCGGGCTCATTTACAGTCAAATGCTTAGTGAACAACAAGCCAGACTGATGTGTTCTGTTGAAGATGGACAATATGTAAGCAGCCCTATACATAAACAAGATAGGAGCTACCATATCCAATTTCTTGGCCGATGTAGCCTAGGACTTCTGGCATTCGTGCCTCAACCACAAAAAATTGGTAGCAGAAGTGTACCTCCTGGCCAAGGACAATCCTGTGGATGATTAGAACTCCAAGTTTCTGGTGGATGCATGTGTTCGGAGATTGGATCATCGTATCTTTTAGAAACGTACTCTCCAGTGTCCATGCAAGAAAGATCTCTTTGGATCCCACTTGAATCATCAGCTTTCCTGATCGTTCATCTGGCGACGAGACTTGGAAGCTCTGGCCACAGATGCATTATTCATAACTGGAGAGGGGATCTGCACAATGTCTGTCCATTGTTTGTAATGATCCCTTGGGCTACAACTCAGGTCAGGAGGCAACAAGAGGTTCTGGTCTTAATATGCCTGCATGAAAGTCACACGTGTGGTTTTAGAAATGGTCACAGCATCTCTGATTCCACTTTAACAGACTTCTGATGAACTTGTGAGAGGACTTTCATCCCCTGACTGAGTCGAGCCAGCTTCATCTGATGGCATGGCAATTTCCGATGGAAAGTCAGACGAATATCAACAACAGCTTCTTTCTACATCAACAAGGTTTGGGCCAGTGGAACTAAGATGATATGCATATCGGACTTTAACAGGTAAGTTAGTTGATGTTCCGAAAGAGACCTGGATCCTGTGGGGTTTGATGTAGTGGAGATTGGCATTTTTCTTGTCACATTGGGCAGCATCTGGACTAGCCAATAGAACTATTATTTCTTATAGGTCAGTGATTTTGGCTAGACACATTACAAATGGCTCAAGAGGGGGCACCCTTGGTAAGATAACTTCTTATAGGAATTTGCATGATGGTTCCTCCACGAGTCACATTATTCTTCCATGTGGGATGTTTATTTAGTTTTGAAATTTTTAAAATCATGGCCTTCAACTGTAGATCTTCGAAGGAAACAGTTGTGAGCTGTTTTGCTTTGTGGATGGTTTCCAGTGTAAAGGCTTTAGAGCTTGGTGGAGGATGTTCACTTCAAAACGAGTCATTTTTGTGGCTGTTAGAAGGATGAAGAGCTCAACTAATTCATTCTGTATGCTTCTTTTCCTAATAATCCTCAGCTTTCTGTAGTTCAGTGATTAATGAAATATGATAATAGAATGAGGGAGTTTAGGCCCATGAGGCAAATCCTTTGTCCCTGAATCCTCTGCAACTTTGGACTATCACAGAGGCGTGAATGCATGGTGGAGAATTTGGTGCCCACTCTGTGAGAGAGGACATGGCACAAATATACTTGCTTTTGCATCTGAAAGTTTTAAAGCTGCTATACATCATAAAAGCAAAAGAACGGCAGCTAACACCGATGGGCAATAGAAACTTTATGTGCTCCTTGGGATGTTTTGCTATTTTCATATTTTTGCTGTACCATATAGTCATCTCTAATTATCTAGTTAGTAACTTATTCAGTGTAGTTTTCTTATCATCTTTTCACTTTTACTCTAAACTTACCAGGCTCGAGGAAGCAGCCTTACCTCAATAAGTGACACTTAATTCAACTTTGATAGTATAATCTATATTCTGGATCTTATGAAGCTGAGAAACTGGGAGTGAATGTGGTGCAAATTCAGTATGTGCAGGCTGGAAATGTTTATCTGTACTAGTGAGGATGTGTGCTAGTGAAAAGAAACTCTTCAAAATAAATTGGCTTTTTTTTCGGATTCAGAGTGGAATTCCATAAAATGTGCCCTGCAAAGAACCCTAATTGACTAAGTCCCACTCCAAGGAATTTCAGCTTGAGAGGTCTGTTTTACCTTAGCAATAATTGCCACTCATTTGCATAGTCATTGACGCACAGCTGTGTTATTGTCACGGAATATAGTAAACTGTTTAAAGTGTGGCAAACCACTGTAAAAATGGAAAGTCTGCAAGCGTAATGTAAACGTTTAAATGCAAAACACCGCCTTTATGTTTGCAGAATTATTTTCTGCTCCATTCATTTCACAGTTGTATAAAATGTTTTCAGTGTTAGGGTTTTTGGTTCATTCTGTCAAATCATTAAACACCTTAGCTTTCAATAGCTATCCAGTAGTTAGAATTATTGAAATTTACATTTTAAGAACAAAGTGTTGCTATCGGAGGGGGGTGCATGATGTCTAAATTCATGAGCCTGAAAGTTCCAAAGTTGAACTCTGAGGTTCCTTTTCTGGTCTGCAGATTGCACTGCGCTATTACAGCCACAGGACAGGCAGAGCATGCGGCTCTACTGCAGTTTCAAGAGACATATTTGAAGCCATCGTTCAAGCTCCATAGTGTAGTGCAGGCTTGTCTGGCCAATGAGGATTAAGACTAATAAGGAAGAGTCCTTCTTTGTAGGCCATAGTGCCTTCTGTTCCTGCACATTCCCCATCTTCCAGGTAGAGTGGAGGTGTGGCAGTATAATCAACTGATGCATGTCTTAAAATTATTTGTTCTGCTTTTACGCACACATGAGAAGCACTGGGCTGTCAATATGTACTCATAGTCGATCGCCAATGTGGATCCACTTAACCAGGTAAACCCGCATTTGGGACACAGTACAAGGTCCCAAGGGCAGCCCATCACTGCCTATTTGTCAATAAATTAAAATGGGGTTTGGGGCGGTGGATGATTTTGAGCCCTCCCCCCTGCGGTTTTCTGGCGAGCGGTGTAGACCACTGACCATGGCAGATGTCATTCGTGGGAAGGTCAGAGGGGTGGGGTCAGGGACTTCAAAGGAGAGGACTGTTATGACTGCCCCCTCTTTTGTGAAGTTGTTGCTGATGAGCACGTATATCAAGTAGGGTCGCAGTTTTTGGTGCAGGGTGTCAAGATTTTAAGTTTGTTTGTTGAAACCCAGGTTGAGAGGTCCGAGGAAATTAAGTTGGATTTGTAAATCCAACTAGTAGACTTTGCATCAAGTTTGCATTAAAAAGAAATGCAAACTCTTGTTAAATCTGCGCCAAAGTCTACAAATAGATTGTTGTTTTTAAGTAAATCTGGGTCAGACTTCTTCACGCAACCGAATACACAGATCATTTTGAGCGTGCAGAAGTATGAGGATTTTCGTGTCATGGTGTGAACATTTCTCCATCTCACAAGCATGACTCCCACCCCCCCAATAACTTTAGTTGGCTCACTCTTGTAAGGGCAATTTAATTTGGCCAGTACCATTTTACTTTGACCTCCTCTCCTGTCCTCATTCTTTCATGTGCAGTTTTGTGAGATCTTTTCACAGAACTTAATCCTGATTATGAGGGCTCCTAGAATCTACCTTAGGAATGCAAGTTCAAATTTTTCTCCCAGATAGCAATCCAGCAGAGAATTTGCTAGTGGTGTTATTCAGAGTCTGGTATAGTACATTTTGATGCAGATTCCCTTTGCATCTGTGATATTTGATGTTTGATTTTCAGTATGAACATAAACCGCTTGAACATTCTGTTTGCTTCAGTCCTCGGGCAAATGGTAGGTGAAACCCATGTAATCGGTAAAATCACTGACAGCATTTGTAGGACTCAAGCATCTTCTCATCTAGGTGATCAGGTAAAGGAAACCACACCTTTTGACCAACAGTATTTTGAGGTTACGGTGCCCCTATGACCCTCATGAGCCAGCTCAATAGCCTTTTTCTCAAATTCTTGGGAATAACCAGATGAGACCATAGCAGAAATAGATACCTAGAACCTTGCAGTGACATACTAGTTCGCACTGTAGGTTTGGAAATCTCTGAGTTCCTTGAGATAATATAATGTGTGTTCGTCATTCTCTCCAAGCTTCTCTAACACTGCATAAGAATCAATTCTGTTACAGCAATGAATATTTTACTTTATTTATTAGTTCCATGGAATGTTGCAATAACAATTCGTGTCTCAATTGACAAAAATAGTTTAAAATCTAAAAAGTCTCAAACACACAGTGTTAGACCTGGCTTGTCCAGCAGGTTTATACCCGGACTTTTTGCTTTTTTGGCCTTCTGTTTCTGACCTGTTTTTGTTGGTTGTATGACTCTGGGCACTTTACCACTGCTGAACAGTGCTAAAGTGCATATGCTCTCCCTGTAAATTGTGTTTATGGTTAGGTGACTCCATGATTGGCATATTTGATTTACTGGTAAGTCCCTAGTACAGGGCACTGTGTGTGCCCAGGGCCTGTAAATCAAATGCTGCTAGTGGGCCTGCACTGATTGTGCCACCCACATGAGCAGCCTGTAAATGTAACTCAGACCTGCTACTGCAGTGTCTGTGAGCAGTTTGGTACTGCCATGTCGACCTGGCAAGTGCACCCACTTGCCAGGCCCTAACCTTCCCTTTTCTTACATGCGAGTCACCCCTAAGGTAGGCCCAAGGTACCCCTGTGGGCAGGGTGCAGTGTATGTGAAAGGCAGGACATGCCTCGATGTGTGTGGCATGTCCTGATAGTGAAATACTGCCAATTTCGTTTTTCACTATTGTAAGGCTATCTGTTGCCATAGGATAGAATTGGGAGTTTGCTCATAACCTATTATGAGTATTACTGCCCATGGGAAAAAAGATAGGAAAATAAAGTTTGATATGCCTGAACTCAGAATGTTAAGATGCATCTTTTAGTGAGGGTGATTTTTACATTCTGGGTTTGAAAATACCACTTTTAGAAAGTAGGTATTTTCTTGCCTAACCATCCAATGCGCCTCTGCTAGGTTGTGTACTGACTGTCTGGCTTTGGAGTGACAGGGGCTGGGGAAGTGCATTCTCTTCAGGCAGCCACTTGGGGGGTTGAGGTGTGTCCTGCCTTTCCAGGGTGAGTCGGGGCTGGACTGAATAGACCTGGGCTGCCTTCAGAGTAAGGGGAGGAGATTTATTTCACACCTGAATGGGCCTGGTCTGCCAAGGACAATGCTGTCTCCACCTCCTGCCAGGAAGCTGCACCAGAGAGGACAGAACTGGTTTTGGCTGAGCAAAGAGCTTCTCTGCCACAGAGAACAAAGGATTTGGGATTATAAAAAGAGGGGCCCAGACCCCAGACTTTTAGATCACTTCTGGGAATCAAGAGGAACCTTTGCCAAGGAGAAGAGCTGGAGAAACTGAGGAGGAATACTGCCCCTGTGCTGTTTGCTGTCTGGGGTTGGCTTGCAGTGGCTACTTTCTGCCAAGGAAAGGAGAGGGACTTTGCTGTGTCCCCTGCTTGAGGAAGATCTCCAAGTGCTTGAAATTGAGCTTGCCTCCTGTTCTAAAGTCTCAGGGACACAAAGACTTCACCCCCAGTCCCCTGTGAACTCCTTTGCTGGGAGTTCTGACCTGCTGAGAGGTGCCTGCCACTGTTCTGGGCCTCTGGAGGTTGTTTTGGGACTGGAAACTGCAAGAACTGGGAAAATCGACACATCGCCTGTTTCCTACGCATCGCAGTGGTGCAAGAAGAATTTTCAGACGCATTGCCGCCGCCGAAGAATCGACGCAGCGCCTGCTCATGGCTGAAGTGTCTGCCCTGCGACAAATCCTGTGCACCGATATCCGACGTCCGAGGTCACCGCACCGATTCTGACTCCCGCCCTGTTGTGGAGAAACCGACGCATCGAGGGGACGCGGCTGAAATCATCGCAGCGCATCCCAGGTCTTCACGCATCGCATCGTACCGGATTGTCACGCATCGAAGCGTCAAATCTGTTGCATCTTTGGGGGATGCATCACCTCCCCACGCAGTAAGAAACCGACACATCACCTCCTCTTCGTTAAGGAACCGACGCATCACCTCCCCTACGCAGCAGTAAGGAACCGACGCATCACCTCCCCTACGCAGCTGTAGGGAACAGGTGCATCACCTCCCCTGGAGAAAGAAACCGACGCATCACCTTCCCTGAGTGTAAGGAACCGATGCATCACCTTCCCTACGACCCTTTTTGCTTGCATTTTTCGACGCATCCAAGGTACTTTGTGTAAAAGTGTTGCATCCAACATTTTCTTGGAACAGAACTGTTTCTACATTTTAGGAATCATATTTTTAGTAGTGTATTGTGGATTTTTGTCGTTTTGGTCTTGTTTTGGTTTAGATAAAGATTGCTTATTTTTCTAATCTGGTGTGGTGTCCATTTGTAGTGTTTTCACTGTATTACTGTATGTGTTCACAAATGCTTTACACACTGCCTCTGAGATAAGCTTGTCTGCTCGTGCCAAGCTACCAAGGGGGTTCAGCAGGGGTTATTTTAGAAGTGTATCCCCCTTACCCTGACTAGGAAGAAGGGTCCCTACCTGGACAACGGTGCAAACCATTACCAACTAGAGATCCCCTTTTCTAACACCCAGTAATTCGGTCAAATCAGATAAACATTTTACACGAACAGGATATTTTATAGCACAGATATATCTTATCAGACATAGGTTTTTAATAAAGATTTCCTTTAGTTCCACAGAACAAGACAAAAAGTTACGTGTTATGTCTTGTAAAGAACAACAGCATAAAATTCAGGATTCCCCCTTAATAGTATTTTTGAGCTAGAACAGTTAGTCTTTGCTATGCATTTCAACTCAAATTTTAGCTGTGTTTTGCTATACTGAAAGAAACTCAGCTTCAAACTTTAAGATACCTAAAGACGAGTGGTCACATCTTTCGTCAATTCAGATAACAGATCTTAATACTCCTAAAGGTGCATGATTTAATTCAAAACAATAAATTACCACTTCGGCATCCTTGAAACTTGAATCCCACTAACACTAAATCAAAACAAATTCCCTTTACAAATATACATTGTCACATAGCTAAATAGGCTCCTAATAATCTTCCATATAGCAACATAATCTTAGTCTTAGTAATCTCTCCGAATTTAGGAAAGCTATTAAAACTTTTCTATTCCTCGCTCTGTAGGTCTCTTGGCTTCTCCTTTGCGCTGCTATTTCCCTCTTGCTATTTAGCGCCGGGACGCCTCTTGGTCGGGGCAGCTGTCGCGCTCTATAAATTTCTCAAATACAAATACAAATAAACTAACCCCTGACGATTTTGACATTCAATTACAGAGAGATCAAATTCTGGTATTTTTACGTTACAAACGCATAGCAAAGTTGGGGAATCTTCTCAGCACACGGATTTAAAGAATTGTGATATTCCATATATACGGAATAAGATTTAGTCTCATGAGCAGATATGTTTGATTTCCAAGGTAGATTGTATGACAACTAAACATTGAGATACATATAATCGTTCACGGGTTCTATTTTTTCATTATTTAATCACTAGTTTGATAGACTTGATGGACCTTGTCCAACAAATGGTCATACATTTCGTCTTTTGTAGACTATTCTACAGTTTATTCTTAGCAGCATAAGTTGCTAATGCAGCTAGCTGTCTCTGTAGACCAATTGGTGTGAGGGCCAACATTACTAAATCATATGTATATGTTATTACAGATGTCAGGATTTCAACAGTGTTCAGGGCAGAGACTGTGATTTTAACCCCACTCCTTGCACTTTGAGTTAAATGAGAATTGTATAGAACGCCAGTCTCTGAAAAGACTGTATTGGGAAAAGGGAAAGCGAGGTACAGAAAAAAGAAACTCTCCATAAGCTTCATAAACAGCTGATGTCTGGAGTACAGAATGATGGAACTCATGTGGCAAAGGACCCTTAGTGTGCGATGGATGACTGGTAACCGCTGTAATCCTATATGGCAAGGTACCTTTAATCTGGATATATTTACATGCAGCAGGTTGTAATGTCTTGTAGGAAGGTCTTACCAGGCTATAGATGTGGCGAGGCCGTCACGAGGCCACAGAAGGCCACAATATAGTCCAGGAACCTAGTGTGAAGGTTTGCCTCCAATCGAAAAGGCGCCGGGTGCCAGCAGGACTCAAAGGGAGAGATGTACAAAATCTCCACACAACGCAGTGCAGCCCCCCGCGAGGCTGCGCTGCATTGTGCGACAGGGAGGGAGCAGGAGAGCACCATATTTTCAAACATATGGCTCTCTCCTCCCCTTTCCCTAGCGCCGGCGCTGATTTTAGCTGCTGTGCGCCATGCACACACCTTAGCGCCGTACCGCTAGGGTGTGTGCATGAGTGTACCATAGGTTTTGCCCAGGAAGGGTACCCTTCCTGTACAGAATACTATGCTAGGCACGAGGGAAAGCTTTTCCCACTTTGCATATGTGCTGCACAGTGCAGCACGCATGCAAAGTCAGAAAAGGAAGGAGAAATGAAAGCATTTCTCCTTCTTTGCACCTAGTTGAAAAGGGCGCAGTTTTATCATGCTAAACCCAATCTACTGTTTTTAGTAAATTGGGTTTAGCGTGAGAAACCTTGGGTGGTTGCATGGGAACGCCCATGCACCACCCTTGGTACGCCCCCATGGCGCAAAGTAATACGAAGCAGGGCAATGCGCTGCTTCGCATTACTTTTACGTTATTTCCAGCGCTAAACAAGTTTAGCGCTGGAAAGTTAATTAGGAAAAAAAGATTTTGCGCCATTTTGCGTTACTTTTGTGGCGCAAACACAGCACTAAATCTTAGTAAATCTCCTCCAGAGAGTTCGTAGACGAGTAGCAATTTTTGAATGGAGACAAGCAAGGCTCAGAGTCTGTGGAAGGAAAAGAAAACCTGAGCTTACCTAAGCATGTGAAGGAACTGAAAGAAAGCACACCGGAAAAGATGCAGTGAACACAAATGATGAAAACTAGTCGATCAGAGTAGAGAACCCATCAACCACTGTTGCCAAGCAAAGTGTTATGCTGTAATTGGTGTTTAAACCCAGAAGGGCAGTGTGCTTGTCTCTTCCAATCTTTGCCCAGAAATGACATTCTTTGTTACTCCATGACTCCACCGTCCTTCGCCTCCCCAGCCACTGGTAGGCCGCCTGCCATAGTTTCCAAGGCCAGCCCTTAACATGCTTGATTTGTATGAATGTACTGTGGGAAATGTGGTTGTGGTTGATACTAGTTGTGACCCTTGGAGATTAAAAATTCTAGAGTTCCTGCCATCGAGAACCAGCAGAAAAGATCTAACCATATTTAAATATTCAGGCAGATCTGAGGTGTACAAGGCAAATCGCAGGGGAATTTAGACACACCCCTTCTTTCGACCATTGCTAACCCCGGTCTAATCTATAAATTAATTTCAAGAGTAGTACAACACACTTGTCCCATTATCCGAATGCAAAGCAATAAGCACATATACAATATAAAAAGGCGACAACCCATGAGCACAATTGGTTTTAAAGTGATACTCTGTCGACAGTGTCAAAGGTGCTGGAGAAGTAAATAAAATCGGCATAAACTTATGCTTCTTCAGTACCACATACTTCTTCATACTTAAGTGTTGTGCCAAGACATTATCAATCATACTACAATTAGATTGAAACTCCTCTGGTTGAATAGTTAATATATCAAATGTGTGCATGCAATCTTCAAGATGTCCTAAAACTTCCATGGCAAATAACTTGCCAGTGGCAATGAGGATTCCTATTGGTCGACAATTCACAGGTTCTGTTCTCAGACCCTTTTATAGATACATATTATTAAGCTTCCACACCAAGACCCAGGTAAATCTGATGTTTCAGAACAATAGGTGAATACATTCTTGAACATAAAGCCCCAAATACATGGGTCATTTTTAGGCCGAGCCTAGGCAGCGCACATGCGCTGTCTGGAAGACCTGCTATAATCGCTATACGGAGTGTAATCCTGCCTGCTGCTTACCATTGGTTCACTCCTGCATCGCTCTTTTTTGCTGCCTCCTACGTCATTCATGCAGCCGATACCTCATTTCCAGGGTAAGGCTAAGGAGCACCATCCAAGCACAGTCTCCTTACACTTACTTTCTCCATCTGTTGTTCTAGAGAACTTTTTTTGTAAAAGGTTGCTTTAGACCCACCTGCCACGCTCTGACACAAACATAGTGTTTCCAAATGTTGCTAATCACTTATCAAGGCGTTCCTGGGCTGCTGGTGCAGGTGATGGAGCCCATGTCATCCCTGTCCATCCGGCCAATGTCTCCGTATCAGACCATGGTATACACCATGGAGCAGCAGTCCCAGCTGCCCAGTACATCCAGGTACGGGACCATCTCTGTGCTTTCCTCTTACTTGTACTTAGAGTAGTGGCATAATACAAAGTGAGGGGCCCCCCGCAGGATGTGCAGAGGGGCCACGGAGTCTACCATACATCATTGCTATTCTTTTAACTTGAGCCGACCCCTTCGAACTCCATACCTCATTCCCTGGTTACTCTTGCACGCCTTCCTGAAGGCCTGCACTTTCTGTGAATTGCCCACAAGAACCAGCGCACAGTCTGATCTTGCAGACCCCTGGCAGTGATTACCAGTACTCTCTCCATGCCTCTTAACTGTACTAATCATCTGCACGTAGCGATTTTCCTCTACATGTTCCTCTCACACGGTCCGTCCCTGTTACATACATGCTGCACCAAGTGCCTCTTCACAACCTGCTTTGCATTGCGCCCTAGCTCCAAGTTTTTCTATCACCGTGTGTAGCAGCTCCCTGGTTACTCTTCCTACTTGCCTGCAGTGCCTCCCACTTGTGTATCACGTTGCATGCACCCTTTCTCCCTGGATGCTGTCTACCCGTCTACGTTTTCTTACTGTCTGTATAGTGCTTGACCCTCAGTGGCTGTTCTACTACTGCCTTTTGTATTCTATCTGCACCTGTTGCACATTGCTTGCACCCTCGCTCTTCCATCAGCACTTACCCTCCTCCATACAGATAACTTCTCCATTCCTGTACTATCTCCTTGCACGCCTTACTTCCTGCATCTTGTGCCTACAGTATCTCTGCTTGTTCCTGCTCTGTAGCCATATCTGTGCAAGGTGCATGATTTCCCACCCTGCTTCCTTTCAATCCACTTAATTTGTGCCTGGATATCTCTTTACACTTCTTGCATGTTCCCTCTCATCCACTGTGACTCCCCAAACAGCCTTCTCCTTGACTGCTATTCTTCTCACCTCTGTGCTCTCGGGTCCTCCATTCCTCTCAGTATTTTTGCTCCTCCTGTTGTGCACCCATTCTTTATCCCCTGCTCCTCCTCTACTCCCGTTCATGTTTCATCACTGACCTCAGGGCAACTTGTTACTCCTTTTTTCCATTCCCCTCGGTACTTTTTGCTCCTCCTTTTCTTCACTCGTAGCGGTGCTTTTCTCTTCTATTCATCTTTCACCTCACCACGCTCTCCTCCTCCATTCACCCCCAAACTAAAATCTACTTTTCAGTATTCACCCTGGTGTGCTACGTCCCCATTTTTTCCACCCCACAATTGTCTGTTCATGTTTTTCTTCACCTGTCAGTATTCTCTGTACCTCATTTGCTCCACTTGCCTGGGTTCGCTGCCACTCTTTTTTCAACTCACCTCACTAGACTTTGTAGCTGGTTTTAATTATTTTTGGAGTGCTGTTCAGCCAGATTTTAAACTATGATTTTATTTTTCCCCACTTAATGTGACTACCTGTGATGTCTACCTTGCCTGTATAAATGGAATGCCACTTGGCCTAAGACTTTCTCTAATGGCCATTTGCATTGGCTTGGTTCCCTATACTGCAGTCTCCCCTGTCAGTGCTGCACGGAGAGAGCCCCTGGTTGAGGTCTGTGTGGGGCATGGCTCTCAGCTGTCTGCAATATGTTTTGCAGCAGTACTCTGTTCTGCCTGGACAAAGGGTTGTTGCATTGTTCTGGTATGCACACACCAATAACGTGATGATCAGTGTGCTAGGGTTATGGTAGTGAACTTGTATCTGTTTAATGTGTGCTTTTGTGTGGGTGTGTTCTTCAATACTTGCTGTTTGGCGTAGGTCATCTTGCATAATTTTTTAACGTGGTTGCTTCTGTGCTGTGCTGCTTTTCACAAGTTAGTATTAATTATCCATACAGTTCCACGCCGCACAATTCAACTCCACACATTCCCAATCCACACTACATAATTCGACACCAAACCACATAATTCAACTCAACAACACACTTACACAACACACCACATACATCCAATCCACACCACAAAATTCCACATCATGCCTCAAAATTCAACAGCACACCACATAATTAAACTCCACTACATTCCACTCAACAACACACAATCCCACACCACATAATTCCTCTACACTCTATACCACATAATTATTTTCCACATAATTCCACTGCACACCATACCACTTAATTCCACTAAACAAATCCACTCTACACCACACAATTCCACATTGTACAATTCCACAGCTAACAATTCCAATCCAACTCACATAATTCCACTACATACTACATACACACACTCCATAACACATGGGTAAAATACATTGTCTTTTACTACGCCAAAAGCTCTAACTCGAGCAAATGAGAGGCCTATTGCATTTTCAGTGCTTGCTATAAATTATCATGGGAACTCTACCTTGACCCTGAGGGCTGAAAGGCTTGTTTCAGTGTATCAACAACTGATTTTGAGATTCATTTATGAAACATTCAACCTTTTAGACGAGGTAGAATCCAGTGAATCAGGAGGAATAGATGCCAGTTCTGGTTCTACAACCCCATGGAGAGCCCTAGGCAACCTTCCCAAGCCTTCTTGCCAATTGGAACTACTGTTTTACGAATTTCATTTGCCATAGATTTTGCTACAGCTACACAGAACTATCTAAATATCTAAATTAGTGCACTAACCTGAGTTGAAGGGACCATCACAATGAGTGTGGTGTCTGTACATTTGGCTTGAAGAATGTTATCTGTGCTTATTTTGTCCGGCCTAGTCTGCTTGACTATCTACTGCAGGTACTCTTCCGCATGTAGTGCCTTAGACGACATGTCAGTCAGTGTAAACCAGAAGGTAAAGACAGTGGGATTGTGCTCATTCCTTAACTTCTGCACAAAGCAAAACCTGTTGTTAAGAAGACGCTGGCTTCCAAGATTCAATTCCTAGTAACATCTGCACTTTCAGGTTGCCAAACATGGTGACAAGAGCCTGGTGCTCAGTGACAACAGTGAATCATTTTCCATACACAAACCGAGGCTCTAATGTGCTTGAGATTATGCCATTTGAAGCTTGGTCCAACTTTGTGTGGCATAGGCAATACTTTTGGTAGGAGCCTTAAGGTCATATATGTGTTGAACCAGCATGGTCCCCAGCCCCAAGTGGCTGGCATCCACAATGATTTCAGTTCACAACGATGGATCAATATAAGCCATGTCATTGGCCTTTGAAATGCATTATTGCCTGCCTCGAAACTGGGTTTGCTATGTCTGGACCAAGGTGCCAGTCCCTGAAGCTTTTCAGGCCTTGAACAGTTGTGGGAATCTTTTTGTGAGCTCCAGTGTGTCGCATGTCTCTACCAGTGGTGGCTAGCATTAATTAATTATGGTGGGGCACGAATCCGCACAATTCACCATAATACGGAGCGGGAGCACAACCGGTGCAGCACTTCTCTGCCAGGATCCTGGTTGTCCACGAGCAGGAAAGGGAAGGACTTCACTTCCTGCTCAGTGGAACTTGAGCCAACCAATCCTGGAGCTACTCTCATCAGTATGAGAGCCAATCCTGGAGCTACTCTCATGAGCATGAGAGTAGCTCCTGGATTGGATGGAGCAGGCTAACCCAGCACTCATTTTGAGGCTGGGTTCTTGTGCCAGCAATCTCCAGGCTCTTTCACAGCCTTTGGATTGCTGGTTCTACAGTGCGCGTGTCGGGCTGACCATCGCAAGAATGACCGGCCAATCGTTGTGCACTGTAGACAAGTGCAGTCAGCCTGCATTTGGAGGATTCAGCCCAACCCCCTCCCTCGTGCTGTACACAGGACAAGCCTGTGCGGTGGCAAATAAATAAAATGGCATTCACATGCCATTTAATTTATTTGTGTTTGCCTGCTGCACTTGCAGCAGGCGTGGCGACGCTCCTCCGCTCTTGAGGAGGAGCCGCACCCTGGGCCACTAATCTCAATCTTCCAGAACACATATGCCACCATGCACAATCTCCAACATCCTGTCTTTCTAAATTTTAGGCCCCCTGCACTGGAATGGCATACCAGACATTCAGGAAGTCAAGGAACTCAAAACATCACTGAAAAGTAACTTTCTTAACTTGGTGAGTATAATTCTTACAAGGTTTTGCCCCCTTGTGCCACCTTCCAGCAAATTTGGTTTCATTCCTGTAAGATCCTCTAGCTTGTTATTTCATAGCTGTAATGATATGTATGTCATCCCCAACACCAACCACAGAACTGCCACAATGAACCCATACAGCAAGTTTTATTTTGGCCAAATTATGTTAACGATACCATCCTCCTTAATCTATGTACCGTCCTCAATACAATGTAAAGTGTTTCTGATTGAAACATTGCTGCTATCAAATACATAAATAAAATCCTATCCACCCACTAAACTAGATTCCATCCTGGCACAGCATGTAAATATCCCTAATGTTAATCTTGGTCGACCTCAAATCTACTGCTGAGCAGAAAGCAGTCAGTACTCTCCTCCTATTAGACCTCTACAGAGCTTTTTCTAAATAAGAAGGACCATTAGATCAAAACTGGCAACAGTTCTGGATATTCCCATGTTGATAAAATGAAAATGTGAAAACCCATATTAAGAACTTCAACCTGCAATTCAATCAATCAAGGGTTTTGTAGAGCGCAACCTACTCACCCGGGAACGGGTCTCAAGGGGCTGAGGGAAAAAGGGGGCGGGGTGGTTCCGCAGATCCTGGTGGTTCACTGAGTTCCATCGAAGAGCCAGGTCTTGAGTTCCTTTAGGAACTTAAGGAGCGATGCGGTCTGTCGGAGGTGGAGAGGGAGGAAGTTCCATGCTTTGGCCGCGAGGAGGGAGAAGGAGCGCCCTCCTGTTCTGCTTTTCTTGATCCGCGGTACCGTTGCGAGGGAGAGCTGGGCCGAGTGGAGGGTACGCTGGGGAGCGTGGAACGTGAGGCGGTGGTTCAGGTTGGCGGGTCCGGTGTTGTGGAGAGCCTTTTGTGCGTGGGTGAGGAGCTTGAAGGTGATCCTCTTCTCAACTGGGAGCCAGTGCAGGGTCCGTAGGTGCAGGCCGATGTGGCTGTGGCGCAGTAGGTTGAGGACTAATCTGGCGGCGGCGGTCTGGATGTTCTGGAGTTTGCGGGTGAGGTTCTTGTTGATCCTGGCATAGAGTGCGTTGCCGTAGTCCAGTCTGCTACTGATGAGGGCGAGTGTGACTGTTTTCCTGTGTACGGGGGGGGGAATCCACTTGAAGGTCTTGCGGAGGAGGCGGAGGGTGGGGAAGCAGGAGGAGGTGATGGCATTGATCTGGCGGTCTATTTTGAGTTCGGAGTCCAGTATTATTCAGAGGTTGCGTGCGTGGTCCATTGGGGCACGGGTTGTCCGAGGGCGGGGGGCCACGAGGTGTCGTTCCAGGCGTCGGGGTGTGGGCCCATGATGAGTACCTCGGTTTTGTCCGTGTTGAGTTGAAGGCAGCTGTTCTTCATCCATCAGCAATTAGTAGGGGTGTTTAAAGATTAGGATGTGCCCTGACTAGTCTAAGCTGGCCCACTAGAGTGGAATGGCGGAACCCAATCAATTTCGTCAACCATCACTGTTGCATTAAATTTGCTTATGAGCTGACTGGAGTTCAGGTCATCACCTAGTGTCGTGGCCTCGAATCCTCAGGATCGTTCGTTGCTCTATATGGTCCACCTCCTGATACCCCCACAGTCTGATTGTATAAACAGACTCAATGGAGTGATCAAGTGGGGGAAGGGAAGGATGGGGACAGCAGGGAAGGAGACCTGTAACGAGAACAAGAACGTTGAGAAAAACAGCAGTCCTATATATCTATACATATACAATGACCCCACAGATTATCCTACTGGTATGTGTGACAATACCTGTAAAAGAAAATACATCTTCTTGACGTACAGACAATTGTGCGTGTTGTATGGCCCCACTATGATCTAAAGGGTAGGCAACATAATCAGTAACCTTTCATGAACTACCTTCTTCTAACAAGGACTCTATCTCTCTAGAAAACAATACCTACCAATATATTTGCTGTGAGGGCTGGAAACAGGGGGGGGGAAGAGCCGTCCTCCTGTGCTCTCAATACCCCTGTTGTGAAAACACAAGGAAACAAAATAATTGACCACAGCTCATGAAAGATGAGGGATAGAGATTAGATCCTTCCACAGGAAAAAAGGGCCACACAAAGAATCCATGCTCAAATCACAATAATTCTTGGAATGTTGCAGGATACACAAGTCTTTCATCAACACGGAGTTTCTACTCCGTTACCTCCAAGGTATCCCCCTCACTGAGGGCAGCATGAAACCTTGGTCAGATATCCTCATGCGTATAAAGGCTCATGTTATAATGTTATAAACAAAACACTGCGATATAACACAGAAAGAATGGGGATAGCAATGCTCCTTGCTATTGAAAACAAAAGTCAAAGTCAGCGAGAGAAAGAGTCAGCAGTGTGTTCTCTCTGCATGAGCTGCGTCTCAGCTCTCCAACACGAGAGAACACCACAAAAGAACCTTTAGACAAATAGACAGCCACTTCTTATCAACAGCGGGCTGCACTTGCACAAGGGCGTAGGCAGGGGAAAACAGAATGGCAGCTGACACCCCTACACGGAGTTCCCACCAATTATACCCCTAATAGTTCCGCCCAACGCAGTTTCAGGAGGTTTTGCTGTTCGAGGATTGCTCCGCAAAGAACCGGAATGGATGGTTCACCCAACGGAGCAATCGGGAAAGTAATTACAGCGCTCAAGAAAGTACGGGCCACAGCAGGCTGAGCCAGAACGAACGGGCAACCAAAAGGACAAGGAATCGTTGGTGCACGAAGCACCCTTACCGGACCTCCTCTCGTCACGGGAACAGGCTCAGCTGCAAAAGTAAGCGGCACCAAGCCGGTGCCTTGGAAGCGCTTTTCTCCTCAACGCCTCCATGAACGCGATGACGTCACTGATGTCTGGTACCCGTGGACTCATGGGTAATGTAGTCTTTGTAGTATCAGAGTACGCGCTCCATATCTACGCGTCTGAAGTGTTCAACGGGTGCCCTTACGGTGCGCCGTGTCAGTACATCCCTCTCCCGAAGAACACTGACAGAGACAAGGCTTCCTAGGGAAGCGTTTGTGGAACTGGGTGACATAACGAGGTGCGTGAACCCCTACAGCTGGTTCCCAGGAGTTCTCTTTGTTCCCGTATCCCTTCCAGGCTCTCAGATACCACAACCCAGAGCGGTAGATCTTGGAATCTAGGATGCCCCTCTCCTCATGCTCAATCTCATTGTTCACCACAACAGGAGTTGGACTTTTCTTTTTTGCTACTGAATGAGAGGGTTTAAGCAATGAGACGTGAAACGCAGGGTGAATTCTCAAAGTGGAGGGCAAGGCTAATTTTACCACTACAGGGTTTATAAGTTTAACAATCTTATATGGGCCGATGTATCTGGGATTGAATATGCTATGTCTTTTAAACCTGATGTTCTTTGTGGATAACCACACGTAATCGCCTTGCTTGTATACTGGCCCTGAGCGTCTGTGTTTGTCAGCATAGGCCTTATAGTGGGTTTTAGCTTCTTTCAACCGTTTCTGTGTCTCTTTTAATGTGTTCTGGATGTGGGTTATCCTTTCTTTTACCTCAGGGATGTTTTCAGGCCTTAAAGGATGCTGAAAGGATATAAACCTAGGGTGAAACCCATAAGTGCAGTAAAAAGGTGAGTGTTTAGTAGAGTTATGTATGGCGCTGTTGTACGCTATCTCTCCCAACCACAAGCTATCCACCCAGGCCTCCGAGGTGTCACCCACATAACATCTTAGATATTGTTTTAATGTTTGGTTTACCCTTTCGGTTTGACCATCAGTCTGGGGGTGGAAGCTTGTGGACAGGTTAGGCGTTATCTTAAGGGCAGCACACCACACCCTCCAGAATTTAGCAGTAAACTGTGAACCACGGTCAGAAACCACTACCTGAGGTAGCCCATGTAACCTCACTATGTGCACCAGCAGTAACTGGGCTAACTGCCCCGCTGTGGGTAGTTGTTTGCAGGCAATGAAATGGGCCAACTTGGTAAGTTAGTCCACCACTACTAATATAACCGTGTGTCCTTTGTCCGAAGGCATCCCTACTACAAAGTCCAAGGATATGTTTTCCCACGGTTGTTCCGGTGTGGGGAGCGGTTGTAACAGTCCAGCCTGACGGGTATGCGAGGCTTTCATTTGGCTACACACTGCACACTCCCAAACCCATGAGCAAATGTCTTTTTTAACGGTAGGCCACCAAAACTGACGTAACACTCTCTCCATGGTTTTTTCCGTGCCATTATGTCCAGCACTTGGTAGGGTATGACACCATTCGAAGACCCGCTTCCTCAGCGAGAGGATAGGCAGCAACAGTTGTTTCCCTCGTACCGGAAGTCCTTGTTTAACCTTCCAATCCTTATTCTTCTCCAGCCATGTCTTCCATTTCTCCGTGAGGATATTATGAGCAACGCTCCTAAGGAAGGTTTCGTGACCGTGGTGCATATGACGTTCTGAGGATCGATAATGGCTTTCTCCAAGAGCACTTCCGGAGGTTGGGAAGTAGACTGACGTGTTAAGGCGTCGGCTTTCTTGTTTTCCTTCCCTAGTCTGTAAGTTACTAGAAAATTGTATTCCGCAAAGAATAGCATCCATCGCAACTTACGGGGTGTTAGATGTCTTGCGGCTGTCATAAACTGGAGGTTGCGGTGATCCGTAAACACGGTAACTACGTGTTTAGCCCCCATAAGGAAGTGTCTCCACTCCTGGAATGCGTCTTTTATGGCTAGGAGTTCTTTCTCAGCTATTGTGTAATTACGTTCGGCAGGGTTGAGCTTTCTTGACATGAATGCCACCGGGTGTAATTGGCCTGTTGTAGGATGACATTGAGACAGCACTGCTCCCACTGCGTAATCGGACGCATCAGCTTCGACGATGTATGGTCGATCTGGGCCCGCATGCATCAACACTGGAGCAGACACAAAAGCCTCTTTTAAAGCCTCAAAACCTCTTTGAGCTTCCTCTGTCCATTGAAATGTGACCTTTTTCTGCAACAAACGTGTGAGGGGTGCTGCCAGGTATGAGAAATGGCCAATACACCGGCGATAGAAATTTGCGAACCCCAGGAAGCATTGAATGTCTCTGACGTTCGCTGGTGTAGGCCAGTCTTTCACGGATGTTATCTTCCTTTCGGACATTTCCTGCCCCCAAGGGGTCAACATAACATCAAGGAACTCCACTGTAGTGACGCTGAACTCGCACTTGCTGATCTTACAATATAGATGGTGCTCCTGGAGAGTTTGCAAGATAGTGCGCACGTGTGTTTTGTGGATGTCAACGTTGGGCGAATAGATCAGAATATCATCTATATACACCACCACGATATGATCCAAGTATTCTCTTAACACGTCGTTGAGAAAAAACTGGAATGCAGAGGGGCGTTGCATAAACCGAAAGGCATGACGAGATATTCAAATAGGCCATAGCGTGTTTTGAATGCCGTCTTCCACTCGTCGCCTTTGCGCATCCGTACTAAGTGGTATGCCCCTTTTAAGTCCAGACGGGTGTATATGACGGCCTTTTTCACCTGCTCAAGCAAGACGGGAATCAGTGGTAGCAGGTATCTGTTCTTGACCGTGATTGCGTTCAATGATTTGAAGTCGATGCAGGCGCGTAGCTCCCCATTCGCCTTGGGGAGGAAGAATAAAGGGGAAGCTGCAGGAGACTTGGAGTTGCGTATGAATCCTAATGCCAGATATTTATCCAAATAGGCACGAAGGTGAATGTTCTCTGGTTCTGTTAATGCATACACCCTCCCCGCGGGTATAACCACCCCTGGCACCAAGTTTATCTGGCAATCGTATTGCCTGTGCGGTGGAAGAATCTCTGCCTTGGTTTCGTTGAATACTTCCAGGTATTCTTGGTAGTCGTCTGGCACTGTCACCATGTGTTCAGCCGCAGTAGCGATGTGATGATATACGGCCAACGCCTTGGCAGGGCTGTGGTTAGGTGGAGTACAGTGCTTTAAGCAAAAATCGGAGGTAAACTGAAGGGCCTTCTCCACCCAATCCACCTGGGGGTTGTGTTGTCTCACCCAGGGTAGTCCTAAAATCACTCCGTATTGGGGGACTTGAATCACGTTGAAGACGAGTCTTTCCAGATGATCTGTTCCATATAAGACCTCAAGGGTATCCGTCTGGAAACGAATAGGACCTGCATCTAAACGTCTTCCATCCACTGCAAAGACCGCCTCTGGTGTTTCTTTTTCCTGCAATGTGATACCCAAGAGCAGCGCCTGCTCTTGATCCATTAAACAGCCCGTTGCTCCAGAGTCCACCATGGCTTGTACTCGGCACCATTCGTCCTTAACCAACAGGTATATGTCCAAAAAAAAATGTTGTCTATCTCCTGGGGTTTCACCTTCCAGTGAAGGGATGTAATTCGGGCTTGAAGAGTTCCCTTCTTCTTTCCTCAAGCTCTTTCGTTTCCCGCAGCTGGCTTGGAGGTAACGGCCAGTACCTTTTTGTGCTCCATTCGTGGGTACTTCGGTCTCAAGGTGCATTCCTTAATAAAATGTCCTTTCCTTCCACAGTAGATGCACAGGCCTTTCTTTCGCCGATAATCTCTTTCTTCCGCCGTGAGCGCGGAACGTACCGTTCCGATCTCCATAGGTTCGTGTTTGGCTGCTTGCTGATGTTCAGCGTTTTGGGGTTGCTCAAAACGTACAGGGATTCTGTCCCTCCTTTTGTGTTCTCCTTTTCGCTCACTGAGCCGATGATCCAGTCTTAGGACCAAACTTATCAAGTCCTCGCAAGTCGCGGGTTGTGGGTCTATCTGGGCCAATACGTCTTTCATTTCCTATCTTAATCCTTGATGGAAAATGGCGGCTTGTTTGGCCTCTGGCCATTCGGTTTCAGTAATCAATCTACGAAAATCATTCAGATAGACGATAAGATCCTGATTCCCTTACCTCAATTCCAGCAGATCCCGATCGGCTGAAAGAGTGGCCGATCTGCGGTTGAAAGTCTTTTCGAAGTCCTTAAGGAACGAGTCCCAATCATATAATAAGGGGTCATCCCTTTCCACTAGAGGCACTGCCCATTGAGCCGCATCCCCTGCCAAATACGATATCAAGAACGCTACTCTCGCATCGTTGGTGGTGAATGCCTTGGCTTTACATGAAAAATGTAGTAAGACCTGTGTGAGGAATACCTGCACTTTACTACTCTCCCCATGGAATCTTTCGGGTGTAGCCAAAGGAATGGGTGTTGGTACTTCCACCACCACGGGTGCTGTGTGGGATGCAAGAGGTAAGCCTGCATTAAATGGGTTTCTTTGCATCCTATCTACGGTATCTTGGAGGGCAGCCGTTTCTGCCCTAGAGGCTGCCAGCTCCGTCTGCACTATGGCTAACGCTGCTATAACGTCCTCTAAGGTAGCCATACCGCAACGTACGACCGGGAGGATTTAGAAAACGTGGGCCGCTTACTCTGTCGTGGCCTCGAATCCTCAGGATCGTACGTTGCTCTATATGGTCCACCTCCTGATACCCCCACAGTCTGATTGTATAAACAGACTCAATGGAGTGATCAAGTGGGGGAAGGGAAGGATGGGGACAGCAGGGAAGGAGACCTGTAACGAGAACAAGAACATTGAGAAAAACAGCAGTCCTATATATCTATACATATACAATGACCCCACAGATTATCCTACTGGTATGTGTGACAAAACCTGTAAAAGAAAATACAACTTCTTGACGTACAGACAATTGTGCGTGTTGTATGGCTCCGCTATGATCTAAAGGGTAGACAACATAATCAGTAACCTTTCATGAACTACCTTCTTCTAACAAGGACTCTACCTCTCTAGAAAACAAGACCTACCAATATATTTGCTGTGAGGGCTGGAAACAGGGGAGGGGAAGAGCCGTCCTCCTGTGCTCTCAATACCCCTGTTGTGAAAACACAAGGAAACAAAATAATTGACCACAGCTCATGAAAGATGAGGGATAGAGATTAGATCCTTCCACAGGAAAAAAGGGCTACACAAAGAATCCATGCGCAAATCACAATAATTCTTGGAATGTTGCAGGATACACAAGTCTCTCATCAACACGGAGTTTCTACTCCGTTACCTCCAAGGTATCCCCCTCACTGAGGGCAGCATGAAACCTTGGTCAGATATCCTCATGCGTATAAATGCTCATGTTATAATGTTATAAACAAAACACTGCGATATAACACAGAAAGAAAGGGGATAGCAATGCTCCTTGCTATTGAAAACAAAAGTCAAAGTCAGCGAGAGAAAGAGTCAGCAGTGTGTTCTCTCTGCATGAGCTGCGTCTCAGCTCTCCAACACGAGAGAACACCACAAAAGAACCTTTAGACAAATAGACAGCCACCGCTTATCAACAGCGGGCTGCACTTGCGCAAGGGCGTAGGCAGGGGAAAACAGAATGGCAGCTGACACCCCTACACGGAGTTCCCACCAATTATACCCCTAATAGTTCCGCCCAACGCAGTTTCAGGAGGTTTTGCTGTTCAAGGATTGCTCCGCAAAGAACCGGAATGGATGGTTCACCCAACGGAGCAATCAGGAAAGTAATTACAGCGCTCAAGAAAGTACGGGCCACAGCAGGCTGAGCCAGAACGAACGGGCAACCAAAAGGACAAGGAATCGTTGGTGCACGAAGCACCCTTACCAGACCTCCTCTCGTTGCGGGAACAGGCTCAGCTGCAAAAGTAAGCGGCACCAAGCCGGTGCCTTGGAAGCGCTTTTCTCCTCAACGCCTCCGTGAACACGATGACGTCACTGACGTCTGGTACCCGTGGTCTCATGGGTAATGTAGTCTTTGTTGTATCAGAGTACGCGCTCCATATCTACGCGTCTCTGCAGTGTTCAACGGGTGCCCTTACGGTGCGCCGTGACACCTAGTTACTCACACTTACAAACCCACTGCAGATGTGTTGGTAGAGAGTGTGCTGAGGTTTCACTCTCCATTCATAAGCACCTAGGGCCCTATTATATAGACTGCACTCATTCCCTGTTTGTGCCACGGTGCATCTTTCAAAAGGTATGCCAGGTGCAAACAGGGAAAGTGCACCCTGTTATGCAGCACGTGCTGCCCCAGGGCAGCTGCGAATGCACACTGCCCTTGGGGCAGCACATTCAAGTGAAATAAGGAGCGGCTGCTTCAAAGCTGCTCTGTGTTTCACGTTGTAGGTGGCATGCTGCCTGCACTTTTAATAGAGGAGAGAGATCCCCTTGCAGGCGGGTGCAGTGAATGGTCCCCCTTTCTCCCACCATAGCGCTGCCTTTAGAAGGCGCACTGACAGTGTACCACCTTTTTCTGGCACACTTTCAGTGCGCTTCCTAAAGTTTGCCTCTGTGCCCACGTAGTAATACAGCGCAGGTGCAGAGGCAAAGAAAGTCCCTCACTTGCATGGGGCCATGCCCCCTTGCAAATGAGGGAATGCCCTTCATGATAGCGCGGCCGCTACATGTGCGCCAGTGCTATCAGTATTACAGAAGAAGGTGCACAAGCGTCTGTGGCTCCTTCTGTGATGCCATTGTGCCCTGGGGGTGCACATATCAAGGGCAGACGCATGTTGTGCCTCCTGGGCACAATGTATAATAAGGCCCCTGGTGTATATAAGGCAAGGACAGCATTTAAGGAAAAGGGTGTTGTTAGACTTGGCACCATTGGCGTGGGACTCCCTTCCATTTTTTGCTGTTGCCTCTTATGTTTTTGCTGGTTTTAGATGCTTTTGGGCACTGTGCCACTGCTGTTCAGTGCCACAGTGCAAGTGCTCCCTACTGTAAATTGATGTGTTGATTAGTGACTCCATGATTGGGTTATTTGATTTACTTGTCAGACCCTAGTACAGTGCACCATGGGTGCCCAGGGCTTGTAAATCAAATGCTGCTGGTGGGCTTGCAGCACTGGTTGTGCCACCCACAGGAGCAGCTTGTAAAGTGTGTCTCAGGCCTGCCATTGCAGAGCCTGTGTGCAGTCTGTGACTGCCATGTCGACTTGGCAAGTGCACCCACTTGCCAGTCCCTAAACCTTCCCTTATCTTCATATCAGACACCCCTAAGGTAGTCCCAAGGGCAGGGTGCATTGTAAGTATAAGGTAGGACATGCCCTGGTGTGTGAGGCATGTCCTAATAGTGAATTACAGCCATTTTCGTTTTTCACTATTGCAAGGCTACCTGTTCCCCATAGGCCAGAGTGGGCAGTTTGATTATTACACCTTATAATCCTAACTGACCCAGGGAACATGGTAGAAAAACGAATTTAGTATGCCTGAACTCAGAATTATAAAATACATCTTTTAGTGAAGTTGGTTTTAACATTCTGTGTTTGAAAATACCACTTTTAGAAAGTAGGTATTTTCTTGCCTAACTGTCCAAGCCTGCCTCTGCTAGGTTGTGTATTGTGTGTCTGGCTTTGTGAGTGACAGGGGCTGGGGGATTCCAGGAGACAGGGTGAGTCAGCACAGAGCTGAATAGGCCTTCCTGCATATAGAGTGGTGGGAGGAGTTGCACCTGGGTCTGAATAGGGCTCTGCCTGCCTTCCACAATGCTGGCTCCACCTCCTGCCGGGCGGCTGATGACTCTGCCCCTCACTCACAAAGGGAGAAGGTGTCTCCTGACAGAAGGCACCCAGAACTGGTTTGGACCAGGTACAGGACCCTCTGCCTTCAGAGGACAAAGGATTTTTGACCATAAATACTGGGGCCCAGACCCCATGAAATTAGATCACTTCTGGGAAATCAAGAAACCTGTTGCCAAGGAGAAGAACCGGAGAAGCTGAAGGAGGAGTACTGCCCCTGTGCTGTTTTGCTGTTTGGGTTTGGCCTGCAGTGGTTGCTTTCAGCCAAGGACAGGAGAAAAGTCTTTGCTGTGCTTTATCATCTTGAAGAAGAGAATCTCCAAGGGCTTGAACTGAGCTTGCCTCCTGGCTGAAGTCACAGGGACACAACGACTTCACCCCTTCTGTTTGCCTGCATCTAGAACTGCTGTTTTAGCTGCTAACAGAAGGAAATTGCAACACCGACGCCGGCGAGCGACGCCCTAACCTGCACCGAAGCCGTGGGCACCGCTCGTGAAGAGCACGACGCACCGCCCCGACTTGCACCGTAGGCCCGACGCCTGCCGACGCCATGCGACATCAACTCCGAAGCCGTCATCGAGGCCGCTGCCTGCACCGGAGCTCAGGACACCGCTCGTGACGTTCACGACGCACCGTCCCGACTCGCACCGCAGCCCCGACTTCACCGACGCCAGGGCTTCATCACCGCGGAGCCGATCCTCGACGTGGGTGACCCCCGAATTCATCGAACCGCACCATCGTGAGGAACCGACGCCTCGCCGCCATCCGTGACGTCACCTCCCCGACACAGTAAGGAACCGACGCCTTATCTCCCCTGCGCTGCAGTAAGGAACCGAGACATCACCTCCCCTGGGGTCGTAAGGAACCGACACCGCCAGTGCCAACGAAGCATCACCTCCCCGACGCTGTGCACCGTCTTTGTTTTCATCGTATTCCAGGTACTGTTCTTTGTGGGTCTGCTCGACTCCGGGCCCGACGCCGCACACCTCGCGGTCGGCGCCGTACTTTGGGAATTCCTCCGGTCACGACGTCGTGATAACTCCAAGTGGAGTTATTTGTTGCTACAAGCTTTATTTAATTGACTTTCCTATTTTTGAAGATAACGTGAACTGTCTCTATCATTTTAAGTCTATTTTTGGATTACAGTATTGTGGAATTTTGCTATTGGGTCTTGTGTTAAATCTATATAAAGATTACTTATTTTTACATACAACCTGTGTGGTGTCCATCTGTAGTGTTTTCACTGTATTACTGTATGTGTTCACAAATGCTTTACACACTGCCTCTGAGATAAGCCTGTCTGCTCATGCCAAGCTACCAGGGGGTGAGCAGGGGTTATTTTAGGAGTGTATCCCCCTTACCCTGACTAGAAGCAAGGGTCCCTATTTGGACAAAGGTGCAAACCATTGCCAACTAGAGACCCCCAGTTCTAACATTGGTGGGCAGCGGTGAGGATTTGGACTTGCATTTGTGATTCATATACAGTAATTGGTGTACACTACTAGTGAGTGCAGACCAATTCGCGACCACATACATTTTGATAGGACTTTTTTTTTCCTTGGAACCTTTATTTTTGTTGAGAACTGCCAATTTTCACAATGAGCAAAAGAGGATCCATTGCACCTGCAGATATTGAATTTGAAGAAGATAGGGTTGATACCTACACTGTGCCAGAGCTCAAAGTCGTTTGTAAAAAGTTTAAAATCTCTATGAGAGGCCTCACCAGGAAGGAGGCGCTTCAAAAGGCGCTGAGGGCCTGGTTGGAAGCACGGAATGCCGGTGGGCGGCCCGAGGAGCCTGTGGAAGAGGCAGAGAATTTAGATGAGCGGCTTGAGGGGCCATTGGGCTTACCTGGAAGGAGAGTGCCTTCCAGAGAGGGCAGCAGTGTTTCTCAAAAGGGCCTGTCTCCAGAGGGGCTGGAGGACAGGGAGAAAAGCAGGATGCATGAAATGGAGATGGCCAAACTGAAACAGGGAAGCCATGATAGCCTTGATAGCCTTGAGCACAAGAAATTGGAGTTGGAAAGTAAGAGGTTGGCCATGGAAGAAAGGAAGATGCTTTTAGAGCATGAGAGAGTGGTGAGGGAGCTAGAGCTAAAGGCTAGGAGCCTAGAAATCACTCCCTCTGGTGGCAGCACACCTCCAGTGCCTGTAGAAGGAAGAGTGTACATCCCCAAGGAGGTTATTAAAGATTTCATGAAGGGGGGAGGACATTGGGCAATGGTTTAAAGCATATGAGATCGCCATGATATCACACCGGGTCCCTGAGAAGGATTGGGGAGCGGGGTTGTGGGGCCGCTTTAAGGTGAGGGAAGGGAAACCTTGCTAGCCTTGCCCACAGAGGATCAGATGTCCTATGCCCACCAGAAGGAAGCTTTAGTGGCAAGGTATGGGTTAACTCCAGAGCTTTATAGGCAGAAGTTTAGGAACTGCAAAAAGCTGGAGTCTAGTACCTGGGTGGAGTATGTGTCTTATTTTTGCAGAGCATTGGATGGATGGGTGAAGGGTAGCAAAGTAAATGACTTGCAGGGGTTCTATGATTTAATTGCATGGGAGCACTTGTCCAGTAGTTGTTTTCCAGAGCTACGCCAGCACCTTGTTGACAGTAAGCTGACTAATCCTAGAAAGCTTGCTGAGGAGGCGGACCGCTGGGTCAGTACCCGGGTCCACAAGGGTCTTGTGGGAGACTCCGCCAAAGGTGGGCAGGGTCCCCAGCAGAAGAGTGGGGGGGACAAGGGCAAACAGAAGGAGTTCCAAAAAGGGCCCCAAAGTAAACCCCAAGGGTACCAAGGTAAGGTTTCCCAGCCTCCCACTGAGAAAAGACCATGGGTCCCAACAAATAAGTCTGTTCAGAAGGGGCCCAAGACATGTTTTAGTTGTGGTCCGGTGGGTCACTTTGTAGGAAGTCCCAAGTGCCCCAATACCGTGGCCACTGCACCCACTGGTGCACCACCCCGGCAGATGGCTAGTGTAGCCCTGGGGGAGGAGATGGGTGCCCAAGGTGGGTGGGGTCCCGCAGAGATGTCCCTTGTCTCTTTAGGAGACCGTGAGATGGTCCCCAGGACCCAGCTGCCTGATAACACTAAGAAATACAGGCAGTGGGTGACCATCAATGGCCATAGGGTGGAGGCTCTGAGAGACACCGGGGCCAGTGTGACAGCTGTCAGTTGTCGGCTGGTGTCTGAGGAGCAGGTGGTCCCCAACGTATTCTACCCCGTAGTTGCCACTGACAACTCAGAGAGCCACTGTAAGGTGGCCCAGGTTCCCTTTGAGTGGGGGGTCTCAGGTATCCTTCAAGTAGCTGTGAGGCCAGCCATGCCTGTTGACTGTCTGCTAGGCAATGATTTGGAGAGCTCCCCTTGGGCGAAGGTGGAGCGGAGGTCTCATTTGGAGATGTTGGGTCTGCCAGAGTGGGCGTGTGTGACCACTCGGTCAATGGCAGCCGGTAAGGGTATTCAAGAGGACCTGGAGCCTGGAAGAATGGCCCAGGTGCCTGCCTTAAAGAGAGGAGGCAGGGGGCATGGGAAACCGGCCCCCAAAGTTCCCATGGTCCAGGAGGAGGCAGACCTTGAGGGGGATGCCCTGGACCCTACAGGGGAACAAGTGGCTGAACTGGGGGACCTGCCTGAGCTGACCCATTGGCAGCAGGAAGGAGGCCCCTCCAGGGAAGAGTTCTGCGAGGAGAAGAAGAAGTGCCCTTCTCTTGAGGGCTTGCGGCAACAGGCTGCAAGCCAGGCAGCAGGTGATCAGTCTGGATCACACTGGATCTACTGGGAGAATGGTCTCCTGTATAGTGAGCCTAAGGTTGCTGAGCCTGGGTCAGCCCGTGTGCTGGTGGTACCCCAGCGCTTCAGAGCCTTCCTACTGGGTCTGGCTCATGATGTGCCTTTAGCAGGACATTTGGGGCAAGACAAGACCTTTCAAAGGCTTGTCACCCACTTTCATTGGCCCCAAATGCGCAAGAGTTCAGATACTCATTGCAGGACCTGTCAGACTTGCCAGGCAAGTGGTAAGAGTGGGAGGAAGCGCAAGGCTCCTCTCCAACCTTTCCCTGTTGTCAGCACCCCCTTTGAGAGGGTGGGTATTGACATTGTGGGGCCTCTGGATCCCAAGACAGCCATGGGCAACAGGTTCATCCTGGTCTTGGTGGACCATGCCACCCGGTACCCGGAAGCCATCCCTCTTCGGACAGTGACGGCCCCCGTGGTGGGACGTGCACTGATGGGGATTTTCTCCTGCGTGGGGTTCCCCAAGGAGGTGGTGTCCGACTGTGGTACAAACTTCATTTCCAATTATATGAAGTCCCTGTGGCAGGAGTGTGGTGTAACCTATAAGTTCACCACTCCTTACCACCCCAAGGTAATGGGCTGGTTGAGAGATTCAACCGGACCCTTAAAGGCATGATTATGGGTCTTGAAGAACCCATGAGGCGTAAGTGGGACGTCCTCTTGCCATGCCTGCTCTTTGCTTACAGAGAGGTGCCCCAGAAGTCCTTAGGGTTCAGTCCCTTTGAACTGCTGTACGGCCATCCTGTAAGAGAACCTCTGAGTCTGGTCAAGGAAGGCTGGGAGAAAGCTCCCAGGAAAACTCCCCAGGATGTATTTAGTTACATGCTGGCCTTCAGGAACCAGACTCGGCGTTTCAGACAACTCGCTGAGGCGAATCTGGAAGCCAGCCAGGAAGAGATGAAACGTTGGCATGATCAGAATGCCACTCTGATCGAGTTTCAGCCTGGACAAAATGTTTGGGTCATGGCCCCAGTGGAGCCCTGTGCGCTCCAAGATAAGTGGACCGGACCATTTGAGGTGATGGAGCGCAAGAGTGATGTCACCTACTTGGTGGACTTGCAGTCTCCCAGGAACCCCTTGCGGGTCCTGCATGTGAACCGCCTGAAGCCCCACTTTGAGAGGTCTGAAGTGGGCATGCTCTTAGCAACAGATGCTGGGATGGAAGAAGAGACTGAACCTCTTCCTGACCATCTGTATGCAAAAGAGCAAAATGAGTCAGTGGATAGTGTGAAACTCTCTCCCACCCTGACCCCTGAGCAGCAGACTGACTGTCGCCAACTGTTGGGACAGTTTTCTGATCTGTTCTCCCTGACTCCCAGTATCACTGAATGGTGCGTCCATGATGTGGACACTGGGGACAGTCCTCCTGTGAAGCACAAAACTTACAGAGTGACTGACAGGGTGAGAGCTTGCATCAAGGAGGAGGTCTCCAAGATGTTTGTCTTAGGGGTGATTGAGTCCTCTAACAGCCCTTGGGCCAGCCCAGTGGTCTTGGTCCCAAAGGCTGCCGCGCCTGGTGCCACACCCGAACTCCGGTTCTGTGTGGACTACCGAGGACTCAATTCAGTCACCAGGACTGACGCGCACCCCATCCCCAGAGCTGATGAGCTCATTGATCGGTTGGGGGCTGCCCGGTACCTCCGCACGTTTGATCTAACGTCTGGGTACTGGCAGATCGCCTTAACTGATGGGGCCAAAGAGAGGTCAGCATTCTCCACACCAGATGGGCACTACCAATTCCGGGTGATGCCCTTTTGGGATGAAGAATGCCCCTGCCACCTTTCAGAGGTTGGTCAACCAGGTGTTGGCTGGGCTGGAGGATTTCAGTGCCGCCTACCTGGATGACATTGCAGTGTTCAGTGCCACTTGGGAGTAACATCTGCACCACCTCTGGGAAGTGTTGAAGGCGCTTCGGAGGGCAGGCCTCATGATCAGGGCGAGTAAGTGCCAGATCGGGCAGGGTTCTGTGGTGTACTTGGGACACCAGGTTGGGAGCAGCCAGGTGGCGCCCCTATAGCCCAAGATAGATACCATCCTGGCTTGGGAACCCCCCAAAACCCAGACAGAGGTGAGAGCCTTTTTAGGACTCACCGGGTATTACAGGAGGTTTGTCAAGGGGTATGGCAACATTGTTGCACCCTTGACTGAGCTGACTTCCAGGAAGCAGCCCAGGAAAGTGAACTGGACTGATGCCTGCCAGAAGGCTTTTGATGCCCTGAAATCTGCCATGTGCACGGCGCCTGTGCTTCAGGCGCCCAACTTCTCAAGGGAATTCATTGTGCAGACAGATGCTTCAGAGCACGGTGTTGGGGCTGTGCTTTCACAGATGAATGAGGAGGGCCTAGACCAACCTGTAGCCTTTATTAGTAGGAGGTTACTTCCACGGGAACAGAGGTGGAGTGCGATTGAGCGTGAGGCATTTGCTGTGGTCTGGGCTGCACTTCCGGGTTCAGTCAGACCACAGGCCCCTCAGATGGTTAATGCAGATGAGGGGTGAGAATCCAAAACTGTTGAGGTGGTCCATTTCCCTACAGGGGATGGACTTCACGGTGGAACACCGCCCTGGTACAGAACACGCCAATGCTGATGGTCTGTCCAGGTTTTTCCGCCTTAGTGATGAGAACTCCCAGGAGGTAAGGTAGTTCTCCCCACATTTCAGCTGGAGGGGACACGTGTTAGACTTGGCACCATTGGCGTGGGTCTCCCTTCCATTTTTGCTGTTGCCTCTTATGTTTTTGCTGGTTTTAGATGCTTTTGGGCACTGTGCCACTGCTGTTCAGTGCCACAGTGCAAGTGCTCCCTACTGTAAATTGATGTGTTGATTAGTGACTCCATGATTGGGTTATTTGATTTACTTGTCAGACCCTAGTACAGTGCACCATGGGTGCCCAGGGCTTGTAAATCAAATGCTGCTGGTGGGCTTGCAGCACTGGTTGTGCCACCCACAGAAGCAGCTTGTAAAGTGGGTCTCAGGCCTGCCATTGCAGAGCCTGTGTGCAGTCTGTGACTGCCATGTCGACTTGGCAAGTGCACCCACTTGCCAGTCCCTAAACCTTCCCTTATCTTCATATCAGACACCCCTAAGGTAGGCCCAAGAGCAGGGTGCATTGTAAGTATAAGGTAGGACATGCCCTGGTGTGTGAGGCATGTCCTAATAGTGAATTACAGCCATTTTCGTTTTTCACTATTGCAAGGCTACCTGTTCCCCATAGGCCAGAATGGGCAGTTTGATTATTGACCCAGGGAACATGGTAGAAAAACGAATTTAGTATGCCTGAACTCAGAATTATAAAATACATCTTTTAGTGAAGTTGGTTTTAACATTCTGTGTTTGAAAATACCACTTTTAGAAAGTAGGTATTTTCTTGCCTAACTGTCCAAGCCTGCCTCTGCTAGGTTGTGTATTGTGTGTCTGGCTTTGTGAGTGACAGGGGCTGGGGGATTCCAGGAGACAGGGTGAGTCAGCACAGAGCTGAATAGGCCTTCCTGCATATAGAGTGGTGGGAGGAGTTGCACCTGGGTCTGAATAGGGCTCTGCCTGCCTTCCACAATGCTGGCTCCACCTCCTGCCGGGCGGCTGATGACTCTGCCCCTCACTCACAAAGGGAGAAGGTGTCTCATGACAGAAGGCACCCAGAACTGGTTTGGACCAGGTACAGGACCCTCTGCCTTCAGAGGACAAAGGATTTTTGACCATAAATACTGGGGCCCAGACCCCATGAAATTAGATCACTTCTGGGAAATCAAGAAACCTGTTGCCAGGGAGAAGAACCGGAGAAGCTGAAGGAGGAGTACTGCCCCTGTGCTGTTTTGCTGATTGGGGTTTGGCCTGCAGTGGTTGCTTTCTGCCAAGGACAGGAGAAAAGACTTTGCTGTGCTTTATCATCTTGAAGAAGAGAATCTCCAAGGGCTTGAACTGAGCTTGCCTCCTGCCTGAAGTCACAGGGACACAACAACTTCACCCCTTCTGTTTGCCTGCATCTAGAACTGCTGTTTTAGCTGCTAACAGAAGGAAATTGCAACACCGACACCGGCGAGCGACGCCGTAACCTGCACCGAAGCCGTGGGCACCGCTCGTGAAGAGCACGACGCACTGCCCCGACTTGCACCGTAGGCCCGACGCCTGCCGACGCCGTGCGACATCGACTCCGAAGCCGTCATCGAGGCCGCTGCCTGCACCGGAGCCGAGGACACCGCTCGTGATGTTCATGACGCACCGTCCCGACTCGCACCGCAGCCCCGACTTCACCGACGCCAGGGCTTCATCACCGCGGAGCCGATCCTCGACGTGGGTGACCCCCGAATTCATCGACACCGCACCATCGTGAGGAACCGACGCCTCGCCGCCATCCGTGACGTCACCTCCCCGACACAGTAAGGAACCGAAGCCTCACCTCCCCTGCGCTGCAGTATGGAACCGAGACATCACCTCCCCTGGGGTCGTAAGGAACCGACGCCGCCAGCGCCAACGAGGCATCACCTCCCCGACGCCGTGCACCGTCTTTGTTTTCATTGTATTCCAGGTACTGTTCTTTGTGGGTCTGCTCGACTCCGGGCCCTACGCCGCGCACCTCGCGGTCGACGACGTCGTGATAACTCCAAATGGAGTTATTTGTTGCTACACGCTTTATTTAATTGACTTTCCTATTTTTGAAGATAACGTGAACTGTCTCTATCATTTTAAGTCTATTTTTGGATTACAGTATTGTGGAATTTTGCTATTGGGTCTTGTGTTAAGTCTATATAAAGATTACTTATTTTTACATACAACCTGTGTGGTGTCCATCTGTAGTGTTTTCACTGTATTACTGTATGTGTTCAAAATGCTTTACACACTGCCTCTGAGATAAGCCTGTCTGCTCGTGCCAAGCTACCAGGGGGTGAGCAGGGGTTATTTTAGGAGTGTATCCCCCTTACCCTGACTAGAAGCAAGGGTCCCTATTTGGACAAAGGTGCAAACCATTGCCAACTAGAGACCCCCAGTTCTAACAGGTGTAAATTTTTATCAGTATCAAAACAAAAAGTCAAAATACAACCCAATAAAAATCTTGCAAGCAGTTTCTATAAATAGAGCAAATTGTAAAAGAAAATGCTACCAGAACAGCTAAACTCCATTAAAGGGAAATGAAAATGAAGTTTTAAGGCAAAAAGTACTAAGAAAGAGTAAAATGCCAATCAGAAATCACTGTTCGCAGCTGACTGGGCCAAAGGTGCGATTTCAGGCTGATAGCGATGGAACATCACTCGGATACCCCAAGCAGGACATCCTGTTCAAAGATATTGCCCTCTGACTTATGGCCTGATTACGAGTTTGCTGGTGTGGAGCGGGTCGCCACACCACCGCCCCGCACCCACACCGTCAAACTAGACCACCGACCCCCCACCAGATTAGGAGTTTTCTCCAGGTCTGGCGGGCGGTGCTTAGGCAGTCCCATGGCGGTGCCGTGCTGAGCCTTAGCAAAGCAGCGCCCTGGGAGCGCCAAAGCCCGTTCCTGCACGGCATGGACTTTGAAGTCCATGACATGCAGGAACAGGGGGTGCATGCACACAGGGGGGCACACCATGTGCCCCCCTGCATGCATCCCCAGACCTTGAGACAACAGGGGGCCTTGTAGACCCCCCTTTGTTTCTTCACCTCCACACTTTTCATGGCGGGCTCACCGCCTTGAAAACAGTGAAGGTGAGGAATCTTGGAATATGCTTGGCGGTGCCGCAGGGGCACCACAGCATATTGGAAGCCTCTGACCGCAGTGCCACCGCTGAGGGATCATGGTTCCCCGGTGGTTGCGGCGGTCAAATGGCGGTCTGACTGCCAAACTCATAATAGGAAGGTCGGACCGTTGGTGCGGCGGTTGCCGCTCTGCCACCGCGGGGTTGGAAGTCCATCAGACCGCCAAACTCATAATTAGGCCCTTAGTCTCTGACATGGAAGTTGATTCCTCCTCTGGGGCAAGGCTGCAGGATGTGTCCAATGAAGTCCTTTCAAAGTCACATATGATTTAGATGAGGTCCCTCTGAAGCCGTTGGTTTTGGCAAGAAAAACTCAAGTTTCAAGTTTTACTCCCGCTCATTGGTCAGATAACTTTTCATGCCTTCGCTCAGTCAAGATTCCTACCTTCAGACGTAGCCTGTTTTATAGAAGTCCGAATTCTCCAGGAGGGCAAGCCTGAAGCTGTAACTGACAAGGTGCGATTGAAATTAGACAACTTTGCTGCTAGATCCCGCTGGAGCTCCAGTGGCCTTGGATGATGAGCACCTGATATAACTGGAGATTGTAATACGAAATGCTTTGCCCTGATGAATACAATTGGAATATATGGAGAGGACTGAAACATGTCGACATTACCTAAAAATGTAGACATTTCTGTTTTGTGTTTTTTTAATATTGTGGATCTGCACCTGCTGAAACTGGACCTGACATCTCTGGGACTAGAAATATTAATCTTCCCAGTTACTTGTAATGGCCTGGGATAAGACCCACCTTGGAGTGTACCAGTGGGTTGCTGCCCCTCATAACGAGAGCCATAGTATTTGACTTACAGCCAGCACTCTCCTTGTTGCATGCACAATGACGTTTAGTTTACTTAGTATGATTTTCAGGAGATGCTTGAAGGAAAAATAGTACGTTTGTGCAGTCCACCATTCGCTTCTTGCAATACAATCTTCCCTAGTGTAGAACCAGCAGCTATGTGGATATAAGTTAAATTCTGGTTCATAAACCGTGAGTATCACTGGATAATATTTTAGATGAATGTTTTGCTTGCACTATACTGCATTTAATTTTGGATATGGCCTGATAATGGCTTAATTTGAGGTCTGTGTCCTTGGCAATGCATTCAAGTTGTAAATGGCAACTTCAGAAATGCAGGTTTCAATTCCTTAACTTCATTATTGCCTTCACATAATCGCCTAAAAATGTTGTGCCTATTATCTGTTCGTTAAGTATACCTTTTTAAAAATATTCTTTTTTTATTGACGGTATGGTCACCATTTATGCCTTGATTTTGGGGTCTGCTTCAGACCATCCATAGACAAGCAAATGCCAGAATTACTGCATTATAATCCTGAGAAGTAAAATAACATATAAATCCAGAGGCATTGCTTATCAGTCGGCATTCACCCCCCGCAGCCTCCTGGCATGTCACAGGGCTGTGCCTGCGCGCTGCTGCGATGCGCATCTGCTTTTTCCAGGAATCGGGCTCTCTCCGCTGCCAGAGCCTGAGAGACACACACAGACATGCTGCAAACACATCTTTTCTCTCGTTGATCATCCAGTGACAACGGGAAGCAGGCTTTGCTCTCCAAAGGGAGGAGGGAAGGAAGGAGCCAGATGGCAACTCAGAGATATCCAGCAGGAAACCTCACTTGTGCAAGGAAGGCTGCCGTATTCCAGCGGTCCTGGCTGTGGGCAGAGGCGAGCAGGATGCGCCAACGACAGGCTGAATTAATCAGAAGATGTTCCAAGCAGTTTTGCAGAAATAATAGTTCGCTACGGGGTATCTATACACCTTTCTTTTGGAGACAACTTAGCTACATTTTACATGAACACTGAAAACATACAATAATATTCAGTGATTTTAACTCAGTTGGTTGTTTATCTCACAGCCCCACTCACTCCCATCGTCTTCGGTTTCTTTGTATGTTAAAGACAGAGATACCACCAAAATGCAGTCTCGAACTCCATTCAGATAAAGAATCTAGCATCATATTCACAGTTATTGTTAGGCTTTCCTGCAACACTTCAAACCTGTACTGGGTGCATATAGAACCTTGGTCACCGAGCAGAGGGACAGACACGAGGTAAAGCATGCATGGCTGTGTGTGTGAACACTCTCCAGCTCTTGAGATGGGCAGCTTGCTGCTACTGACTTATATTGTCAAAGAATCGAAAAGTGAAACAGGAAAAGTTATAGTTATGTTTAGTTATTTTTAGTTTAGTTTAACTGAGCTTAGTTTAGCTTACCTTAGCTTAGTTTAGCTTAGCTTCGCTTAGTTTAGCTTCGCTTAGTTGAGTTTGGCTTAGTTATGTTTAGTTTAGTTATGTTATGGTATGTGTATTTGCATAGCGCACAACTCACCTGGAAGGGTCACGAGGATATCCTGGCACTGAAGCGGAGCTGTATGGGCCAAGCCTGGGTCAAGGCTAGGTGAAGAGCCAGGTCTTCAATTTCTTGCGGAATCCAAGTACTGAGGAGGAGGCTCTGATGTGCACCTGCGCCCAATACCATGTCCATAAATCCCTCTGAATGTCCACAGAGCGCTTGGTGGGCACAGATAACAGAATCAGCCACCACAACAGCCACATAAGCAGTCTAGGGTCGGAACGAGATTGCCAAATCCTAAACCATGCCACACTGAAACTATAGAGTGACAAGGCCCATCCAATAACACCTTGATGAGGGCCCCGGTTCAATTTCTCACATCTCTATTTTCCAATAGGCCCAAACTCTTCGGAAAAACCATCAGAATCCTAGCTCACCCTTTGCCATCTATCCATGAACTCAATTATTCAGCCATTCATCCTGGTAGTCTCCCATTATCCATCCATCAGTGCATTCACTCCCCTTCTAATTATCAATGCACTTTACCTATCATCCTTCCATACATTCACTCATTCATCCAGCCATTGACTCAGACAATGTAACATTCACCCACCTCTCCATCCGCTCCCACATGCATAATCGTCCAGCATTTTTATATTATTATTTTATTGAAAAAGAGATGGCAAATCAAACAGTGAACAGCAGTCCTCCTTAGTCCAGAAGTTCATCCTTCCACAAACGGAAGTCAAAATTTTGTGGTGTTGTTTTCTTTCTAGATTATTTTGAAGAAGTTACATCTGTAAGTGGCATATGTAAATAAATTGTGACCACCAATACCACCAATGAGAAATATTGGGAGGCTCAGGGTCTAGCCAGGATCTGGATATACAGAACCGGTGGTCAAAATTATCAAGAAAATAATGTTAGTATATGCAGGAGGTATAATTGCAGAGAACTCAAAATTATAAATCCAGGGGTGGAAGTAATGACAGCCCCATCAGGCCCTTAGCCAGAAGTGTATTTTTAGGGGGGCATGGCTCTCAACAGTGACCAAACATTAAAGCTGTGCTATATAGGTACATTATTTCCCAAATACTGCTAAATATCTACCCCCAGATTATTGAGGTACAAGACTATCGATGACAGAATATTGAAAGATAAGTGCATTTAGGGAAGTATAGATTTACTATTCCTTGCTCCACATCTACATATTTTGAAGATACATATATCACATAGATACATATATGTGGAGTAAGGTATAGAAAATCTATACTTACATGGTAATATTTTAGATTCAATATTCTGTCATCAATATTCTGTGGTATCAGTATTCTGGATTTGATATTCAGGGTGCACACTGAGGTTCTATGTGAAGGAATATGTGTTTTTTTAAGGTACATATTAAAGTACACTCAATCAACTTTCCACAATCTAACTTTAAATCCTATCATTTAGATTGGATTTAAAGTAAAGGAGTTTAAAGTTGTAAACTTGTCTGTCTTGTAGCTCTGTGTATTTTCCAAACTGTTCAAGAAATGCAAAACTTATATAAAGTTATTTTTAAAAATATATAAGCTGGCATCATCTCTCAGTCCTCCCTTCGACAAATCTTACCTCAGGTGATGCATTTCCAGGCTCCACCCTCAAAATTTGTTTTCTGGAGGATCACCTACCTGGGACATTCTACATCAGGAAATTATCATATCTGGAAGTCCCAAAAGGAAAACCCTTAACACAGGTAAAGTTTAAAAACTTAATTTGCTTCGTAAAGTGTGGAATTTCCTAATTCATCCCGACATTATAAATGTAGTATTAATTTAACTCATCACTAATTTAAAATAACTTTACAGAGAGCTTGGAGCATATCCATCAAGAACATTTGGGTAATCAGTGGCAACCAGTGTGTTTTAAAGATTTCACGCCTGCAAAAATTGTGAAAAATATATAGAATTTAGATGTAATTTTAAAGAGAAAGTTAGGAAGGTCCCACAATGAATTTCACTATAAGGCTGGGACAAAAGATGGATAGTTTAATTACATTTGATCAAAAGCACCAGTCAAAACTGCATGGAATTGAAGCAGGCTCCAACATTGGCATACACCCCTCATACTTACAGGCAGGTTGTGCGAAAGGTGTTGTACAAAAGGAGACCTTTGTTAGACATCGACCAGCTAGACAGGTAGGCATGGTAAAGGATAGGTGATTTACCAGGATGTGTCCATTTGTGGTCTGTGGCCTGGCTGTGGACACTAGTTCCATCTCCGGTTAGAGTAGCCATAGATGGGCAAGCAGTAGCACTGCCTCTATTGGTTTTGAGTGGTGGTTTCATGGTTTGCATCTAGGATCCTGCTCCATGATAACATCTCTCTTTGATGCTGATTGCATGTTAACCCCCCCCCCCCCCCATGTGAATGCTACAGAGTCCTCCACTTTGAGAATTATGGACTTTGTCAACTCTTCCACATGCAGTAGACTTCTTGCATAGGATTCTCGAGGTGCCAGCCTCTATACAGCTTGGACGAGCATGCACTTTTCTGAGTGGTGAATATAAAAAGCATGGAAGCCTGTCGTGTACTAGAAATTGAAAATATATACTTGAATAGGGATTGTTCAGCATTGCTACAGGTGCAGATAAACGTCAGGCTTTATGTACTGAAACAGCTAAGACACTGCTGAATTTAAATGTACACTAGAAAGCCAAATCACCTCCTGAACAGAACTTGGACTTCTCAGAAAGTAGGTTGTACTTTTCAGTGACTATATCAGAAAAAAATTTAGACATGGCTCATATGCATTAAAAGGGAAGGCGTCAGCACTTCTCACCAAGGGCATACAATTGCAAATAACAAGGGGGTGCCATTGTTAAGCAATTTGCAAAATGCAATGTGGATCAAACAACAATGGTTAGACCTTATTAGGACTTTAAAGACCACTATGCAAGGTGATTCTTGGATATTACACTAGGATCCCTTTTAGAAATAAAGTACAAAATTGAGCATTGAAATCACATTGGTCCAGGTGTATTGGCCAAAACATGATAAGGTCTAAATTCCACTTACAATCTCCAATCACCTTTTCTCCACGTGCATCTACCACTCATTTTGATCCTTTGTGGTCTCTCTAACTTTCTCTATACTCTCCCCATCTCCTAATCTCTGACGTCACTCCCTCTCTCAACCTTTTCCCCACTATCCTGTCCTATCGCTTCTGCTCTCTCTCTCTCTTGCCTTTTTTATGTACTCTCCTTTCATTTCCTCAACACTCTCTCCTTTTTCTAGAACAACTTCTCTCTATGTTCTCCTCATCCTCTTTTTACTTCTCAATATTTTTTATTTTCTATCTAGCCCTCTCGTCCATAGACCATGTATGGCAATTGAAACTTTCTCCTGGCTGTGCATTGCCATTAGCAAGACCTGTCACCCTTCTTTGAACACTGTGCCTCTTGCTGTTAACTAGTCCCAGAAGTCTACCAAACTGGGGGGCTCCCAGCCTTGGAGAACTCCCCTGTGGTCATGGAACAAAAAAGTTAGTGCAAAGTGGCCATCATATCCCTGTAGCTTTTTGACCATTCTTGTTGGACAGGACATCAGGCTGCATAGATTTGGTAGGTTTTAACTGTTTTAGGGCAGATGATTACTCGTTGATGCCCACTACACTACCTTCATGGTGGGGTGGACTTCAACAGAAGGCCCACAGTATTGGAAATGAAAATATTTCTGGTTAAAAAACAGAAACATTTTCTTTTCCAAAATCAAAGTCAGTACGCAATGGAAATGCTTCCCACTAGTCCCAAGTTTGATTTTTTATTTTGCTATATTGCGCATCACACTGTGAGCACTGACATAACACGGCGATACAAAAGTGAAAGCAGACTACACTAATGGAATCTGCAGGGATCCACAAATGTCCACCACATACGTTCTTACACTTCTCCCGATAATAATACTCCTCCACTTGTGTGACTGGGCTATCAACCGAGAAAAGAAAGGCTCCCTAAGTCCCCTAAGACACAAGAAAATATTAAGATTCTTCCTTGTAAATTGACCAATTCTGGATATATAGGTAGATGTGGTATTTAGGCCAGGACTTTGTCGGCACCAAGGAAATCCTGCCAGGCCCAGACATTTCTGAAAACAAGGCAACTCGGGTAGTGTGGGGTTGTGTGGCTTCCATAGATCCCAATATCCTTTCTTACCCAGAGTGCCCTGCAAACACCAAACTGGAGCTAACCACAGATTTTCCTCATATTCCTGTGAAAGAAAATGCCGAAATCTGTGAGGATCCATAAAATTCCTGCTACCCAGTGTACCCACCCTTCTCCCAATAAAAACGCTATCCCAAGTTTTTACCAAGTACTATGCATTTAGTATATTGTTACATTGGACCTCATAAGAGCAATTTATTTGCTATGACCATAAATTAGATTTAAAAAAAGCAGAATTTCAAAGGTGTCAATAAATTTCAATATTTGGTTCAAGAGATGAATCTTCGGTGTGTTGAATCAGTTATCTAGATATTAACCCACTTCTGAAAGATAGTCTGTTATAGCAGCCCTTTTGACATGACAGGCTATATTGGGCAATTGCAAGTTCACAGTAGCTAGTTAGGGTATTTGCAGCCTTCTGAAATAGGTGGATTACCCTACAAAAGCTATCTGGTTCCTGCACACAAAGGGGTCGATTCCGATGTCGGCCAGAAGCGCACCTAAAAGTATTCGTCCGGAAAAAATACCAGCCGAACGCGTGTTTTCCGACCGACTCGAACACTCTACCGAACGAACAAGTACGATGCGCATAACAGCCCAGATTCCGAGCGAGCCGTACTTACCCATTCCAGCTCCTATACCCCGCCCGAGCCGGATCTGTAAACGCCGAATCGAGTCGCACGGAACCAAATACACAGCACCTTCCGACCGGACTAGTACGATGCGTCTTCCGTACGCGCCGAACTCATCGCTACGTCCGGCACATTTGAGCATCCGGGCGAGCCGTACATAAGCTCCGTTTCGCGCCACAAGACGATCCACGGCTACGAGACGAACAAGCCTGCTACGAGTACGACTCGAAGACACGAGAAACCCGAACGAGACGATCCAAGCATGAATCCCATTGCGCAGGTCCTACCTATACTCTACATCTATTACCGGGACCGGCACGGACGCGTACGGCGCAGACGGTAAGTCAAACACCAACAATACAAACAAACCACACGTACACGAAACATGTCACACACACATAGGGATGCACAAATAACGTACACTAGCAACAGCAGAACCATAGGGGTGGGATGGCCAACACCAATGCCATACACACCCATAGGGGGCTGGATGCCTGCCACTACTACCACCCCTACCCAGGGGTGCCTGGATGCCTGCCACTACTACCACCCCTACCCAGGGGGGCCTGGATGCCTGTCACTACTACCATCCCCACTCATGGGGGGCTGGATGCCTACCACTACTACCATCCCCACTCATGGGGGGCTGGATGCCTACCACTACCACCACCCCTACTCAGGGGGGGCTGGATGCCTGTCACTACTACCATCCCCACTCATGGGGGGCCGGATGCCTACCACTACTACCATCCCCACTCATGGGGGGCTGGATGCCTACCACTACTACCATCCCCACTCATGGGGGGCTGGATGCCTACCACTACCACCACCCCTACTCAGGGGGGGCTGGATGCCTGTCACTACTACCATCCCCACTCATGGGGGGCCGGATGCCTACCACTACTACCATCCCCACTCATGGGGGGCTGGATGCCTACCACTACTACCATCCCCACTCATGGGGGGCTGGATGCCTGCCACTACCACCACCCCTATCCAGGGGTGGCTGGATGCCTGTCACTACTACCATCCCCACCCTTAGGGGGATGGATGCCTGCCACCACTACCATACCCACCCTAAGGGGGATGGATGCCTGCCACTACTACCATCCCCACTCATGGGGGGCTGGATGCCTGCCACTACTACCATCCCCACTCATGGGGGGCTGGATGCCTACCACTACTACCATCCCCACTCAGGGGGGGCTGGATGCCTGTCACTACCACCACCCCTACTCAGGGGGGGCTGGATGCCTGTCACTACTACCATCCCCACTCATGGGGGGCCGGATGCCTACCACTACTACCATCCCCACTCATGGGGGGCTGGATGCCTACCACTACTACCATCCCCACTCATGGGGGGCTGGATGCCTACCACTACCACCACCCCTACTCAGGGGGGGCTGGATGCCTGTCACTACTACCATCCCCACTCATGGGGGCCGGATGCCTACCACTACTACCATCCCCACTCATGGGGGCCTGGATGCCTGTCACTACCACCACCCCTACTCATGGGGGATGGATGCCTGCCACTACTACCACCCCTACCCAGGGGGCCTGGATGCCTGTCACTACCACCACCCCTACTCAGGGGGCCTGGATGCCTGTCACTACCACCACCCCTACTCATGGGGGCTGGATGCCTGTCACTACCACCACCCCTACCCAGGGGGGCCTGGATGCCTGTCACTACCACCACCCCTACTCAGGGGGGGCTGGATGCCTGCCACTACCACCACCCCTATCCAGGGGGGGCTGGATGCCTGTCACTACTACCATCCCCACCCTTAGGGGGATGGATGCCTGCCACCACTACCATACCCACCCTAAGGGGGATGGATGCCTGCCACTACTACCATCCCCACTCATGGGGGGCTGGATGCCTACCACTACTACCATCCCCACTCATGGGGGGCTGGATGCCTACCACTACTACCATCCCCACTCATGGGGGGCTGGATGCCTACCACTACCACCACCCCTACTCAGGGGGGGCTGGATGCCTGTCACTACCACCACCCCTACTCAGGGGGCCTGGATGCCTGTCACTACTACCATCCCCACCCTTAGGGGGATGGATGCCTACCACTACTACCATCACCACTCATGGGGGCTGGATGCCTGTCACTACAACCACCCCTACTCATAGGACGGGTAATGCATGACACAACTAGCATACTCCCACATAAGGACTGTCAGTAAATTACATCCCAGCCTACAACACCATGACAAGCGTGTGTGGTCTGTGTCAAATGCATACAACACTGAACATGACATTGAACATACAATGTGACCCCCTAACACATGTGTCACACATAATTGTGTGTGTGGCCTACACAATGCAAGCAGACCATGACCACTGTGGCAATGTGGCCCAAAGCCCCATCACCACAGTGCCCATAAGGTACGTGTGTGCTCCATAGCTGAAGCACATTCTGAACAGTGTGGCAATGGGGCCCAAAGCCCCATCACCACAGTGCCCAAAAGGTAAGTGTGTGCTCCATAGCTGAAGCACATTTTGAACAGTGTGGCAATGGGGCCCAAAGCCCCATCACGACAGTGCCCAAAAGGTAAGTGTGTGCTCCATAGCTGAAGCACATTTGAACAGTGTGGCAATGGGGCCCAACGCCCCATCACCACAGTACCCAAAAGGGAAGTGTGTGCTCCATAGCTGAAACACATTCTGAACAGTGTGGCAATGGGACCCAAAGCCCCATCACCACAGTGCCCAAAAGGGAAGTGTAGTCCTGGTGAAAGCTGCAAAAACATAACTGCAGGGATTATTCCTGGCCACACAACACCAAACACTACAGTAGCATTGTAGTGCTTGTGTCCCATAGCAACATAGATTGTGTGAGGCAAGCAGTGCAGTGCCAATGACACATCGTTCTGGCCATGTGCACACAAACATCAGCCATGGGGGCCCACATTGTCTACATTCACAAATAACACAATGACAGAAGTGAGCATCATAATGCAGACCCACATATCAGCACCAATGGACACACAAATGTAGATATCCTGTGGAGACTGTAGATGTCAGGTGAACAAATACCATACCATGGAAGCAATGGGACATACTAACCATGATCAATGTGCTGACTGATGACCTAGCAGTCCCAGGGCCAGCAGGGGAAAGCCAACAAACAACATACAGCCAATGGCAAACTAAAGATATGCCAATGCAGTGGTGCAAAAGCACAAACACAAACAGGCAGACTCACACTGCACATCATACACAACAGGTGAGGGGGGTTGTGTGCCAGTGTCCCCAGGCAAACACACAACCCATGAGGAGGCCAGATTCACTGATACACAGATGTCAACACTGTCACAAACAAAAGTAACTCATGGATTGGATTCCCCTATGTGGGCAAACAGGCATTGTGAGATGAGAGGGAGCCCAAATTACACATGTCACACAAGCTTGTAGGAACAGCAACACACACAGCAAGAGACCGAACCACCACAGCACTCCCCCAGGGACCCCACATTGTGGTGACACTAGCCTGCATGACAATCACACTGTGATGACAAAGGTAGATGTCATCCACACTGTGAACCACAGCCATGTGTCCTGAGCAACAAACTACCATCACACCTATACAAGCACAAAGCACTCAACACGGCCTGCCAGCCAAGGAAAATATGGAGGTAGTGCCCCAGCCGTGCAACAACTCACATTTGCACACACTCAACCCCACACACCTTGAACTCCACCAATGTGCAGCGTTGAAGCTCACATGGACTGCTGACATTGCACATGCACCCATGACAATCCCAGGGGTGGTGGGGGAAATAAGGTGCAGAAACCCATCACACATGGCCAGTCAACAATACCTGTGAATGTCTGACACACTGCACAGTATGCCGTACATGGGCATGACGTGAAATCCACCCCAAACAATGGGATCCTGGCCATAGTCACACACCAATGAAGAAGCCAAGCTGACCCACAAAGGACACACATAGACAACTTCCAACATTGCACCTCTGACCCTGAGGAGTGGCAGCAGTCACACACACAACGTGTCACAATCACTGAAAGCATACACAAACAGAAAATCACATTACTCGTGTAACCAACAAGTGCCAAGAGGAATCCTGACTGTGTCCCATCTGCGTTTTCCCACATCCCCAGCCCTGACAACAAAGACAACTAGGGATGACAACCTCATGAACATTAGTTTGCCATGCACCCACATCCCGGAGTAACCAGGTCCAAGATGCTGGATGAACACAGAACAACTCAGCAAGCATCACAAACAGGAACATCCGTAGGGACACAGCCTGTGTAGGAAAAGGAGAAGGGAACACGCACAGACATGCCTACACAACACACAACATGGGCACAGCCTATATCACGGAACCAAGCACTGCCATGAGGGCACTCCACTCCTGTGGAAGGTCAGCTGTGCCAAACCTTGTCTGTGCATGACTCAAACATGTCAGCAGAACACTCGGTCAGTGAGTCAACAACTACAACACACTGAAGGCTCTGCTCATATCAGCTTGGGTACGGGAGTGTCACGTCAGTCATCTGCATACACCCAAGACACGTGTCAAGCAACTTGCACTGTGTACACAGATGAGTCCTCCAAATTTGATGTCCTAAACTGCATGTCCATTGCAGACGGGCACACAGTCAGGGTACTAGGAACATTGGACAGTGGTAAGCCCACCAGATGTGCATCAGTGTAGGACAAAGATGGTAATCTACAAATGCTAAACGTACATCCCTGTGTCAAATGCTGAACATAACACCCTCAGACTGCAGCAAAGGATGCTATAGATCCAGACTAGATTAGGACACATATCCCATGGACCACATGGAGCCCATCACAGCAAAACTTCATTTACCTGATCTGAACACTATTACAACAGCAAATGCATGATTCTACACATCTACATCATGTACCTCCAAAGATTAACCACAAGTAAACAAAAATAGGCTTTATTCAGCAAGTGTGCAACTCAAATCAAAAGTCCAAAATAAACTAAGGCCAATGGCCAGTCCAAATATACAGTCCCAACAGGGTGATGTGTGACAACTTGTCAACTATTGCTTGCCTGCACAGGTACGGACAGGGGACATCCCCCTTGGAGGGGCATACGAGGGGGCAGGCCAGGCACCACAGGGACAGGATCAGGGGATGCCAGAAGGAGGCAGTGAAGGGGAGGTGGGTGCAGGAGTGTCACCGGCAACTGCAGTGGAGGTGTCTGACTCAGGGGGGGCTGGCACCACCGCAGGGCTCAAGTCAGATGGAGTTGGTGCTGCAACCACTGCAGTCGCTGGTCAGATGGAGTGGACTGGGTCCCCAATGCAGTGCCCGAGTCAGACGGGGTGGTTGTGGACTTCACCGCAGTGCATGACTCCAAGGTAGTGGAAGGGGGGGCAGAAGAGCTGGGCAGGACAGAGGGGGGGACACGGTCTCCAAAACAGTGGCACAAACAGGCAGAGCGTCTGGTTTGGGGGTGGAAGAGCAAGTGGCAGGATAGGGAAGGGCCTAAACAGTTTGGGGATGCGGTATCGGTGTGTGGGGGAACATAGGGCAGGGTGTGGCGGTGGAACCTGTAGTGTGGTGGCCTGGGGGATGGAGGTGAGAGACTGGGTGGTTGACTTGCAGGGCGGTGGCGGGGTCTTGCTCTTCCGGGACCGGGGGGACTTGCGGGTGGGGGCTCACTCTGCCTGCACCTGGGGGAGGGTGTCTGGGGGCGAGGGGCACTCCCTCTGTGTGGGTGGACTTCCTCTTCCCCCGGTATGCTGGATCAGCAGGATTCGAGGGGAAGAGGCCGAGGTCACACAGGAAGATCTGCTGTGTAGGTGTGTTAGCAGGCGAGGCAAGGGAAGGGGTCTTGGAGGGAGAGGATTTGGAGGACTGCAGAGTTAATGTGGATGCCTGTGTGTGTGTGTGTTCCCCGTCCCCTGTGTCTGTGGTATCAGTCCCCTGAGGATGCGTGTGTGCACGTCTTGCCTTTCTCTTGGGTGTGTCTGTGCTGCTCGTGTCTGTGTGTTTGGGTGACTGTGCAGGTGTGCATGTGCTTTGGACAGGTAGGGGTGCAGGAAGTGTTGATGGGGCAGAGGTGGGAGGGGTGAGGGACTGTTGGAGGAGGGACACTGCTGCCGTCAGGGAGGAGTCCATGGACCTATTGCTCCTCTGTAGGGCAGACATACCCGTCGAGATGCCCTCCATGAACGACACCAGCTGTGTCAACAGAGTGGTGTGTGCATGGAGGACACACAGCATTGCTGTCTCCCCTACATGGAGCTGCCGAAGGAGGTACACAGACTCCTCACTCAGGGCAGCAGGGGACACAGGGGCAGGGGCTGCGGTGCCTGGCACGAAGGAGACACGCTCCCGAGTACGGGAGCCTCCACGGACCTCAGGAATGGGAGCCAATGGGAGGGCGGTGGTGGTGGTGGTGGTGGCGGGGCCAGACAGACTAGCTGGCCTTTGGTGGCTGCTGAGACCCGCCTCCACAAGGGAGTCATCCTCCGAGCTGCTGTGGTCCTCAGCTGAGGTGAATGGTGCTGAGGACTCCTCGGTGTGGCTCCCCTCGCCCTCCGTGCCACTGGGTCCCTCTGACCACCCGTCCGATGCTGACCCAGTCTGGCTCCGCTGCTCCTCCTGGTCCGTGGAGCTGTCCCCTCCTGTGGCCATGGATGTATCTGCAAACAATTAGGGAAACAGACAAACATCAGTCACCTGCACTGACCGCACACACCACAGTAAGTACAGCACATCACAGAGCAAGCCCTGGCATCCTTAGTTGAACATTGCCTAAAGTCCTCACACAGATTCGGGGAAGCCAATTGTCAGTCTGATGGTCAACCATGGGACTCACACCCCTCCTGCCCTTGCACCCATCTGTCCGGTGCCTGTCTGATGGTAAGACCCCAGTGTGGACACATGCACCACCTACACAGTTGTTGGACATTGCAGGGAACACGGTGAAGTATGTGAACATGCACACATCACATCTCCTGCCACTGAGTCAGTGCAGGTGTCCGGATAAAGGGATGGCCAGAATCTAAATAGAAATGCATGTGATGCATACCAGCACCAGACACCATGATGCACCCATGTCCGGATAGTCAATGCCACAATGGGGTGCATGTTGCACATGTCACTCCCCTGCAGGATCAGTCTCAGGGAGTTGAATGCCATGACACAGGAATGCGTGCAAAGTCATACATTACTGTCTCAAGTCACATGGCCATGGCAGCCAGCCAACAACAGTCTGCACTGTGTCACAATCTAAGGGCATGGGGAATGCAAGTTATGTGACTGACAAGTGCACATGTCCATCCCCCAAATACCACATCATCTGTACTACTATTTGTCCACGTCATACCAACTGGACATATGGGGGACATGAAACACAACTCTCTGAACATGAGCACCTCACAGTGTGCTGTGAATGACAATACAGCTGACTGAAAGTCACAGTTGCAAACACCTGTGTGCACAGTCAAGTGATCAGACACCTATAAGTCACAGAAGTATCGTCTATCATGGTCACATCTCAGATGGCATGCTGAGCCCTAACCAATAAACATACCAGTAGTCCTGACAACGAAGACACAGCACAATGAGACAGAGGCAGACACCTGAGGGTACATTACACTGATCACAACATGCCAGATGATACACGGGAGTGGGAGTACAGAGTGCATTGCATGCCCTGGAGTAGGCATGTCTGTCCAGCTCCACCTGTAAGAGGGATGAGTCCTGGACAGTAGGCATGTGGCTAAGCATGTGTGACACACTGGATACACATACTCCTGAGGCCCAAACATTGTTCCCACCAGCAGCATGGGTGTGTGCCAAATTCCCTAGGGACATGTGGTGAGTCAGAGCAGCAAGCGGACCACATATCAAAGTTACACCCAGATTACATGTCAGAACTTAGGCATTGTGTTAGCAATTGACCCACCCATGAATCGCACAACATAGTCACGGGAACAAATGCTGTCCCCCAGCTTGAGCAAAGCTAAATGCAATGACACAGTCCCCAAATGACACAATTTCCTGACTATAAGGGCCACACATATGCGTATCAGAGGAGAAGTGGGCATGTCACAAATGAGGGATATGGGTCCTGGACCACATGACTGATGTACTGTGGAAGTTTAACCAGGCCAGAGGAGGGCACATAGTATGTCAGACAAAGTACACAGTGCAGTCATGGACTCACCCCCTCCTTGCTGCTGTCTGTCCTTCAGCTGCCCATCCAGGTCAGGGAAGACCACCGCCAGGATCCGGAGCATGTGGGGGGTCAGGGTCCGGTGTCCGCCCCTCCTGCGAGGAGGCGACAGCTTCAGCTGGACCCTTGTGATCCTCCGGGTCCAGCCACGAAGGTCCTGCCACCTCTTCTGGCAGTTGCGGATCCTGCGCCTGTAGACCCCCACGGATCTTACTTTCCGGGCGATGGTCAGCCAGATTTCCTGCTTCTGGTGGGCATCAACCTGTGAGGATGACAAAGTGAAAAGGCCATTACTACACATGCAACATATACGTGCATCACACAGTTGGATATACATGTCTCAATCACAGGGGCATATGATGTACACAGGCAGTGCAACAATGGCTATGAACAGTTTGCCAGCAGTCACTACATGGTATCATTGCATGGGAAGTAAACCTAGTTGGAATGCACTGTTACTGCACTGTACCAGTTCAGTGCATGTGACTACACACTTTGGGGTGTGACAACTACTCAGTGGGCATGCTAGCCAGTGGTGTGCACACTGAAAGCCCTGCTAGTCAGACCACATGCACAATTAGTGAGGCAGTGGACAGCACACTCACCTGCTCCCCTGGTTTCCCATACAGCTTGCTGTACTGTGGAAGGAGGCTGTCCAGCAGGGCCTGGTTCTCCTCAAGGCTGAAGGCTGGGGCTCTCTCCACAGTACGTGCCATTGCAGGAGCCAGAGGATGCATAAACAGCAGCAGTGTTGGTGGCAGATGTCGTCCTGGAGCATGTAGTGCAGGCAAGTGAGCTCTCAGGGGAACAGCCAGCATTATATGTGTGCTGCAGAGGCAGATACTGTCCCATGTGTCCAAAGTGATAGGTCCAAGTCGTTTGCATCTTCTGAATTTGACCAATCCATGGAATGGCAGCACTAATACACGCCCACAGCATCCTTCAAATCTTCAACTTCATGACACCCATGATTTTGCAACATTGTTGTGGCTGGCCAACTGAATTCACTGCATCAGACTCGTTGGAGCTTCGAAAACGCGTCCGTTGCCATGCCAGGCCCCAGCCAATGTGTGCGCACCATTCTGCCATTGCTGTACAACGCGAACCAGGCATACAACGCGTACCCGCTCACATTCAATGCAATGGGCCGGCCGGGCACACCGATCGGTCCATTGCTGTACAACGCGTACCAGGCATACAACGCGTACCCGCTCACATTCAATGCAATGGGCCGGCCGGGCACACCGATCGGTCCATTGCTGTACAACGCGTACCAGGCATACAACGCGTACCCGCTCACATTCAATGCAATGGGCCGGCCGGGCACACCGATCAGTCCATTGCTCTACAACGCGTACCCGCTCACATTCAATGCAATGGGCCGGCCGGGCACACCGATCGGTCCATTGCTGTACAACGCGTACCAGGCATACAATGCGTATCAGCTCACATTCAATGCAATGGGCCGGCCGGGCACACCGATCGGTCCATTGGTCTACAACGCGTACCAGGCATACAACGCGTACCCGCTCACATTCAATGCAATGGGCCGGCCGGGCACACCGATCGGTCCATTGCTCTACAACGCGTACCCGCTCACATTCAATGCAATGGGCCGGCCGGGCACACCGATCGGTCCATTGCTCTACAACGCGTACCCGCTCACATTCAATGCAATGGGCCGGCCGGGCACACCGATCGGTCCATTGCTCTACAACGCGTACCCGCTCACATTCAATGCAATGGGCCGGCCGGGCACACCGATCGGTCCATTGCTCTACAACGCGTCCCAGCACAGGTCACACGCATATGTCACCATGCTGGTCACTGGTGAACCTATGCCAGCCACATTTACTTTCCAGGGACTCAGGGGCACACCTACAACACCACACCCATTCCACACTGTCTATAAGGCATATGTGGCAGCATAACCTTATCTGTGTATGGGGGTGAACATGTGGATTTTGGGGTGGCACTTGGGGGCAGACACACCCAGGCTGTGTACGTGTTAATGGGGACAGGGTCCTTTGTGTGTTGTGCACCTGACCACTGTGGTGTGCAACTTTTCATTTCTGAGCATGTGTCATGGTCACATTTCCAGGTTGTGTATGTGTATGACATGTCACATACCCCCAGGCTCACATGTGGGAAGGCATGTACGTCACAGGGTGGCCCATTCCAACAATAGTGATGTCCCTCCACAGTCTGTGTGCATGTTGTGTATCACATGTCTCTGACTCCATGTGCACAATGGGAGACAGTCTCCACATCCACGTGGTTTGTGCATGAACTTTGATGGTGTGTGTGTGTGTCACAGACATCCATGTCTGTCCTGCAGAGGCTACAGGGGCCACTACCTGTGGGTGTCATGTTTGTTTTTCTGACGTGTACATGATACGCCATGTCATGCCAGTGTCCATGTGGCAAGTCAGGGTCCCTGGGAATCTACCTGTCAATGAGCTGTGATGCCTGTGGAGCATCTGTCCAGACATGTCACTGTGGTATGTGTGTGGAACGTGAGAGCAGTTAATGGGTACTGTGACACAGCCTAATGGTGTCCCATAGCACACCCTGGAACCTGTTGTCAACACTTGTTGAACAGAGATGTTAGATGATGTCCATGTAGGTGCCATATATGTCCAAACGGAACGACACACACATCAAGTACTTGTGTATGTTGATGATGTATCATGTGAAATTGAGTATGGTGAACGGCACATAGGTGGGGTGACAATCTTGCTTTCTTCACCTATGCACTGCAGGGCTCCTGCTGTCCATCGACCATTCCCAGACCTGGCAACGATGGTGGAACGTGACAGCATCCGACGGTACCGCTTCACCAGGCAGCTGATTGAGGATTTGGCAGTGCAGTTGGACCCACATTTGCAGCCTGGCCGTCCGTATCCTACAGCGCTGACCCCCAAGGTGAAGGTGATGGCAGCCCTACACTTCTTTGCCATCGGTACCTTTCAACACACTGTGGCAACTACTGGTGGGATGTCACAGACTATGTTCAGCCGTGTGCTACGCGATGTTTTGGGGGCAATGTTGAGATACCTCAACCAGTACATCTATTTCCCAACACGTCAACGACTCACTGACGTCAAGAGTGACTTCTATGCCCTGGGGAGGATGCCACATGTAATTGGCTCCATTGATGGGACACATGTGGCTTTGATACCACCACAGGCACATGAGCAGGCATACCGGAACCGTAAACATTACCATTCGATCAATGCTCTGGTGGTATGTCTTGCAGATATGACCATCTCACATGTGTGTGCCCGTTTCCCCGGTTCGGCACACGATGCATACGTGATGAGGAGTAGTTGCATCCCGAGGATGATGTCACAGATGCCGAACCAGCGTGCCTGGCTTGTTGGTGTGTACTGACTTTGTACCATTGTGTGTGTTCTGCTATGTTGTTTTCCGCACACATTTTCAAATCGGCTAATGTGCAATTGTCTGTCTGTAGGTGACTCGGGATACCCCAACATGCCGTGGTTGCTGACACCCCTCAGGAACCCTGTGACACCAGCCCAGATGTGCTACAATGAGGCACATGGTCGGACGAGGAGGGTGATTGAGCGGACCTTTGGTCTCCTGAAGAGCTGCTTCCGCTGCCTGGACCAGACAGGAGGGGCCCTCCCATATGCCCCAGCAAAGGTGTGCAAGATTGTCATCGTCTGCTGCATGCTACACAACCTGGCAGTGCGGAAGGAGTTGCCTCTCATCCTGGATGACGATGACCAACGTCCGCCATCTGTGGAAGATCCTGGCCTGGGTCACGATGCCAGTGAAGATGATGATGGTGATGTCCGCACACAGCTCATCACCAACTTCTTCAGCTGAATGTGAGTCTCCAGAGGGTTGTGATGTCAATGATTTGAGTTTGCATGATATGTGTGTGTGGTGCTCTGGTGCTGTTTGAGTGTGGCCATGTGCTACTTGACTGGATGCGTGCAGCGATGTGTCCTTGCAGGTGGTCTGTACTGCCCAACAGTGTTGACATGCTAACTTGGTTTTGTGTAGTTATCTCGTGACATGTATTAGACATGAGTATTGCCGTTCTGTGCTGTTCTTCATTGTTTTTGACTGTGTGTCATGTCTGTCCTTCACAGGGTGCTGCCGGAGTTGTCTGATCAACTTGGATCCCCCGAATCCATGATTCAACTTCCAAGGTGGAAGCAGTTGTTTCCCTACAGGTGATGTGCCACACACCCCTGGACTTTCTATCTTCTGTTTTTTTGACTTTGTGGCCACAGCCAGGTTGGATTAGCTTGCATTTGTAGTGGAAACAACATGTTGCAAATGTGTAATAAACCTGTGCTTCACTTTGGGATGTGCGTTGTCTGTAGTCACACATCTGACTGACATTTGCTTACTGCACCTGTAGTCTAGTTGACAGTGACTGTGAATAGGTGGCGTGTCTGTGCATTCCACTGTATTTAGTTGCAACATCAGTATAGGTGATGAGTCTGATGGCCCTGGTGTGTATGTGTTGTGTGGCCCTAGTGGTGTGTCTCCCTCATATGTGTCACGTCGCCATGACTGACATGACGGTGTTGGACTTGCTGTGGCAGTTAGCATGCACAGTGTCATTTAGCAGATCACCATCTACATGACAAAAACCACGTTGGAATCACAACAGAGGCAGATATGGTGTATTGGTGAGTTTATTTACATACAGGTGTGAGGATGGTGCACAGGATGGTGGGTGCTGTACATAGAAATTGGAATCCAAAGTTCCCATGTGTATTGGAAGTCTTGGTAGCTGACATGTCCAGAGTAAAGACCACAGTCATCTGATGAATTTGGCCAACTAGAGCTCCCCATGTCATGTGGGAGAGTTGGGTTGGCTTCGACAGGGCGTGCAGTTTGCACACAGAGGAAAAGTTCCAGAACAGGTGTTGGCTTCCTGGGGGATGTAGATGGCCATCGGCCTCTCAGTTTGGCCTCTTCGGACGGCCCCTCTTCTTGGGGGGGGGACCCTCAGGTGCAGGCTGCGGCGGTGCAGGGGACTCTCTGCCAGAGTCCTCCTCCCTCCCTGTGGCATTTGAAGTTGTTTCAGCAGCAGTTGTTGTGGGCACACAGGGAGGTGAAGCCATGTTGGTGCTGATCTGGCGGAGGCATGTGAGTATGTCCCTATGCACCGCTGTCAGTTGTTCCAATGTGTCCCACTTGGACTCCATGCCAGACATGTGTGTCTCGACACGTGACATGTGTGTCTCGACATGTGACATGTGTGTGTCGACACGGGACATGTGGGAGTCCAAGCAGGCATGATGGGCAGCCTGCTGCTGTTGTATGTCCTTGAGGATCCCCACTACCTGGCTGACCTCTCCGGTGCTAGTCTGGTACGCATCCGCGATGCGTGCCAGTTGTGGGTCATCATGCAGTCCAGACCCCTCTGCAAAGAGCGACCTATGTCTACCACCCCTCCCACCACCCCTGGCGACACGTGCAGGACCTGCGGTGGCACGCACAGGTGACCGTGGGCCCACTTGGGTGTTGTTCCTGGGCTCGTTGTCACCAGCTCCAGTTTGAGCCTGGGTCCCTGCGCTGTTGTCATCTGTGGTCCTTGGTCTGTCCGTGTTGGCAGGGGTGGCCTGTGTGTTGGCAGTTGTTGGAGGGGTGGGTGCAGGGGGTGCAGATGTTGGTCCTGCTGGTGCTGCATGATGACTCACACCGGAGGTTCCAGCTGGTTCTTCGCCATCCGAGGAGTGCAGTGGCTGATCCACACCAGTGAGCTCAGTGTTCCCCGGAGCCTGGGACAGGGACTCCTCCTCGTCTGCTGCTGTGTCCCCACCATCACCTGTTTTGGGGAGAGACACAGATTGTATGTTATGTTTCTACTGGCATCAATTGTTCAAACACCTGACAGTTGTGACTGTACCTCTGGATGTGGGCCAGGACATTGCATTCTCCTAAATTGTGACAGTCAGAGAGTGATATTGGTGTAGCACATTGTCCTGCCAACCTGTGGCATGTCAATGTGTATGTTGAGGTGTGTGCATGACCAGCATTGGTGGTATTTGGTTGCCATCCAGGCCTCCTTCTCCCCCAGCCCAGTTATCCCACCATGACGCGTGCTTCCATTGCAGGGAGTGCAAGTTGTCTTTCAGGATGTCAGTCAGTGGTGTCCTGCTGTTGGTTGTTGCACAGTTCCCAGCAGGGCCTTGTGCTCCCCCCAGCAGTACCCAGTGTCAGCCATCTTGTGAGTCCTTTTCCACTCCCTGTGATGTGAGCATGGTTGAGAGTGGTGTTGACGGGCCAATTGTGAGGGTGAGCAATATCTGTGCCTACAACTCCCATCATGCTATTGCCTCCACCCCCTTCCCAGCATGCCCATCCTTCCTTCCTTTTGACTCTGCTTCCCTGTGGGGTGGGGTGCCTGTGCTGACAGGATGGCTGGGAGTGTTGTCCTGGCAGTTGTTTGGCTACAAGTCCCAAGAGTGTCCCTGTGCTTCACACAGCATAACCCAAGGTGGTGGTTCTTTGTGGGATCTTCAGTTAGGATGTGAGGCATTGCATTCTCTCAGGTGGGTTATGTGGAGTTAGTGTTGAGGGGGTGTGTGAGGGGAGGTCCTTGTAACTATGGTCAGTGCTGTGAGTCCTCCTTCACACCCAGCCAGATATCCCACCATGGAACGTGCTTCCATTGCAGGGAGTGCAAGTTGTCTTTCAGGATGTCAGTCAGTGGTGTCCTGCTGTTGGTTGTTGCACAGTTCCCAGCAGGGCATTGTGCTCCCCCCAGCAGTACCCAGTGTCAGCCATCTTGTGCGTCCTTTTCCACTCCCTGTGATGTGAGCATGGTTGAGAGTGGTGTTGATGGGCCAATTGTGAGGGTGAGCAATATCTGTGCCTACAACTCCCATCATGCTATTGCCTCCACCCCCCTTCCCAGCATGCCCATCCTTCCTTCCTTTTGACTCTGCTTCCCTGTGGGGTGGGGTGCCTGTGCTGACAGGATGGCTGGGAGTGTTGTCCTGGCAGTTGTTTGGCTACAAGTCCCAAGTGTGTCCCTGTGCTTCACACAGCATTACCCAGGGTGGTGGTTCTTTGTGGGATCTTCAGTTAGGATGTGAGGCATTGTATTCTCCCAGGTGGGTTATGTGGAGTTAGTGTTGAGGGGGGTGTGAGGGGAGGTCATTGTAACTATGGTCAGTGCTGTGAGTCCTCCTTCACACCCAGCCAGATATCCCACCATGGAACGTGCTTCCATTGCAGGGAGTGCAAGTTGTCTTTCAGGATGTCAGTCAGTGGTATCCTGCTGTTGGTTGTTGCACAGTTCCCAGCAGGGCCTTGTGCTCCCCCCAGCAGTACCCAGTGTCAGCCATCTTGTGAGTCCTTTTCCACTCCCTGTGATGTGAGCATGGTTGAGAGTGGTGTTGATGGGCCAATTGTGAGGGTGAGCAATATCTGTGCCTACAACTCCCATCATGCTATTGCCTCCACCCCCTTCCCAGCATGCCCATCCTTCCTTCCTTTTGACTCTGCTTCCCTGTGGGGTGGGGTGCCTGTGCTGACAGGATGGTTGGGAGTGTTGTCCTGGCAGTTGTTTGGCTACAAGTCCCAAGTGTGTCCCTGTGCTTCACACAGCATAACCCAGGGTGGTGGTTCTTTGTGGGATCTTCAGTTAGGATGTGAGGCATTGCATTCTCCCAGGTGGGTTATGTGGAGTTAGTGTTGAGGGGGTGTGTGAGGGGAGGTCCTTGTAACTATGGTCAGTGCTGTTTGTCCTCCTTCACACCCAGCCAGATATCCCACCATGGAACGTGCTTCCATTGCAGGGAGTGCAAGTTGTCTTTCAGGATGTCAGTCAGTGGTGTCCTGCTGTTGGTTGTTGCACAGTTCCCAGCAGGGCCTTGTGCTCCCCCAGCAGTACCCAGTGTCAGCCATCTTGTGCGTCCTTTTCCACTCCCTGTGATGTGAGCATGGTTGAGAGTGGTGTTGATGGGCCAATTGTGAGGGTGAGCAATATCTGTGCCTACAACTCCCATCATGCTATTGCCTCCACCCCCTTCCCAGCATGCCCATCCTTCCTTCCTTTTAAATCTGCTTCCCTGTGGGGTGGGGTGCCTGTGCTGACAGGATGGCTGGGAGTGTTGTCCTGGCAGTTGTTTGGCTACAAGTCCCAAGTGTGTCCCTGTGCTTCACACAGCATAACCCAGGGTGGTGGTTCTTTGTGGGATCTTCAGTTAGGATGTGAGGCATTGTATTCTCCCAGGTGGGTTATGTGGAGTTAGTGTTGAGGGGGTGTGTGAGGGGAGGTCCTTGTAACTATGGTCAGTGCTGTGAGTCCTTCACACCCAGCCAGATATCCCACCATGGAACGTGCTTCCATTGCAGGGAGTGCAAGTTGTCTTTCAGGATGTCAGTCAGTGGTGTTCTGTTGTTGGTTGTTGCACAGTTCCCAGCAGGGCCTTGTGCTCCCCCCAGCAGTACCCAGTGTCAGCCATCTTGTGAGTCCTTTTCCACTCCCAGTGATGTGAGCATGGTTGAGAGTGGTGTTGATGGGCCAATTGTGAGGGTGAGCAATATCTGTGCCTACAACTCCCATCATGCTATTGCCTCCACCCCCCTTCCCAGCATGCCCATCCTTCCTTCCTATTGACTCTGCTTCCCTGTGGGGTGGGGTGCCTGTGCTGACAGGATGGTTGGGAGTGTTGTCCTGGCAGTTGTTTGGCTACAAGTCCCAAGTGTGTCCCTGTGCTTCACACAGCATAACCCAGGGTGGTGGTTCTTTGTGGGATCTTCAGTTAGGATGTGAGGCATTGCATTCTCCCAGGTGGGTTATGTGGAGTTAGTGTTGAGGGGGTGTGTGAGGGGAGGTCCTTGTAACTATGGTCAGTGCTGTGAGTCCTCCTTTACACCCAGCCAGATATCCCACCATGGAACGTGCATCCATTGCAGGGAGTGCAAGTTGTCTTTCAGGATGTCAGTCAGTGGTGTCCTGCTGTTGGTTGTTGCACAGTTCCCAGCAGGGCCTTGTGCTCCCCCAGCAGTACCCAGTGTCAGCCATCTTGTGAGTCCTTTTCCACTCCCTGTGATGTGAGCATGGTTGAGAGTGTTGTTGATGGGCCAATTGTGAGGGTGAGCAATATCTGTGCCTACAACACCCATCATGCTATTGCCTCCACCCCCCTTCCCAGCATGCCCATCCTTCCTTCCTTTTGACTCTGCTTCCCTGTGGGGTGGGGCGCCTGTGCTGACAGGATGGCTGGGAGTGTTGTCCTGGCAGTTGTTTGGCTACAAGTCCCAAGTGTATCCCTGCGCTTCACACAGCATAACCCAGGGTGGTGGTTCTTTGTGGGATCTTCAGTTAGGATGTGAGGCATTGCATTCTCCCAGGTGGGTTATGTGGAGTTAGTGTTGAGGGGGTGTGTGAGTGGAGGTCCTTGTAACTATGGTCAGTGCTGTGAGTCCTCCTTCACACCCAGCCAGATATCCCACCATGGAACGTGCTTCCATTACAGGGAGTGCAAGTTGTCTTTCAGGATGTCAGTCAGTGGTGTCCTGCTGTTGGTTGTTGCACAGTTCCCAGCAGGGCCTTGTGCTCCCCCCAGCAGTACCCAGTGTCAGCCATCTTGTGAGTCCTTTTCCACTCCCTGTGATGTGAGCATGGTTGAGAGTGGTGTTGATGGGCCAATTGTGAGGGTGAGCAATATCTGTGCCTACAACTCCCATCATGCTATTGCCTCCACCCCCTTCCCAGCATGCCCATCCTTCCTTCCTTTTGACTCTGCTTCCCTGTGGGGTGGGGTGCCTGTGCTGACAGGATGGCTGGGAGTGTTGTCCTGGTAGTTGTTTGGCTACAAGTCCCAAGTGTGTCCCTGTGCTTCACACAGCATAACCCAGGGTGGTGGTTCTTTGTGGGATCTTCAGTTAGGATGTGAGGCATTGTATTCTCCCAGGTGGGTTATGTGGAGTTAGTGTTGAGGGGGTGTGTGAGGGGAGGTCCTTGTAACTATGATCAGTGCTGTGAGTCCTCCTTCACACCCAGCCAGATATCCCACCATGGAACGTGCTTCCATTGCAGGGAGTGCAAATTGTCTTTCAGGATGTCAGTCAGTGGTGTCCTGCTGTTGGTTGTTGCACAGTTCCCAGCAGGGCCTTGTGCTCCCCACAGCAGTACCCAGTGTCAGCCATCTTGTCAGTCGTTTTCCACTCCCTGTGATGTGAGCATGGTTCAGAGTGGTGTTGATGGGCCAATTGTGGGTGTGACCAATATCTGTGACTACCACTCCCATCATGCTATTGCCTCCACCCCCTTCCCAGCATGCCCATACTTCCTTCCTTTTGAGTGGACTTCAGTGTGTGTGAGTGTGACAGCAATGGCAAGATGGCTGACAGTGTGGTCCTGTTGTTTGTTGGTGCCCAGTTCCCAGCAGGGCCTTGTGCTCCCCACAGCTGTGGCCAGTGTCAGACATCTTTGAAGTGGCTTTTGACTCCCTGTGAGGTGTGCATGCTTCAGTGCTAACTTGCTGGGCCATGTGGGTGTGAGATGTTGATCTGTGACTACCACTCCCATCATGCTATTGCCTACACCCCCCTTCCCAGCATGCCCATCCTTCCTTCCTTTTGAGTGGACTTCAGTGTGTGTGAGTGTGACAGCAATGGCAAGATGGCTGACAGTGTGTTCCTGTTGTTTGTTGGTGCCCAGTTCCCAGCAGGGCCTTGTGCTCCCCACAGCAGTAGCCAGTGTCAGCCATCTTGTCAGTTGTTTTCCACTCCCTGTGATGTGAGCATGGTTCAGAGTGGTGTTGATGGGCCAATTGTGGGTGTGACCAATATCTGTGACTACCACTCCCATCATGCTATTGGCTACACTGACTTGACCAGCATACACAGAATTCCTTCCTTTCAGTGAGCTTCCCTGTGAGGTGGTGTTCTAGTGGTGGGTAAATATCTGGGAGTATTTGTTGGTTCTATTTGTGCCACTGCCTTGCTGTATTTGTTGTTAGGTTTGTAGATGTCATGACACAGTTACATATCACTATGGGATGGCAGGTATTGTGTTTGTCTGACTAGCATTCACATCTTGGGATGGATATCTTTTGGTTGCTGTGTATTTGCTAAGTGTGCATGGTTTGCCTATCCCCTTGACTGTGATGTGTGTGTGTAGTCACACCATATTGTGTATATTAGTTGTGTACTCACCAGGCTCTGGGATGTCTGTTAGTCCGTATACGCTCACTGGTGGTAGGATGGCCCGCACCTTCTCCTCCCAGGGCCTGAGGTATACTGGTTTTGCAGGAGGGCCACTGCCGGTGTGCTGGCTGAGGAGGTAGTCCTTTTTGAGTAGGTCCCTGACCCTCCTGCGAACATCATACCACCTGTTCTGGATGTCTTCCTTTGTGCGCAAACATGGTGATTGTGCGTTGACCCTGTCGACAATCCTCGCCCACATCTTGGTTTTCTGCGACATGGGGGTCTGTTGTACCAATGTACCAAACAACTGTGGCTCTACCCTGAGGATCTCGTCTACCAGGACTTCCAATTCACAATCTAGGAACTTATGGTTCTTCTTTGGGGGCATGGTGATGGGTGGTGGTGGTGATTGATGTGTGTGTGTGTGCAAGTGGGGGTGTGTGAGTGTAGGTTTAGCTGGGTGTGTGTGAGGGTGCTATTTGTAGGTGTGGTAATGGTGTGTGGCTTGTGTTATGTATGAGCTGTGAGTGTGTCTGTGGTTGCTGTGTGATGGTGTTCTGTCTGGCAGGTCAGTGGAATTTGCAAGGGATCATGGTAGGGATTTGTGGCCTTTATGTAGGTGGAGTTGGAGGTGTGTCCTTGTTCCATTTTTTTTTCCTCCCTGTATTTATTGGCTTAGTGGTTGCTTGTTTGGCCCTTTTTTTTAAAAAAATTCCTTGGTGTTTTTGGTGCATGTAGGAGTCGTTCTTGTGTCCGAGTAGGATGCTGCAGTTGTGTGGTGCGATCTTGTCCGACTCGTTCCCGCTGTGTGTCAGCTAGGTTTCATATGCGGCGTACGAGTCGGTCGCGTAGTATTGGGTTGCTTCGTCTGGGTTTTGTATACGTGTCGGTCGTACGGCTTGTGCTCCGGGCGAGTCGGTCGTTTTTTGCACGCACAGCATCGTACTACGCGGGTCGGAGTTCGCGGGTACGTTTCGTTCGGGTTCAATCCGAGTGCGTGTCGGTCGGTTCGTTTCTCGAAGTTTCCCGGCCGGATGGCTTGTTTCCGTCCGGCTCGGTCGGTCGTTTTGTATTCCGTCCGAGTCTGTCGGATTTCACATGCATTTCATCGTACTACCCGGGTCGTGCGGCGCCGGTCCGAGTCGGTCGGACTAAATTCCCGTACCGAGTCGGTCGGTACGTTTTCCGGCCCGAATCGGAATCGGCCCCAAAATAATGATCTCTAGAGCAGATACATTATCTCACCAGCCTATATTTCACAACAGTCCGGTGTAGGGTGGAGCAATATCAGTAAAATGTAAGTCGCACCTGACTTTTGATGATTCTGTGACAGCACAATAGGCTATTCAATTCAATATGGCATATTGGAATTTGGAGTTTCCTGATTGGACATTGCATCTAAATGGCTAGTAGGTTTAGGTAGTGACACCCTTAAGTATCAGGAATAGGAAACAACATGAAAGTTGCTGCCTTAAGAACAACATAATAACATCAATGTCCCATACAGTTGTGAAACTTTTCACTCAGCAAATTATTGTTTGACATACCATAGTTGAAAGGTAAGAAGGGAGTTCAGCTAATGCCCATTGAATTATTAGTCTCTCAGCTGTGACTGTGAACTAGTGTTGATTCCAACTTTCACATCAGTTCCTCACACACACCGCTGAGACATTTCTCAGGGGTCCATCTTCTCCATTATTCAACATCTACCTAACCCCCTTACCAAATCTGATTAAATCATTCAACCTCACCTGTTACAAATATACAGATGAGTTCCAAATCATTTAAAAAATGGTTGTCTGCAAGACTTCTACAATTTAAAACTTGATGACTGCCTCCGGGCCATAAACACAAGGATGATGATTACCATCTAAAGCAAAATACAACAGACAGAGATTTTGAGCTGCAGACAATGGTAAAAATTCCAGGCTACTCTCTTATGGCCTAAGGAACATGAGCACCTCCAACAATATCAAGAGGAATCAGAAACCCAGGAGTAATCATGGATTCAGACCAATATTTGATACCACATGTTAATTATATCAAACAAAGTGCCTACTACTATGTTGCATCCTCCCATACCTTGGATACCAACAGAAACCTGCAAGCTATACTCACACTTGTACTCTCCAATCTTGCCTATGCTAACAGTCTATACCATGGTGCACCTGCATTCATCATATGCAAACTACAACTCATCCAAAATGCTGCTGCAAGACGTCTTCTCTGCCTTCACCCAACAGAGTGCAAGACTCCAGTCTTGCAATCACTCCACTGGCTACCTATAGCAAGAAGGGCAATGTTAGAGGCACTTTTAATTGTCCACAGAGTCTCCAAGGAAAAGGACCTCTGCAACTATAAACTAATTTCAAGGACTCCAGGCTTGCACCACTTATCACCATACCACCTTACCATAAGAAATCTGTAGGAGGCACTGCTTTTTCAGTAAAAGCCGCCAAGCTCTGGAACTCACTACCAGCCATCATTCGAAGCATCCAGGAGCATATATACTTCAGAAGACCGTTGAAAACATGGCTATTTTTGAGACAACTACATCCACACATTCCATAAATTATACCCGTAAAGACAGTCAAACCCTCAAATTTAATATTCAGCTAACTATCCACAGATTGGAAGTAACCCAACCAGCAATCTACTTTCAATAGTCAGGGAAGTTAAGGAGGGCTGACCTATTGTTCGCTGTGGTAATATATAGTTATTTAACTTCATATATAACATTTCTAGCCCACGCTAATACTAATACCATCACACTCAGCGGTCGGTCAGTCATCAACTGTAACTTACACATTTAATATTCACATAAGACTTGTTGGCTATGAGGATTGACCAGCACTAGTACTGTCCAGCCAATAAACCAGCCATCACTAAATGAACAGGCATGGAGTAACTGAAAAGATCTGTCACACACTGTGTATCAATCAGAGGGATTTAATCTAGTCCAGCACTGCAGGTCCCAAATATAAATACACTATGGCTGCTTCTTTACATCTCACAATGACACTCAGATTTGGGATGACAGTAACAATGCACATCCCAGCAGATCTCTCCATTTATCTCTCCTTTCAGCCATGCCAGTCAGGCCCACAACTACACACAAAATGTCTGATTGGACAACCCAATGCTGTAACTATCTAAGCAGACTATAATCATAGGAAATACCATAAAGAGACCTGCCCAGCTGTTCAAAGCTGCCAACATACTTAAAAACCATAAACTGTGCATGTGTTTCTCACACGTCATCATCCACCACACTGCTACATGCTGCGTCCCATAACAAAATAAGCGCACTTTGTGGTCATCATGCATGACATGGAAGCACTTCCCACATAGAATCATAAAACAAAGACAACACCCTTCCAACCACACACCACTCTATATGGCGTAGGTTGCTGCCCATGTAAGTATGCACTTCAGTGCCACACATAGGGGTTGTAAGCGCTATATAAATGCTGCAATACAAAATATTACAATATTTTTCATGTATGCATCACCAAGATTTGTTTTGATCCTGTTGAAATCTTTGATTCCATCACACTTCAGAATTAGAAACAAAATCCCCTTCATTTGTGCTTTCATAATTGCGGATATATGTTGAAATATTTGTACAGTTCATTTACAGGTATTTACATGTTTTGTCTATTAGAATGTTTATGTTTATGGGATTTGTAGAGTGCATAGCTGCCCAAGGGCTTCCCAGCGCTGCACAGAGGGTGGCGGGTCGGAGTGGAGGGACAATCATGGAAAGAGCCAGGTTTTGAGTTTCTTCCTAAAACTACGTAGGTCCTTCAGAAGTCTCAATTCAGTGGTCATAGAGTTCCAGAGTTTTGGGACCAGGTGAGTGAAGGATCTCCCTCCCCATCTGGCTCTTTTTATCCTCATTGTGCTCATTAGAAAATCAGACGAGGACCTGAGGGACCTGTTGGTACATGAGGGGAAACAAGAGACTGTAACAGGGCTGGACCCCTACCATGCATGGCTTTATGGGCTAGGTAGAGTGCCTTGAACTTGACATCAATTTGACATCCTGCAGTCTTTCTTTTCGCACTCCTTGCATGCAGGGCCACTGGAATTATGGCATTCTGCATCCATGTATTTTCCACATGATTAGGAATTTGCTGCATTTGCCACATAATCCACTATCTGCGTCATAATTTGCTGATTTGAAAAACAAAATTCCAACTCCAACAGATCCAAAGTTACTAAAAACACTACATCATGTGCTGCTGCGCAGTGGAAGGTCCTTTGCAAAGGTTGACCGGCCCCCTTTCAGTTGCTAATAGCTTTATTTGGATGTGGAACTGGGCCTAATGAAGTGAAACCTTTGCCCAGTCAGCGCTAAAATGTGTAAAAATGGCAAAATAATGAATTACTACTATCACAAAATGTGCTGCATTAAGCCGCATAATTTGTGTTTTTGCTAGCCATATAATTATAATTAGGGCCTCTCCTGCCACATAATTCCAGTTGCCCTGCCTGTACCCTTGCGAGATTGTCGCATAGTACACATTGCAAAATCCTCTCACTTTGCAGCCAGAGAAAGAAAAGAAAACAATATTTCCACATTAAGGGTAAGCATCAGTTTGTCAGAGGACATAGCCTGACATTTAACCTCTGTCTTTGAATGTGCAGTCACTGTATCAAGATAAAAGAATGCATTTTATTACTAATTCACCTTCTGAACTCCAGCGGGTTTTGTTTTCAGTTAGACTGTATGCATTCAAATGTGAATGCAGATCCTTAAGATAAACTGATTTTAGACTGAGTTTTCCATAAATACTGTGCCTCCTACATTTGGGGGGGAGCAAAGATTAATGTGGGCTAGCCCGGCCCTCAAATGCCCTCCCCCCCCCCCCCGTGGCTACGGCCCCACTAGTTTAGAAATATTGCCGAAAATCGGGCCCCAATGTCATATATGTTCGTATTTTGTGGCAAGTAAGAAACAAATATAGAATTTCAGCTAACAGGCAATCGCATGCTGAGTTGGCAGACAACCTCATTTAAAACGCTTTTTGGTGTATTATATTTATATTGGATTACTATATAATGATGTGTTTTCAATCTACAAACATTAGGTCATTATTTGCTAAACTTAATGGAGTGTGTAATAGCTTCCAAACCGATATCCACTCTCATCATACCAGAACATTTATGTGCTAATATGAAAACTTTGTGAACCCTTTCTTGCAACAACAGCTTATACACATTTCCCTCCAGGCCTTCCTTATTAGGACGCCGGAGTAAATCAATAAATATTATACGTGACATGCTAAAATTATTAGGAGTTTGATTAGAGTGCAAAAAATTGTCTACTCTGAATGTTTTTTAAAAACCGAGTAGAAAATAGAGTAGCAAGAAACTAGTTCATTAAAAGAGCGCATCAGATAGTCACAATAATTGACCCATTGTAGTCAGCCGAGAATTATGTAAATTGTGTCCTCAAAGCGTCCTGTCCTGTGAAAATGATATGAAATTTGGATTACCCCAGAAACATGTATTTGGATATACGAGAGACCCATATCCTATTGGAAATATTAGCCCAAACAGTTGAAAAGTATAATAAAGTCTTAAAGTGCATACACTTAAAATAAGTAGGGACTAAAAAAATAACGGGGAGGGGGGTGTATAGAGCCAGTGTATAAAATGTATAAAGTATGTAAATGCCATGAAACATTTAAAGATAGAACTATAGAAAGTTGATGAGGGAATGCCGCCTCTAATGGAAGTTGTAGAAATCAAATCGCTAATCGTGGGCATTTGTACTGTCAAATAAACTGATTCATATACTCTCCACTCTGAGAAAAACAAATAGGAGGTGGATATAAAGGTATAGCTCTAAAGCGATATAAAAACCAAGGCAATAGTATCATTTTAATCAAATTACACCATTCGATCAAGCCAAGTGGTAGCCTATTCCATTTTTTTCAACCATTCTTTTGGCTTTAGATCAAACGACCCTAATTTAATGGCATAATAGAGCTGACATTGGGTGATATTTCAATCTCCAAGTACTAAGCTCAATCAACCTATCTTAAATCATCAGACGACTTGGGTCTTAAGTATTATCTGGGTCGTGACAGTGTTAAACCTGTATCCCAAAAAAGAGCCAAACTGCTGAGCCTCATCCTAGATTACTCTAATAGCTTGTTCAGAGTCCATGGCCCAAACAGCTATGTCATCTGCTTACGTAGAATTTTCAACACAACTGAATTCAATCTCAGTGGCGGTAATGAAGCGGAGGACCTAAGGCCCTGGAAAACGAGCTTCAGGTATAAATCAAATAACAAAATGAAAAGGAGGGAACTCTGACGAGTTCCTCTATTGATGGTGATTATGTTTGTAAAGTGCCCAATGCATATAGATCAAACACAAATTCATGAGTAGAGAAGCTGTATAGCAAGAATTTGTAGACCACAGCACAAGTTAGTTATAAAAGCCCATAAAAATGACCAGGAGACCCTATCAAATGCTTTGAGCACATTCAACGGGATCATCCGGGGAAGGCACACCAAAGGTTTTGGTCAGCTCAAAAACAGACAGCTAAATTTATATGAGCAGTGGTATCTTGGAGGGCTACAAAACCGTGTAGCATCTCATCGACCTACTTAACCATTCTCGGTGTTAATCGGTTTACCAAAATCTCCAAATACATTTTTGAATTGCAATTGCTGAGTGATATGGGTCGATTGGAAGAGCAGTGAATTGGATCTTTATCGTTTTTTAGGAACACTGAGAAGCAAGTTTCACCTCATGGTGATCATCAAAAGATTGAATCAATGATAAAAGAAATGCGGTGTGCGATAAAGACTATGAAACTCTGATGGAATGGCATTTTGTCCTGTGCTACATTACCAGACAGAGGGGGATTTCTTACCTCACCTCTTGCATGGTAAATGGGGAGTCTAAAATAGTTACCTCCATTTGAGTAACTATGCAAGTTGTAAATGAGTTTATTTAGTGATTTATTTCTTCCACTGTGACAGAGGCCTCTGGTTTATAGAGGTTAGCATAATACTCATGACAGACATTAAAAATGCGTGATTTTCCAGATACAGCCTGGCCCGGAGCATGTCTTCTCGTTTGGATGTTATTCCTATTCTCTCGGTTTTTGACCTGCATGGAAAGTATGTGCCCCATACTCAGAATAATCTGATGGACTTGGCCCATGTAATTTTCTGTAACTGTCCTTTTTTCATAGAGAGTTTCTGAAAAATATCAGCTTCATGGAAGCTAAGACAGATGTTTAAATGCAATTAGAATATTGAATTTAGAGCTACCTTAAGGATATATGTAACAGGTACACCTTTTTTTAAATTTACCCTTTTTATTACTGATAGCAAAACTAAGAGTCGCACCTCTGACCACGGCTTTCATTGTGTCTCAGACTTTGGCAATAGTAGCCGACCCAATATTCTCAGAAAACAGATGGAGTGGGGATTGGACTTATACAGTAAATACTGATCATTGAGAAGAATAGACCTATCGAATATCCAATGCCGCATTTTGGGTTGTTTCAGCAGATGCTCTTGAAAAACAGATACGATCAGTGGATTATGGTGAGATACAATACAGGGGTCAAGAGTTAATGATATGTATGATATAATGGAAAAGATGTACAAATTAGGTTAATTCTTGGATCCTGCTTGTGCAGAGTAAAAAGTATAACCCGGTGAATCGGTCTGGTATAACGCCAGCTATTAGCCAGAGCATAAACCTACATAAGGCTCTGAACGCAGCATATGAATGATTCATTCCTCTGAAACTCTGCCAATTTGTAGAATCAGGGTTAGGAGTCAAACTAAAATCCCCACAGACTGTCAAAGGACCCTCCCAATTTGCTAATTCTAACATTACGAATGATCAGCCAGCGCATATTTGTATCAGAGCCTTGATACATTGCCATCCATTCCTTAAGACATGATATAATTGCAACACCTGTAGTTGGAGTAGCATATGTGGGAAGCCAATTATCAGATACCCCAGCAAGGGAAGAGAGTAAATTTCAGTACTTAATAGTGAGTTTATTGCAAGCATCTAAGCACATGTATTGAAGCACCAGCTTAACCATTCAATTTTTCAATATATTTCTAAGCCCATTATCGCTCTACCTCAAAATACGTATTTGATTTTTAGCCCGAGTACTCATTGACATCTAAATTTGTAGTACGGTGTTGCTGCTGGTGAGTTGCAACCATTTCCCCTCATTTTTCTCCCTTTTAAGCATCCCTTTTCTCCCTTTCCAGCCCTCCCCATCCTATATTCCACCTAATTCTCCCATCAGGTCTGCTTGGAATGTCAAACCAAGTCAGTCCCAGAACTTTCATTACCTAACCCTTGTGCATAGAATTGGTTGCGATCTGAAGACAGCCCGTGCTAAAGCCCATAAAACTAGAAGAAATATGTGTATTGATACCTAGTCTAGCCAAACCATTCTTTGTTGGAAGAAAAACAGACATAATACATAATCAAAAATCTGTCTAGCAAATTTCAGTCATTATCTGATAGAGAACTCCTGGACCACTGTTACAACAAGTCTTTGGCCCTGGATTCTGTAGCGCAAAAATGCAGGCGGCTTTTGAACATAATTTTATGTTTAGCTGGTTCTTGTAAATAAATCTGAGTCCCTAGCTCTTGAAACGCAGCAGTTAACTTGGAAAGATCTAAAAAGGACATGTTACCCCATTTTCCCTGATTATTGGGGTGTGCAGCTTCATATAAGTGTTGGTGAAAGATAAAGTTGCAGTATAGATTAGTGAGGCTTGTGGGTGAGATCAAGTTTCTCCTTCCTTAGGTTTAGGAAAAAGAAATTGATGGGCCAACTGGATTTGTGAATCAATATTCAGATCCCAAAGATTTACTGGACATTTACTGGACCAAATGCAACAAGAAAAAAGTCTTGAGATCATCCCCCTCTGTGCACTCTGGAATGCCAAGTGTCCTGTTTTCAAGATCCTCCATTGTCCAAGCCACATCCTTAGTACTCTTGCTCTGATACTTGGTGTTCTATGGCTGAGGTTGTGTCTCCCAGATTAGATGTTCCTTGCCTAGTCTCAGAGATTCTGCAGCTCAAAGAATCAACCTGTTTAGCCTCTTACAAATAGCAATTTGAGTTTTGAGGTGATATGTGTTCAGTGTGGCACAATCTTTTTTGTATGCCTTCCTGTGAAGACTAAGACTATTATATCTGAAGCACAGCGTGGAGCGTCATTGAGTCTATTGATGATTCAAATTAGGAGCCTAAAGTGCTGATTGTTTTCAGTCATATTATGAGCTGAAAGGTCCAACTGGAGTTGTTGAGATAGCTCCTGATCTTTACTCTGTTGTTTCTTCTGACTCAAAGACCTTTCCTTCAGTGGTGCTCTTTTATCCATCATATTGCCACACTCAGCATCAATATCAGCATTGAAGACTAGATTGCTACACAAGTTCGACTTGGTATCTGACAGGTCAGACAGGGAGAAGAAAGTTTCAGCTATGTCCGAGCTCGTTGCCCCAGCGCTGGTGCCATTATTAGATCCAGAATTATTGAATTATCCAGACAAGTGTCATCCGAATGCTTGCCTTTGAAATGCATTTGCTTCACATTGTCTGTACCAGTCTGAGCGAGGGGGCAGCACAGTTGCAGGGATAACACTATTAAAATTACAGTCACTAATAAAGCAGATACGATTATTTTCATAAAGGGGGAGCACTGAGCCTTAATCTCCACTACATTATGTTATCTTTGTAGAAGAAATGCTGTTATCATGGCTTTCATTGTTATTATAATTAGTATTGCTGTTATCCTTAACTGCAGTCTCCTCAACGCCAATGCAGCATTGTGTTTTCTTGTGCGAGACCCCCCAACAGTTTGAACCACTGAAGTCAAGTAGATCAGGATATGTTAGAGTACGCCCATGAGCTGGGCTTCTGGGGTGGGTGTATGTTACCTCATATAAACTAGAGCGAGAGCATGAATTCAGAATGGGATTCTCCAGGCCAAGGGCAGCACAGGCTGTATCCATTGTTTGTAGAGCAGGTCCTATAGATCTCCAGAACTAGGAAGCAGAGGTTAAGCATCAGCTGAAAGAACCATCGCTTTGTCCTGTTCTTCAGTCAATAGCTTTCCCTTAAGTATAGTACTCATACCTGTTATGATCAGCCTGGCCAAGAAGGACTGCGTGGCATGGTGAAGCTGAGATGTCGGTGTTAGACTTGGCATCTTTTGGAGTGTTTCCCCTGACTTTTTGCTTTCTGACCTCCTGGTTTTGACTCCGTTTTTGCTGGTGTAATGATTCTGCGCACTTTCCTCACTGCTGTCCAGTGGGAAAGTGCAAGTGCTCCTGTAGAAAATGTGTTATGGATTGGTGTTTCCATGATTGGCTTATTTGATTTATGTGTCAGTCCCTAGTAAAGTGCACTGCGAGTGCCAGGGCCTATAAATCAAATGCTATTGGTGGGCTGCAGCACTGGATTGTGCCACCCACGCAAACAGCCCGTAAAGTGTAACTCTGGCCTGCCATTGCAGAGCCTGTGTGCAGCCTGGGGCTGCCATGTCGACTTGGCAAGTGCACACACTTGCCAGTCCCTAAACCTTCCCTTTTCTACATGTTAGTCACCCCTAAGGTAGGCCCAAAGTACCCCTGTGGGCAGGGTGCATTGTATGTGAAAGGTAGGACATGCTCTGGTGTGTGTGGCATGTCCTGATAGTGAAATGCAGCCTACTTCGTTTTTCACTATTGCAAGACTACCTGTTCCCCATAGGCCAAAATGGGCAGTTTTAATTATTACATCCTATGATCCTAACTGACCCAGGGAACATGGTAGAAATTCGACTTTAGTATGCCTGAACTCAGAATGATAAAATGCATCTTTTAGAGAAGTTGGTTTTAACATTCTGTGTTTGAAAATACCACTTTTAGAAAGTAGGTATTTTCTTGTCTAACCATCCAAGCCTGCCTCTGCTAGGTTGTGTATTCCTTGTCTGGAGTGTGAGTGACATGGGCTGGGGGATTCCAGAGACAGGGTGAGTCAGCACAGGGCTGAATAGCAAGATCTACATGTAGATGGGTGGGAGGAGTTGCACCTGGGACCTGAATAGGGCTGTGCCTTCCCTCCACAATGCTGGCTCCACCTCCTGTGGTGCGTCTGATGTCCCTGGCCTACACTGCAAAAGGAAAGAAGGAGTCTTGTCAACAAAGTGCTCCAGGACTGACCAGAACTGGTTTGGACTAGGCAAAGGCCTCTCTGCCTTCAGAGAACAAAGAGAAATTGAGGATAAAAAGGGGGACCCAAACCCCAGAACTTTAGAACTCTTTTGGACCAAGAAGACTGCCAAGAAGAAGAGCTGGAGAAGCTGTGAGGAGGAACTACCACTTTGCTGTGTGCTTTGCTGTGTTGGCCTGCAGTGGCTGCTTCTGTCTTGGGCAGTGAAAGGACTGGACTGAACTTTCTGCAATCTAATTTGTGAGTTTCTCCAAGGGCTTGAGGCAGAGCTTGCCCCCTGTTCAAGAAGTTTCAGGAACAGCAAACACTTCAAGCCTGACGCAGTCTACGATGCCGCTGCCGACTCCGTGTGCACCGCAGAGGGCACCGCCGCAACGCCGCACTGCGGCCCTGGTCTCACCGACGACACCTGCTGACGCTGCCACCGAGCCGCTGCTCGCACCGCGACCTGTGGGCACCGCACTCCGCACCGCCTTGCTTCACGACGACGCCTTGGTATCCCCGACGACGCCGCTCCACGCCGGACTCGACGCCGCTGCTTGCACCGTGGTTCGAGGGCACCGCTCGTACAGTTACATGACGCACCGCCCTCATCCCGCACCGCAGCCTTGGCCTACCAACGCCGGTGCCATCGACTCCAGTTCGTCAGCCGACGACAGCGCTTCAGCAACAACAACGCCGCTGCTGCACCTTGACCTTCCAGCACCGTGACGAGCACCGCCTTCATCTCACACCGCGACCCTGGTCTCACCGACGACGCCATCTGACGCCGCCACCGAGCCGCTGCTCGTACCGCGACCTGAGGGCACCGCACGCCGCACTTCGCACCGCAGCACCCGACGCCTGCCGACGCCAGCGCTCCTGACTTGAACAGAGAGGAGATCGATCTGGAACGCTTGTGACTTCGAGGGCCCCGATGACGCCTGCACTGACCTCCGGAACCGACGCCTGCGGACGCCGTGTTTTTGGAAGCTCACCGCGAGGTCATCGACGCCCTGCATTTCTGAAAGGTACTGTTTGCGGGTCTTCCCGACACCGTAGCTGACCCGCGACGCCGCGGTCAGCCAGAACTGTTTGGATTTGTTTGTTCACGACGCCGTGATAGCCCCGGACGGAGCTATCGACATCAAGGAACTGTTTTTAAGGACACTGTGATAACTGAAGATTTTTAAAGTACTGTACTGTGGATTTTTATCGTATTGGTCTTGTTTTAAGTATATAAAAATATTGGATATTTTTCTAAACTGGTGTGGTGTCCGTTTGTAGTGCTTACACTGTATTACTGTTGGTTATGTGCAAATGCTTTACACACTGCCTCTAAGATAAGCCTGACTGCTCATGCCAAGCTACCAAGGGGGTGAGCAGGGGTTATTTTAGGAGTGTAACTCCCTTATCCTGACTAGGAAGAAGGGTCCCTACTTGGACAAAGGTGCAAGCCCTTGCCAACTAGAGACCCCCATTTCTAGCATTGGTTGTCAGCGGTGAGGATAGGACTTGTGTTTGCACTTGACTTACAGTGATTGGTGTGCACTACTACCATATCGCAGACCATTACGTACCACATACAGGTTCTTTTTCTTTTTTGGCCTATTTTTGATCTCGCCAGTTTGAACTTGCTACTTCAACATGCCTGAATCTATAGTTTCATCAAATGCATCAGTAGAAATTGCCTTTGAGGAGGATCGATTAGAAGCCTACAATGTCAAGGAATTAAAATCAATTTGCAAAAACCTGAAAGTCCAGGTCAGAGGCCTCACCAGGAAGGAGGAGCTACAAAAGGCGCTGAGGGCCTGGGTAGCAGCCAGACATGCCAGTGGGCAATCTGGTGATCTCAATGGAGAGGTGGAGGAGCCTGTTCAAGGGTGGATGTGCTTTTGGGAGGGGGGGGCCCTCCAGGCCAGGCAGCAGTAGCTTCTCCCCAGAGGAGCTGGAGGACAGGCGGGTAGCAAGGAAGTTTGAATTAGAGAAACTCAGAATAGAAAGTGAGAGGGAAGAGAAGAGAATAGCCATGGAGGAAAGGAAAATGATGTTAGATCATGAGAGAATTATCAAGGAGCTGGAGCTAAAGAGTAGAACCGGCTCAGATGGTGGCAGCAACGCTTCAGCACACACAGACAGGATTGTACACATCCCCAAGAACGTAGGTAAAGAGTACAAAAAGGGTGATGACATACAAAGGTGGTTTCAAGGGTACGAGTCGTCTATTCATGTGAATGGGGTCTCTGAAAGGAACTGGGGGGCAGGTTTGTGGCCTCTCTTTCCAGAAGAAGCTAGGGATACCCTGATAGCTTTGGGTAAGGGGCAGGACCTCACCTATGCTGACATGAAAGACGCTCTCCTCACTAGGTATGGGCTCACTCCTGAGAAGTACAGGGATCAGTTTAGGTCCAGTAAAAAGTCTGAGGCCAACACTTGGTTGGAATGTGTGGATAAGTTCTGTAGGTCCCTGGATGGTTGGGTGAAGGGCAGTAATGTAACAGATTTTCAGGGGCTCTACAATTTGATTGCATGGGAGCACTTGTCTAGTCTATGTTTTGCAGATCTGCGCCAGCACCTAGTTGATAGTAAGCTAACTGACCCCAGGAAGCTTGCTATGGAGGCGAACCACTGGGTGAGTACCAGGGTCCACAAGAAAGTGTTTGGGGGAGACTCAGCCAAAGGTGGGCAGGGTCCCCAGCAGAAAAGTGGGGGGGACAAGGGTAAAGCACAGGAGTTCTCTAAAGGGCCCCAAACTAGTACCCAGGGTAAAGGTTCCCATCCCCCACGTGATAAGAAGAAAGGGGTCCCTACAGGAAAGCCTGTGGAGACCGGCCCCGCAAGTGTTATGCATGTGAACTGGTGGGTCACTTGAAGGGGGACCCCAAGTGCCCAAAGGGGACACAGCCACCCACCGGTGGACAGTCCAAAGTGTTGGCTAGTGTAGCGCTTGGGGAGGAGGGGTGCCCACAGGAGGGTGGGGATCCCGCAGAAATGACCCTCGTCTCACTAGGGGACAGTGAGATGGTCCCAGGAAACCAGGTGGCCCCTAACACAAAGAAATATAGCACCTGGGTGACCATCAATGGGAACAGGGTAGAGGCTCTCAGAAATACTGGAGCCAGTGTGACCTCAGTCCGGTGTCACCTGGTCTCTGAGAAGCAGGTAGTCCCAGGGGCATTCCACCAACTAGTTGCTGTGGACAACTCTGAGCGCCAGTGTATGGTGGCGCAGGTTCCCTTTGAATGGGGGGGGTCTCAGGTCCCTTGAGGGTGGTAGTGAGCCCTACCATGCCTGTAGATTGTCTGCTAGGTAACGACCTGGAGCAGACCTTATGGAAGGATGTTGAGCTCAGGTCTCACTTGGAGATGCTTGGGTTGCCAGTGTGGGCATGCGTGTCTACTCGGTCAATGGCAGCCAGAAAGGGTGATCAAGAGGACTTGGAGCCTGGAAAAATGGCCCAAGTCCCTGCCAAGAGGAAGGGCAGGGGGCACGGGAAACCGGCCCCCGAAGTTCCCACGGACCGGGAGGAGGCGGACCTCGAGGGGGATGCCCCGGTACCTACAGGGGAGCAGGTAGCCGAACCGGGAGACATCTCTGAGCTGACCCATTGGCAGCAAGAAGGGGGTCCCACCAGGGAGGAGTTCTGCAGGGAGCAGAATGAGTGCCCTACTCTGGACGGTCTGCGGCGGCAGGCTGCAGACCAGGCAGCTGGTAATCAGTCCGGGTCACATCTGATCTACTGGGAGAATGGTCTCCTATACAGTGAGCCTAAGGTTGCTGAGCCTGGGTCAGCCCGTGTGCTGGTGGTACCCCAGCGCTTCAGGACCTTCCTACTGGGTCTGGCTAATGACGTGCCTTTGACAGGACATTTGGGGCAGGACAAGACCTTTGACAGGCTTGTCACCCACTTCTTTTGGCCCCAAATGCGAAGGCAGTCAGATGCACACTGTAGGTCTTGCCAAACTTGCCAGGCAAGTGGTAAGAGTGGGAGGAAGGTCAAAGCTCCTCTCCAACCTTTTCCTGTTGTTGGAACACCCTTTGAAAGGGTGGGGATGGATATTGTGGGGCCACTGGATCCCAAGACAGCCATGGGCAACAGGTATATCCTGGTATTGGTGGACCATGCCACCCGGTACCCGGAGGCAATCCCTCTCAGGACAACGACGGCGCCAGTGGTGGGCCGGGCGTTAATGGGGATCTTTTCCCGTGTGGGCTTCCCCAGATAGGTGGTTTCTGATAGGGGGACCAATTTCATATCCAAGTATATGACATCCCTGTGGAAGGAGTGTGGTGTAACCTACAAGTTCACCACTCCTTACCACCCACAAGGAAACGGTTTGGTGGGGAGATTCAACCAGACCTTGAAAGGAATGATCAAGGGTCTAACAGAACCCATGAGGCGTAAGTGGGACGTCCTCTTGCCATGCCTGCTCTTTGAATACAGGGAGGTGCCTCAGAAGTCTCTTGGGTACAGCCCCTTTGAGTTCCTGTATGGCCACCCTGTCAGAGGACCTCTGAGTTTGGTAAAGGAAGGCTGGGAGGCAGCTCCCAGGAAAACTCCCCAGGATGTGTTTAGTTACATGCTGGCCTTTAGAAACCAAACTGCCCGCTTAAGGAAACTCGCTCAGGCGAACCTAGAAGCAAGCCAGGAAGAAATGAAGAGGTGGTATGACCAGAATGCCACTATGGTCGAATTTCAACCTGGGCAAAAAGTGTGGGTCATGGCCCCAGTGGAACCTTGTGCCTTGCAGGACAAGTGGACTGGGCCATACGAGGTGGTGGAGCGCAAAAGTAACGTCACCTACCTGGTGGATTTGCAGACTCCAAGGAACCCTTTGAGCGTCCTTCACGTGAACCGCCTCAAGCCCCACTTCGAGAGGTCCAAAGTGAGTATGCTCTTGGCGACAGATGATGGGGTGGAAGAGGAGAGTGAGCCTCTCCCTGACGTCCTGTCTACCAACGAGCATGATGGGTCAGTGGAGGGTGTGATCCTCTCCCCTACACTGACTCAAGAGCAGCAGGGGGACTGTCGCCAGTTGTTGGGACAGTTCGCCCCACTGTTCTCTCTGACCCCGGTGTTACTCACTGGTGTACCCATGCCGTGGACACTGGTGACAGCCCTCCTGTAAAGCACAAAATTTACAGGTTGACTGACCGGGTCAGGGCCAGCATCAAGGAGGAGGTCTCTAAGATGTTGGTGTTAGGGGTGATTGAGCCCTCCAACAGTCCTTGGGCCAGCCCAGTGGTCTTGGTCCCAAAGGCTGCTGCACCCGGTGCCACTCCAGAACTCCGGTTTTGTGTGGACTACCGTGGGCTCAATGCCGTCACCAGGACTGACGAACACCCCATCCCCAGAGCTGATGAGCTCATTGATATGTTGGGAGCTGCCCGGTTCCTCAGCACGTTTGATTTAACGTCTGGGTACTGGCAGATTGCCTTAACCGATGGGGCCAAGGAGAGGTCAGCATTCTCAACCCCAGAAGGTCATTACCAATTTCGGGTGATGCCCTTTGGGTTGAAGAATGCCCCTGCCACCTTTCAGAGGTTGGTCAATCAGGTGTTGGCTGGACTGGAGGATTTCAGTGCCGCCTACCTGGATGACATTGCTGTGTTCAGTTCCAGCTGGGAAGAACATTTACAGCACCTTGAGAAAGTGTTGAGGGCTCTGCAAGGTGCAGGCCTCACGATCAAGGCCAGTAAGTGCCAGATCGGGCAGGGTTCTGTGGTGTACTTGGGACACCAGGTAGGAAGCGGCCAGGTGGCGCCCCTACAACCCAAGATTGACACCATTCTGGGAGCCCCCAAAGACCCAAACAGAGGTGAGAGCCTTCTTAGGTCTCACCGGCTACTATAGGAGATTTGTTAAGGGCTATGGCACCATCGTTTCCCCCTTAACAGAGCTGACTTCGAAGAAGCAGCCCCGGATGGTGATCTGGACTGTTCCTGCCAGAAAGCTTTTGATGCCCTGAAGGCAGCCATGTGCACGGCGCCCGTGCTCAAGGCACCTGACTTCTCCAAAGAATTCGTCGCGCAGACTGACGCTTCAGAGCATGGTGTGGGAGCGGTGCTCTCACAACTGAACGAAGAGGGCCTGGATCAGCCTGTAGTCTTCCTTAGCAGGAGACTACTCCCCAGGGAACAGAGGTGGAGTGCCATAGAAAGGGAAGCTTTTGCTGTGGTCTGGGCACTGAAGAAGCTGAGACCATTCCTGTTTGGGACTCACTTCCGGGTTCAGACAGACCACAGGCCCCTCAGATGGTTGATGCAAATGAGGGGTGAGAATCCAAAACTGCTGAGGTGGTCCATCTCCCTACAGGGAATGGACTTTACGGTGGAACACCGCCCTGGGACAGAACACGCCAACGCAGATGGTCTGTCCAGGTTCTTCCGCCTTAGTGAAGAGAACTCCCGGGAGGTTGGGTAGTTCTCCCTACTTTCAGCTGGAGGGGACATGTGTTAGACTTGGCATCTTTTGACGTGTTTCCCCTGACTTTTTGCTTTCTGACCTCCTGGTTTTGACTCTGTTTTTGCTGGTGTAATGATTCTGCGCACTTTCCTCACTGCTGTCCAGTGGGAAAGTGCAAGTGCTCCTGTAGAAAATGTGTTATGGATTGGTGTTTCCATGATTGGCCTATTTGATTTATGTGTCAGTCCCTAGTAAAGTGCACTGCGAGTGCCAGGGCCTATAAATCAAATGCTGTTGGTGGGCTGCAGCACTGGATTGTGCCACCCACGCAAACAGCCCGTAAAGTGTAACTCTGACCTGCCATTGCAGAGCCTGTGTGCAGCCTGGGGCTGCCATGTCGACTTGGCAAGTGCACACACTTGCCAGTCCCTAAACCTTCCCTTTTCTACATGTTAGTCACCCCTAAGGTATGCCCAAGGTACCCGTGTGGGCAGGGTGCATTGTATGTGAAAGGTAGGACATGCCCTGGTGTGTGTGGCATGTCCTGATAGTGAAATCCAGCCTACTTCATTTTTCACTATTGCAAGGCTACCTGTTCCCCATAGGCCAGAATGGGCAGTTTTGATTATTACATCCTATGATCCTAACTGACCCAGGGAACATGGTAGAAATTCGAGTTTAGTATGCCTGAACTCAGAATGATAAAATGCATCTTTAGTGAAGTTGGTTTTAACATTCTGTGTTTGAAAATAAATACCACTTTTAGAAAGTAGGTATTTTCTTGTCTAACCATCCAAGCCTGCCTCTGCTAGGTTGTGTATTCCTTGTCTGGAGTGTGAGTGACAGGGGCTGGGGGATTCCAGGAGACAGGGTGAGTCAGCACAGGGCTGAATAGCAAGATCTACATGTGGGTGGGAGGAGTTGCACCTGGGACCTGAATAGGGCTGTGCCTTCCCTCCACAATGCTGGCTCCACCTCCTGTGGTGCGTCTGATGTCCCTGGCCTACACTGCAAAAGGAAAGAAGGAGTCTTGTCAACAAAGTGCTCCAGGACTGACCAGAACTGGTTTGGACTAGGCAAAGGCCTCTCTGCCTTCAGAGAACAAAGAGAAATTGAGGATAAAAAGGGGGACCCAAACCCCAGAACTTTAGAACTCTTTTGGACCAAGAAGACTGCCAAGAAGAAGAGCTGGAGAAGCTGTGAGGAGCAACTACCACTTTGCTGTGTGCTTTGCTGTGTTGGCCTGCAGTGGCTGCTTCTGTCTTGGGCAGTGAAAGGACTGGACTGAACGTTCTGCAATCTACTTTGTGAGTTTCTCTAAGGGCTTGAGGTAGAGCTTGCCCCCTGTTCAAGAAGTCTCAGGGATACAAAAGGGGATGATGGACGGAACGTTTGAGCCAATCAAACACTCACCCCCAGTCAACTGATCTGGGTTTAATCCATCATCATTCTTTAGCTCACTCCACCACCCCAGTTCAGACATGGCCATATGCAAATCAGTCTGACCCTGTGCCTCATGGGAACAGTCCAGCCCGAACTGCCAAGCCATGTCTTCCCTGGACCGGAAACAAGCATCCTAGGACCGGTTTCTGGCATTCCAGCCGTCATCAGCCAGGCTTGCTTGAATCCAGTGGCAAAGTGAGCAAGGAACCCACGTCTGGGCATACCCCCGCCAACTTAGGGCGAACAAAGCGATACAAAAGGGGATGATGGACGGAACGTTTGAGCCAATCAAACACTCACCCCCAGTCAACTGATCTGGGTTTAATCCATCATCATTCTTTAGCTCACTCCATCACCCCAGTTCAGACATGGCCATATGCAAATCAGTCTGACCCTGTGCCTCATGGGAACAGTCCAGCCCGAACTGCCAAGCCATGTCTTCCCTGGACCGGAAACAAGCATCCTAGGACCGGTTTCTGGCATTCCAGCCGTCATCAGCCAGGCTTGCTTGAATCCAGTGGCAAAGTGAGCAAGGGACCCACGTCTGGGCATACCCCCGCCAACTTAGGGCGAACAAAGCGATACAAAAGGGGATGATGGACGGAACGTTTGAGCCAATCAAACACTCACCCCCAGTCAACTGATCTGGGTTTAATCCATCATCATTCTTTAGCTCACTCCACCACCCAAGTTCAGACATGGCCATATGCAAATCAGTCTGAATCTGTGCCTCATGGGAACAGTCCAGCCCGAACTGCCAAGCCATGTCTTCCCTGGACCGGAAACAAGCATCCTAGACCAAGAAGTCTCAGGAACAGCAAAGTCTTCAAGCCTGACGCTGTCTACGACGCCGCTGCCGACTCTGTGTCCTGAAGGCACCGCAGAGGGCACCGCCGCAACGCCGCAACGCGACACTGGTCTCACCGACGACGCCTGCTGATTCCGCCACCGAGCTGCTGCTCGCATCGCGACCTGTGGGCACCGCACTCCGCACCGCCTCGCTTCACGACGACGCCTTGGTATCCCCGACAATGCCGCTCCACGCCAGACTCGACGCCGCTGCTTGCACCGTGGTTCGAGGGCACCGCTCGTACAGTTACACGACGCACCGCCCTCATCCCACACTGCAGCCTTGGCCTACCAACGCCGGTGCCATCGACTCCAGTTCATCAGCCGACAACAGCGCTTCAGCAACAACGACGCCGCTGCTGCACCGTGACCTGCCAGCACCGTGACGAGCACCGCCTTCATCTCACACCGCGACCCTGGTCTCACCGACGACGCCATCTGACACCGCCACCGAGCCGCTGCTCGCACCGCGACCTGAGGGCACCGCACGCCACACCACTGCACTTCGCACCGCAGCACCCAACGCCTGCCGACGCCAGCGCTCCTGACTTCAACAGAGAGGAGATCGATCTGCAACGCGTGTGACTTCGAGGGCCCCGACGACGCCTGCACCGACCTCCGGAACCGATGCCTGCGGACGCCGTGTTTTCGGAAGCTCACCGCGAGGTCATCGATGCCCTGCATTTCTGAAAGGTACTGTTTGCGGGTCTTCCCGACACCGTAGCTGACCCGCGACGCCGCGGTCAGCCAGAACTGTTTGGATTTGTTTGTTCACGACGCCGTGATAGCCCCGGACGGAGCTATCGACATCAAGGAACTGTTTTTAAGGACACTGTGATAACTGAAGATTTTTAAAGTACTGTACTGTGAATTTTTATCGTATTGGTCTTGTTTTAAGTATATAAAAATATTGGATATTTTTCTAAACTGGTGTGGTGTCCGTTTGTAGTGCTTACACTGTATTACTGTTGGTTATGTGCACATGCTTTACACAATGCCTCTAAGATAAGCCTGACTGCTCATGCCAAGCTTCCAAGGGGGTGAGCAGGGGTTATTTTAGGAGTGTAACTCCCTTATCCTGACTAGGAAGAAGGGTCCCTACTTGGACAAAGGTGCAAGCCCTTGCCAACTAGAGACCCCCATTTCTAACAGTCGGTCACAATGCACTTGCAGAAGTTCAGCCATACCTTTCAGCCATTTTACTTTGGATTGGCCTGGAAGTCTGCACTGCTTCCGTTGGAGGCAACAGCATAGTGCAGAGCTTTGGGGCCACTGAACGAGTGGAAGGACCTCTAAGACACTGCAGGTGCTGAGGAAATCTGCGCAGCAAAGCAGCGATCAGCAGCAGTCAGATACTCCTAAGAGTGTTGATGGTAACTGACCCCAGATAGAAGCTCTGAGTATACCCAGCAAATGTGTCATCCCAACCGTGAAGTAGTATAAAATGTTATGGAGATCCTGCATGGGCAAATGACGGAATCTAGCATGATGTTGTTTCTGGGCTTCACGACTTCAGCATATTGCCATCTTCTGTATCAGCTCATGCTCCTCCATCAATAAAGAATAACTTGTTTATATTAAAAAAACAGACCTTTTGGCTTTGACAACCTTTGTTAATAAGGGGATCAGCTATGCCTGCTTTAGAGAATCTTCAATGTACCCAGGCCATAAAGGAAAAGTTAATGAAATAGGTGATATAAAGAAGCAGCTCATGTGAGTATTCCTTAATAAGATTTGGATTGCAAGAGCCATCTCACAGAGGGTAACGGTAAGAAAATGATTTAGTAGCCTGCAAGTAATAATTCCTAAAAATCTGTCAGGTAAAACACATTTTCAATAAATGTAATCTATATTCATCCCCTGTAACTATGGTGCTGATGAGGCAGACTTAATTTAGGAAAAGGTGTAACATATTTAGCAACCTTAAACAGTCCAAATGACAATACACAATGCACTTTAAAAAAACAAACTAATTTCTAAAAATTCACAAAAACAATTATAAGTAAAATGACACCAAACAACTAAAATTCAATAAGGGAAGTGGAGATACAAATTAAAAAATTTTAAGGCAAAAAGCACCAAGAAAATGTAAAGCACCAACCCTGTTCACGGTTGACTAGGATCTAAGAGCAGTTTGAGATGGAGCGCGATACACCAGAGGTTAGATACAGCAAGCAGATCATCTCAGTTCATTTTGACCTTGTGATTGAATCTTTTTTATGGGAGTTGAAATCTTCCAGTTGGAAAGGTTGAAGGCTTTATCCAATAAAGTCCTCTCGAAGTCAGATTGCCGTAGAACAAGGCCCCCCTAAAGCTGTTGGTTTTAGCATGAAAAGCTTTGAGTGGGAAAATTCAAATGTAATCTTTTTCTGGTCGAACATTTCTGCCTTCGAACGTAGTCTGTTTTTTTGGAGCTTAAAAACCTCCCGGAGGACAGGCCTGAAAGCTGGTAGCCAGGTCACACTGAAGCTGGATACCCTAGTCTGAGGGTCCGCTGAAGTCTTCTTTAGGGGCGGCAAAAGCTCAAAGTGGGACCAACCTGATTTTCTTGTACGCCAAGGTCTCACCTTGGTTGAATAGCCTTGGCTGGTTAGTTCTAGTCCTCCAGAGGTCAAAAAGTTTCTAAATACCAGCTTTTCCAACTTTTAGGAATTGCTCCTATTGGTCACTTGTTAGGCTCCCAAAATCCCAGGACAGCACTTAGAGTCCAGGATCCACTCTAGCAGAGGTCACCAGTACTGTGCAGTCAGGGTGCACTTGTATCTGACACTTGCCACTGGCCACTCCAGAAAAAGGCCTCTTGCAGATTCTTTTTGTGTACCTGTAGCCACACAGGAGGTTAGTCAAATGAACCTTGGAGGCCATTTCTTGGTACTTAGTACAAGTGGGAGCATCTAGCCCTCCAGGTCTTCACACAGGTTCAGGCAGCATGTCCAGTATTCTCCTGTTCTTTTGCAGCTCCAGATGTGTTATGATGACCTAGGGGTGAGGTGCTACTCTTGTTCCATTCACTAGCCAGTGGATGAGAGTGACTCCAAGACACTCACCAACAAATGGGCAAAAGGTTCTCAAAGGCAACCTTCCCATTTTGCAGCACATTATGTTTGCCTTACAGCAAACTATCCCACAGTGAACAATTCTCAGAAAACTCCAACATGGTAGAACCCTTATGGCCCTTTATACAGTGTGTGGCACAATATCAGGGATGTGTCGAGGGTAATGACCAGTCCTCTCCCATTCAACCACACCAAACCGGATCTGATGCCCCCTCCCTCTTCCCCTTGGAATAAAACCAGGATGGCTAAAGTGTTTCCTGGTATCAAAAGACCCCTCTTTTCCATTCACCCCTTATCACTAAACTATAAAAATAAAATAGGCCTACTTTTGGTCCCTGTCAAGGTAGTGAAGTTCCTAGACACCCCTCAACTGCCCTGCGTAGTTTAAGGTGGCTCACATTTATCACCCTGGCCAGCCTTCCAGGCCTCAGTTGTGGCATCTACTGGACATGGACAGAAAATGGTCTGGTGCCTTTTTCACCCCTGACACCCATCCCCCTGCTCCAATCCCACCAGCGCTGGTGTCAGAGAAGGCACTTAAGGTTCTTAAGAACCTCTCTATGGGGCAGAGGGCATTATTGGATGCCATCCACGGTGTGAGTTACCAACTTACAAAAGTAACTGACATACAAGAGGACATGCTTTCTGCCATATCAGCCCCACCAAGAGGTCCTGTCTGTGCTAGCAGCTCTTCGGGTTGCAGTGCTTCCAGACACCTGGCCCTATTTCAGTCACTGCTCAAATTCTTGATAATGCCCCAGTTCCACCACTGCCCAAATTCCAGCACCTGACCAAATTCTGCCACTTAGCCCACTTTCACCTGCTGACCCAATTTATCCACCCCTCCATTATCCCAATCAATTAATCAATCAATCAATGATTTGTAAAACATGGCAAATCACCTTTTAGGGTCTCAAGGCGCTGGAGTTGTGATCTGTTCATTCAAACAGCCAGGTCTTGAGTCCTTTCCTGAATTGCTGGAGTGATAAGGTGGTCCTGACATGCAGGGGAAGGTTGTTCCAAGCTTTGGCCGCCAGGTGTGAGAAGGAACATCTTCTGCTGTTGCATTGGCAGATATGGGGGTGTCTGCGAGGAAGAGGGAGATGGATCATAGATGTCTAGTCGGTTGGTGGAAGGTCATGCATTTGTTGATGTATGCTGGGCTCTCATTGTGCAGGGCTTTGTATGCGTGGGTCAGCATTTTGAACTGGCATCTCTTCTGGATCAGGAGCCAGTGTAGCTTCTTGAGGTGATGGGCGATGTGGGTTCGTCTGGGGAGGTAGAGGATGAATCTGGCCACTGAGTTTTGTATTGTCTGTAGTCTCTTTAGGAATCATGCAGTGATTCCTACAAAGAGTGTGTTCCCATAGTCCAGCCTGCTGGTGATGAGGACCTGCATGACAGTCCTTCTGGTGTTCGCTGGAAGCAACCCGAAAATCTTGCGGAGCATACGTAGGGTCTGGAAGCAGATGGATCAGACTGTGTTTACCTGCTTCTTCATGGATAGCTTTCTTATTTTTTCAGACTTGTCCGCAGCCTTTGATACCATTTCTCACGTCTCACACCCTTCTCACTGAACGCCTGAAGTCTTTGGGTATCGGAGATGTGGGCTTGAAATTGCTCACGTTCTTTCTATCGCACAGGACACAGTTAGTGATCTTAGGCAAACACAAATCTGACCCTTTCTCTTTGCCTTGTGGAGTCCATCATGGATCTTCCCTGAGCCCCACGTTATTTAACCTGTACATTATGCCGCTGGCCAGACTGATCCGTTCTCATGGTCTACAGGTTGCGTCGTATGCCGATGACACACAGATCATTGTATCCATCTCAGAAGATATGGAAGCCACAGCTGCTAATTTCAACAATTGTATGAAGGTGGTGGCCGCTTGGATGAGCAAGAGTTGTCTGAAGTTGAATGGAGAGAAGACTAAGGTTTTGATGTTTGCGATCCACGCACTGGTATGGAACCAGAAATGGTGGCCTGACAGTTTGGGAGCACTGCCCACCCCTAATAATTCAGCTAAAAACTTAGGAGTCATCTTGAACGCTGACCTCTTCTTGGATTTGCAGGTCAATCGTATGGTGTCCTCCTGCTTCTGGATTATAAGAACCTTGCGTAAAATCTTTCCATTCATTCCTCCCAATGTATGGAAACAGGTGGCCTTGGCATTAATCACATCTAAGATTGATTATTGCAATGCACTCTATCTGGATATCAACAAGAGAACTCTTTCAAAATTACAAGTGGTGCAAAATGCAGCGGCCAGGCTTACACTAGACATTCCCAAATACATGTAATTCTCTAAAGGATTGCATTATCTCCATTGTATCCTTGTACAGAAGTGGGTCACCTTCAAGGCTATGTGTATTGTTTACAAAGCACTTTTTTTTTTTGTTAAATATTTTTTATTAAGAATAGTAAAACAGGGGGGCGTGGCCAGCATCATGGCGGACTAGACGCGTTAGGCGGCAGCTCCGATGGCCGAAAGTTGATCCTACATAAATCCTGCCGTAACCACTTGATCCTGTACCCTCAAAAACGTGGACCGAGTGCCGGAATGCAAGCTGCACACCCACGGTGACGACTCTGAGGGAACGAAGCCTTGAAACCCTGGAAAACGGTGCTGAAGGTGCGGACCAGGCCGCATGCAAAATGGCGGCCGCGTGAGAGTCGGACGAGGCGGCTGCGGCTTCGGAGCGGTCTGAGAGGCGGCGGACCACCAACAAACCCCAACAAGACTCTAAAGGTGAGCGGTGGTCTGCTGGGATCGTGGAGACTGCAGAGGCCGACCGACGCATACCGCGAGACCGCAGGAAGCCCTGAAACCCTGAAAAACTGTGCCGAAGGTGCGGACCAGGCGGCATGCAAAATGGCGGCCGCGTGAGAGTCGGACGAGGCGGCTGCGGAGTGGTCTGAGAGGCGGCATCCCACCAACAAACCCCAACGAGACTCTAAAGGTGAGCGGTGGTCTGCTGGGATCGTGGAGACTGCGGAGGCCGACCGACGCATACCGCAAGACCGCAGGAGGGACGCGAACTGCCGGAGAGGCCTGACACGGCGATGCAGAGCCCCGGGCTGGATCTTGCCCAATTCTGCTGAGGAGCGCACCTGAAGTAAGCTGGGGCGGGCGCGGAGCGCGCACTGAAGCCGGAAGCCGGAGACATCAAGGACTTGTGTGGGCCCCGGGACCCGATCGGCGCTATCGAGGCGAGCTAGGAGGGCTGCGAGGTGCTCCGGAGCGAGCCCCGGGAAGTGGTGAGAAGACCAGCGCAGGGGGCCGTCGTGGGGCACTAGCACCGAAACAAGAGGCGATGAAGATATGAGGCGACAAGGGGGCGAAGAGGCACAAGCTACGGGAACCCACTTAGGGTCACACTGAGCGCTGCAGACGATGAGTCACGGTCCGCCCCAACCCCCCTTTCCACCCCCAGTGGCATACAGTGGCGTCCCTGTGGGACGGGAGGAGCGAGCACCAGGGCGACGGGACTGACCGCGATAAGGCCCTTGACGGCGCAGTGGAGGGGCTCCGGACCCGCGTCTGAGCCCAATAGAGGTGCTGCATCAGCCACGCCTTGGGGGGGCCAGTGGAAGACTGCGAGGATCGGGAGTGCTCCGGAGAGATGGCTCGGCCGGGGTGTGGGGGTCCTAGAGCAGCTGACACCTGTCAGAGTGCCACAACCCGATCCGATCCGGACGGCATTGGACGCTGGTGAATTGAAGCGTTGAGCGACACTCCCATGAAAGAGAGTGAATCAAGTTGACGCACCGACCATCGACGGGCGACATCCCAACTGCGGACAAGCGCGGTAAGGTGCTGTACGAGATAAGGGCGAAGACCTACAGGAGCCCACGCAACGCCTGAGGGGTGGCCCCTCTCCATTGCCAAACGGGACCCCGAGAACTGCACCAGAGAACAGCGTAAACAGACCTGGGGCATTCCCGGGCACCCCCGGTGAGAGGAACGAGGAGAGCAGACTTGTTGCTGCGAGGGTGCCTGGCTGTGAGTACCCTGTAGGGTGGAATAACTCATCGCCCCTGATGGCGCGTGATAAGGACCCCAAAGCACAGAAGCAAGGGAAGCTAGATAAATTTACCAAACCAATGTCGGTACCAGACCCCCAGATGACGGGACCGGCAGACCCCCCCAGATAATACTGTCCTTCTTCACTCCATACAGTCTGCCAGGGAGGCGCTTGAAGGCAAGATTGACGAGGTTAAAATAGACGTTAACCTGCTACGCCAAGACCTACGAAAGGTTTCAGAGAGGGTCACGCAGGCGGAACACCGTATCTCAGCGGTGGAGGATGTCACCAATGTGCTAAAAGGCGAAGTTACGGCCCTCACGAATACCATGGCAGAGACTCTCTGGAGGGTCGATGATGCAGAAAATCGAGCGAGACGAAACAACCTCCGTTTTCTTGGCTTTCCGGAGGCCATCAAAGGGACTGACGCGGGTGCCTACCTGCACAAGTGGCTGTCGGACACGTTCCCGAAACCCACTTTTTGCAGTGCTTTGTCATCGAGAGGGCGCACAGAATACCGGGGGTTAGACCACCACCAGGGGCACCTCCACGGCCGTTGATCGCAAAGTTCCTTAACTATCAAGATAGAGACCTCATCCTAAAGGCCTTCCGACAGAAAGGGGACGTCCGCACAGACAATACCAGAATCATGGTGTTCCCGGACTACTCCAGTGAGGTCCAGAAACAACGTAAAACATTTGACTCGGTGAAAGACAAACTACGGCAGTTACAGATCACATATATGCTCCTCTTCCCCGCCAAATTGAAGGTGATCTATCGTGATAAGACACTGTTCTTCAGCACCCCAGAGGAGGCATGGCGCTGGCTGGAAAAGCGCCCAGTGTTAAGAGGATCCAGGGAGCTGTCACCACGCTCCGGGAAGGTGTCTGCTACGCGAAATAACACAGCCAGATCACTAAAAGGCACGCCGGGGCCCGGGGGAATGTTGCGGAACACAATGCCTAGACCAACGCCCTACCGAAACACCAGAAGGACGGGAACGGCACGACAAGAACAGAAGCCGGAGGGCGCCTCTCGGGGAAACGGCCCTGGGGAGCGCAGCCGATCCACAGAGACTAACCCAAATTACTCAGCAAACTGCACCGATCAGGATATCACGACGGACTCAGAAGATGACCACCCGTTGCTGCGGGACATTAACCGTATGGAGGGTGCAGTTGAGAAGGAGGTGGACACTGAGAGAGACACTCGGTCATCAGACGTGGAAGATAAAACTGAAGAGTTACAGGAGGCCTGAAGAGCCGCATGAGAACCGAACCAGGGAGAAGCGCTACACGTCATCCCACGTGTTTTGTTCTGGTTCATAGATCTGTTTCTTTCCCTCATTCCCTTCTGGTCTTTCCCCCTTTTCTTTCTCTTCTTCCGCTCACTGGCTTCTCTTCCCCTCCACTTTCCCTTTTGTTTTTTCCGCCTCCTCACCTTTTCTGTATTCCGCACCGCTTCGCTGTCTTTCTTGCCTTTCTTTCCCGCTGCGGCATTCCCAGGTAAACACTCTCTAGTCCCTCAAGAGAGGCCTGCCCGAACTATCCTCACTTTCAGAGAGCACTTACAAGCGGCCAGTCGGTTTTGAACCGATCTGCCTGATAGCCTAAGCTCCAGATGGTTCACCCGGGGCCTGCAAACTCCTGAGAGGGGCCAAGAGAGACTGAGGGAAGTTTAAGACAATGGGTTGGGGGGGTGGGCGATAGACCTCGCCAATCTGAGCACAGCACAGTTGGTCCTGTTGGCCCTAGGGGCAGTCGGTCGGATGTTGGGGGGGTACGGGAGGGAGGGTGGGGAGGGGAGTTGGGGTTCTTTTGCAAAACAATGGCACACCAGTGGGACAATAGAAGTTTTTAGATTGCAGCAGTGGAGGGAGGGAAAGGGGCTGACAGCGAGACTGGGCACCGCACACGACTGGGATGGCAATGGCTGAGCAAGGAACATACTCTATCCTCTCATGGAATGTGAATGGAATGGGAAATAAGATCAAGAGAGGGTTAGTGGCCGCTTACTTTAAGAGACTGAAGCCTGATGTCATTCTCCTACAGGAGACCCACTTATGAGGCACACAATGTGGTTTTCTAGGCCGTGGTGCATACAAAACGTTGGCACATGCTGGCTTCTCCACTGGAGCAAGAGGGGTAGCGATACTAATCAGGAAAAATCCACCCTTCAGACTGGAACATACCTGGACAGACCCCAATGGCACATACGTAGCGGTAAAGGGGGTGTGGAATAGACGGAACGTCACATTTATCAGTGCGTATGCGCCACCTCGGCTCCAACGGCAGACACTAGATAAGCTCACAGCAATACTGTTGGAGGCCGGTTCAGACACACACATCATTGGGGGTGACTTTAATGATGTAATGGACCCCATGCTTGACCATACGACTGCTACGACTAGAGATCCCAAGGCGACCCCCTTACGACGGTTCACAGACGCATTAATACTTACAGACCTATGGCGTAGGCAGCACTCCCAGACCAGAGCCTATTCCTTCTACTCCGGAGCCCATAAAGCCTTCTCAAGGATAGATTACATATTCGCCCTGGGAGGAGACCTGGGGGAGGTCCGCGAAGTGAAATTCTTGGCAAGAGGCCTCTCCGACCACTCGCCCATATGGCTTACAGTGGGAACCCGCCTGCACCAGCAGACTGGGGGATGGAGACTCAACGCGTGGGTATTAAAGGATGCGCAGGTTGCAAGCGAACTCAGAACCGACACAGAGCTTTATTTCAAAGAGAACGTGGGGTCGGTTGACTCGGCAATCACACTATGGGAGGCATACAAACCCGTACTCCGGGATAGGGCCCAAAACATCATAGCTCACAAAAAACGAAAAGAGGAGGAAGAGGTCACTGGGATTGAAGCCCGATTAGTACGGCTCGAAGCACAGGCAAGTTTGGATCAAGACCCCACACTGCTACGCAACCTACAACTTCTCAGGCAGGAATACTTCACGTTAGCCAGGCGAGAGGTGCAACATGCGATACAAGCCCTACATCGGCGACTGTATGACACAGGGGACAAGACAGGCAGACTACTGGCGTGGCTTAGTAAAAAAGAGCAAGATAGTAGATGGGTAACCCAGATACAGGGGGAGGATGGCCGGCTTTACGAGACCCCAAGCACCATAGCAAATGCCTTTGCGGATTATTACGAGGCCTTCTATGCGCCGCGGGCGCTAGCTGAAACATCTCAAATTCAAGACTATCTACGGGAGATACAGCTCCCCAAATTAGAGGACAGTGAGTCAACATCCCTAGATAATAAAATCACTAAGGAAGAAGTCATGATAGCCATTGGACAGCTGAAAACAGGGAAAGCCTCTGGACCCAACGGGCTCCCACCGGAATTCTTCAAACAGCACTCCACACTCTTTAGCCCGCACCTCCTCCAACTATACTTGGAAGCACATGAGACGGGGACTCTCCCCAGAGACCTACGAACTGCCACGATAACGGTTATTCACAAGAAAGATAGACTGCCGAAGCTGTGTAGCTCATATTGCCCTATCTCACTTATCAACTTAGAGACCAAAATACTAGCTAGAATATTAGCGAATAGACTCACAACTGTAATTGCGGGTCTCATACACAGGGACCAATCTGGCTTCATGCCAAAGAGGTCGACGAGACTTAACTTGAGACGGCTACACAACTGGTTAGAGGTGGTCAACAAACGAGAGGAACCACACCTAGTCTTGTCCCTAGACGCCGAAAAGGCATTCGACACCGTTCATTGGCCCTTTCTCATGTCTGCACTGGAGGCATTTGGCTTCGGACCGGTGTTTCGGCAGTGGATCGCCGTGCTCTATGACAGATCCCTGGCAAGGGTTAGAGTCAACGGTGTGGTATCCCGGTTATTCCCCATAGGCAGGGGCACCCGCCAGGGATGTCCGCTATCCCCGCCTCTTTTTGCGTTAGTGCTGGAGCCGCTTGCCTGTGTGATACGTGCACACCCCGGTATAACGGGATTCCGGACAGGAGGGGAGGGGGAATCTGATGAGCGTATTACACTATACGCTGATGACATACTGTTATATATCACAAATCCGGATAGAACACTCCTCTGCATCATGGAAAGCTGCGAAGCGTATAGCGCGCAGGCGGGTTACAAGATTAATTGGGGGAAATCCTATTTATACCCAGCAGACAAGAGGGGCGAATATACTACAGGCCCAAGTCAGCTTCAATTGGCCCGAGAAGGCATAAAATATCTAGGGATCTACGTAACAACGAATGTCCATGCAGCCTTGGACCACGATCTATACAGGGTACTGGGGGAGTTCCGCGAAGACGTGGAGAGATGGAAGGCTCTACCACTGACCTTACTTGGTAGGGCAGCTCTATACAAAATGATGTGCTTCCCAAATTCCTCTATGTGTTACAAAATACATATCAGCTATTGCCAGTGGCGGTGTTTACTAAAATAGAGGCCATATTGCGGACATTTCTATGGGATGGGCGACCACCGAGGATAGCACTGGCGACATTGCAACGTAACCAATATAACGGCGGCATTTCTCTGCCAGATCTCCGGGCCTTCTACTGGGCTGCCCATTTAATAGTTGTGAATGAATGGGAACATGTAGAGGGCGACCATCCCACATATGCCATGGAGCGCACGCAGTTTACTAACCGCCCGTACACACACTATCTTTATGGGGGGGAAGGGCGCTTCACGACTCCTTACTGCGACACGGATCGTCCTGGCGGTATGGAAGCAAGCCGAAAGGCAAATGAAATGGGACAAGTGGATTACCAGGGAAACCCCGCTGTGGGTGGGGAACAGACTATGTGAGATCGCAAAACTGCGAGGTTTTAAGAAATGTGATCTATTGGGTATCTCACACCTCAAAGACATACTGTACCGTAAAGAGTTGGTCACTTTCACACATCTCCAGACAGAATACGACATGAACACAACGCAATACTATAAATACCTGCAACTGGCCCATGCGTGGCGGGCACAAGGCTTAGACACTGACAACATTCCAGAATACGCGCCCCTGGAGGGCCGACTCTTGATGGGGGAAATAGCAGACAAGGCGGTCTCCTGGACATATAGGACGATAATAAACAATAAACCAAACAGAGGTGGGAGAGATGGATGATTTAGACTGGGAAATGCCACTGATGCATCCTAGAGAGGTGGCCATCAGATCGCGCCTCAGACTAATTCAATACAAATATCTACATAGAGTGTATTATGATAGAGCCAGGTTACACCGCATTGGGAGGGCCGAAACTCCAGACTGTCTGCGCTGCAGGGGGTCAGAAGGCACATTCTTCCACACGGTGTGGGAGTGCCCAAAGATTCAAAGATACTGGGAAACCCTGAGGGAGGAGCTCAGTGATATTCTGGGGGAACCGATCCCGCTCAACCCCGCGTTTGCCATACTAGGAGTAGCCACGGACATTGACCTCCCCAAATCAAAGCTGACTCTGATACAACTAGAGTTAGTGGTCACAAAGCGTGACATAGCTAAGACATGGGGGGCGGTGGAGGGCCCGTCCCTCACTGAATGGAGAAAGAGTATGGATACGTACATGCTAGGTGAAAAGACGACCTACACAGCACGGGGTTGCCCTAAAAAGTTCTGGAAAATATGAAAACCGTGGCTCACGCACTATGGACTCTCGCTTTCCGCTTCACAATGATCTCCTATGGTTGGGTGCATAGCTGGGAGGGACGGACGGGACCCTTAATACTGTTTCTGTATTTAATAAGGCCGCACGGCCCTCTGTCACTGCTGTATGAAGATGATATTGATGCCAAACTGCACATGTTTATATGTTTTGCTGATTGCTATTGTCTTTACGCTGCAAACGAGAAAATGCCAATAAAAACAGTTTAAAAAAAAAAAGAATAGTAAAACAGTACAACCGTCTAAAAGAATATAACAATTAAATATATTACAGAGCTGAGTAACTATTTAGTCTAGCAATACCTTAGAAATTAAGAAGTACAAATAAAATAGTGGAATATAGTAAAAGGAACAAACAATATATATATATATTTATATTCTCTGTTTGCCAAGAGCGACTGCATTGATGAATGGAGCATTTCTATGGTTTTGATATATATATATATATATATATATATATATATATATATATATATATATATATATATATATATATATATATATATATATATATATATGTTTTTTTTGTTTTTTTACTAAAGATAGAGAAGGGAAAAAGAGGGATTAGAGAGAGTAAAAGAAAGACATAAGGAGATACAAATAAAAATAAAACTATAGGATAAAGGTGAGTGTGAAAAATAGTAAAAGGTAACCAGAGTAAATCAGATTTCATTTTTTGAGATCGCAAAGATGAAGAGACAGTAGATATTCTGTGCTCATCACAAATAAGATTCCACCATGTTAATATACATATTTTAGAATTATCTTTCCAACAAGTAAGTATAACTTAAAGGCAAGTGCAATGAAAAGATCAAATGATACAGACTTTGAAGAAAGATCATCAAAATCAGGTGACATAGGGGTCGATTACGATGTCGGGCGGATCGCCACCGCCCGCATGGCGGTGGCGATCCGCCCGCCATAATCGCCCGTCCGCCAACAAATTCCCCCGCCATATTACCATGGCGGAGGGGAGCCCGGCAGACTGTAAGACCGTCCGCATAGTTTTCCGCCCGGCCGAACAGTCGACCGGGCGGAAAGGGTTTAATATGGTGGCGGTGTCTGCAAGACACCGCCATCCATATTATGATGCCGGCGGAGATGAGCCTTTCCATGGTGGCGTCGCCGCCATGGAAAGGCTCGCGGTCTTTGCTGTTGGGGGCCCGTTGCGGGCCCCCAGGGTGTTGGGGGTGGGGGCTGCACATGGGGGTACCTATGGTACCCCCTGCATCTGCATGCACAAGGTGGCAGGCACCGCGCGGTGCCTGTCACGTTGTGCATGCAGATGCACAACATGCATTTCCAGCACTGTGGCGGGCGGTGTTGTGAGAACCGCCCGCCACAATGCTGGAAATGGGGGATGCCACCGTGGCGGTGGCATCCTAATCACATGTGCGAGACCGCCGCACACATAGCGGGCGGTCCCATTTACCGGGGCGATGGCGGGCGGACAAAGTCCGCCCGCCATCATAATCGGCCCCATAGTTCCAAGAAATACATTTTGAATGGATAGTGGAACATTTCATAAAAATATCATTAAACATTTAGACCAAATAGATTTCCAAAAATCAAACACTTTAGGACAGTAGTATAATAGATGGGTTAAATCACCATTAGAAAAAAGACTTGACCAACATAAGGGAGAGGCAGAGGAATCAATTTTATGGATAAAGGAGGGAGTGATAACAGCTCTATTATACACAAAAAATAAAAATTGAGTAATATTGGCAGCTTTGGAAGTACTGAAGATTTCATGCCATAGTTTATCCCAGCGATGAACAGATAGCGATATTGAAAGATCCTTCTCCCATAATAATTCAATAGAGGATTTAATTCTCACAGTAATAGGGAAGGATAAAAATGTATAGACGAGGGAGGCTTTGGGGTTGGAATCAAAAGTAGTATTATATAATGGTATCAAAGGAGTGACCGGAATGGAATCAGGAGGAAAGTTATTATTTACTAAAAAGGATTGGAGCACAGGTGATAATTGGTTGTATTGTTGTAAACAAGAATCAGGTAAGTCTTAACGTTCTTGTAATTGAGCAAAAGGTACAATGGTATTTTGGGAAACCAAATGATGGACATATAAAATACACTTTTCTTTCCAGTGCTTGAAATAAAATGATTTATGGTGAAACTTAATAAATGTGTCATACCAAATAGAAGACGCAAGAAAAGATTGATAGATATACATGTACAGTTAGACATGGAAACAACATCATAAAATGAAAAATCATGTAGTAAAGAACGTTAAAAAGTAATCCATTGTGAGTTAGGTGAGTTGTGATAGTCTTTAGTCAAAGCATAAAATTGTTGAATTAAAAAAGCAGTATGGGGGGCGTGGCCTGAGGCGTCAAGATGGCGGTCGCACTCTAAGAGTGCTCCGGACCCCCTCCGTCATCCGCCTGTTATCCACCCTTATACGACCATCCTCGCTGTCACCGGGAGCCCCCTGCTCCCTCAGCTGTGCTCCGGTTCTACTGTCTGGCGAATTGGACCCCCCAGTGCTTTGGTCTGGCCTCCCTGCCTTGGAGGCCCTTCTGGTCTAAAATGGCGGCCTCCCCGGCGACCTGTCCCTGAGCCGGACGCCCTGGACCCTGGTGCCCCGTCCTGGGGTCCCTCCTGCCGGTTCGGAGTGCTCACCTGACCTCCTGGACCGCCTGTGACCTGGCCGAGCGGTGAACCGTGTGCGGCGTCTATGGAGCGACGGCCCCGCTGAGGTGACACCCAGGGCCGCGAGGAGGAGATCGGCGGCGGCGCCGCAGGAGGCGACCGCGCTCCGTCCGCACGGGGGACTCCTCTTTGCCGCCTGCCTCTGCCTGTTGCCTTCCCTGGGGCTGACCTGGGCTCGGGCTATTTGTGGTGAGGGGCTCGTGGCGGTCGGGGTGCTGCCGGCTCGGCTGCCGGTGTCGGGCAGCGGCGTGAGTGCCCTCGGCCTCCTCCCTTTCCTTAGTGATCCGGTCTCCGCCACCCTGCTCATTGGAGGAGGGGCCTGCCCTGAACTGAGCATTGGCTCCCTGCGCTTTGGCCCACTGAGGCCCGGCGGGGGCCTCCCTTGACGCTGTGGCCCCCGGAGGGGCCCGCATCCTCGCCCACAGCTGTGTGACCTGCTGCTCCGGCCTCCTCCCTGCCTGCGGAGGGAGCTGGCGCTTGGGGCTACGAAGATCCCTGCGGACCGGCGGTGAGTGGGGTGAACCCAGGGGGTGGTGTGGGGGCAGCGTGGATGCTGTGGAGGCCCCCCCCTCGCCTCGCCGTCCTGCTCTGCACCGCACTGCCGCCCCGAGGGGGCCCTCTCCTGTACCACCAATCCCGGCCACCGCTATCGGGTGGCGGCGTGAAGAGCCCCTGCCCGTGCCGCCTCTGGGGGGGTGTCTCTGTGCGTTTGCCTGCCCGCCTACCTACATCGCCCTGCTCGGACCCGGCTCTTCGCTGGCGGAGTCGCCCCGGGGTCGACCCCCCTCTTTCTGATGGGGCCCCCCCTCGGCGGGCTGGGGCTCTCCTAGCGGGTGCGGACTCCCTCCCGGCCTTCGTGGCTGGGCGGTGCGGGGCGCGCTGCCGGGCCCACTGCCGGGCCTCCTCTGGCCCTTGCCCTCGGCCTAGACCTGTCTGCACCCCTGTTGTCTATCTCCTGGGGGTGGATTGCTTACCGTCTGCTACGGAGCGCATTGGTGGCCCGCCCTCCCGGGGCCCCTCCTTCCTGCCCCTTCGGCCCTCCTTCTTGGACTGAGAGGGGACGTTGTCCGCCACTGCTCGTGGCGCCGGATCCGGGGCCTTGGCGAGGCATTGGGTGGCCTGGGGGTTTGCAGGGGCCCGGGGGGACTGGCCTGGGCGCCCGGACCTGAGTGTTGACGGTCTGGGCGCGGGGGCCCTCTTCCTCCCCCCTCCTGGCTGGGACTGTGGACCGTTCCCCCCCCTCCCCCTGCTCGCGCACTGACCGGACCTCATCCCTGGTGGCGATGGGCAGGAACCGCACCATACAGACCCCTGCCCCTCAAACCCAAACAACAATGGATCAATATACCACGACCGACCGGGACCCTGGAGGAGGAGCGCCCAGTACTCCTGCCCCCGTTGGGGGAGACCTCTCCACCATCCTCCAGGCGATTGGCGCATCGCAGGCCTCAGTTGAAGCTAAGATTGGTGAGGTGAGGGTGGACGTGGCCCTCATTCGCCAGGACCTGCGCAACGCAACGGCACGGATTATGGAGGCAGAATCACGCATCACCACAGCCGAAGACGACATAGGCCAACTTAAGACTCAGGTGGCCCGCCTCCAGACCCAGACCTTGGAGCTCCACCGTCGGGCCGAAGACGCGGAGAACAGGTCGAGGAGAAACAACCTACGCCTCATTGGATTTCCCGAAGGGGTTGAGCAGGACCACGCGGACACGTTTGTGGAGACCTGGGTACGCTCTTGGATGCCCAAAGACTCCCTTTCCCCTTGGTTCGCGGTTGAGCATGCCCATCGTTCCCTGGCCCACCGTCCTCCGCCTGGGGCTCCAGCCCGGCCCATCATTCTGAGGGTCCTCAGCTTCCAAGACCGGGATGCTATCCTCCGAGCGGCTAGGGCGCAGGGTCCACTGGCGTTTCAAAACAGCAAGATCATGGTCTTCCCGGACTACACCAGGGAGGTACAGGCCCAGCGTCGAACTTATGATCAGGTCAAGCAGAAGCTCCGCAGCATGGGCCTTCGCTATGGTCTCCTCTTCCCAGCCCAGCTCAGAGTGGTGTTCCAGGACAAGGTATTCTTCTTTGAAACCCCCCAGGCGGCCTGGACCTGGCTCACGGAGGAGCGTCCCCTCCGGGGCCAACCGGTCTCCTCCCCACCTCGGCGAGAGAATACGCGGCCCCGCCGGGACACGCCCAGACCTCAGCGGCGCCGCACCAGGTCCCGCAAGCAGGGGGACCGCCGCGACGAGGCCTCCAGATCGCCGGATGCGGTATCCCACCGGTCCCTTCCCCAGGCGCTAACCCAGAGATTGGTTATTTCCAGCTCGAGGGGCTCCCTGAATGACCTGAGCCGCATCCCAGACCCTCCAAGACTCTGCGCCCTGCCATATCAGACTCGGACTTGTCGAGGAGCCCTGCTCTTCGGGGATCTGGGGACGACGAGGGAGCTTGAACTCAAAGGCCCAGAGTCTGGGGGTCCACATATTGTCTTCTCACACTGCTCCAAGTGACAGCACAACAGTTTCAAATGTATTTTCAGTTGTACACGAATCTTATATCCTACTATATGGAGGGGTCCATCTACGTCATGTTCATGTCCTGCTAACCGTTTTAGCTTAGCCTTTTGATTGGTTGTGTTGCTGTTTTAGGGCGTTTTTCTTTCAGGGCGACAGATGCTTCACTTGTGAAAGTGTAGGGTGGGGGGTGTTGGGGGGCGAGGGAGGGTGGGTAGACCGTTGTCTCCCAACTGGTTTTTGTTTTTGGCCGCCTATGGGCCGCTGTTCTTTGTTTCTGATAGCCTTTTCAGCACACACGCCACTGACCCTGTCCCGTGCTTTCCCGGAACATATGGGCTTCATTCACGGGTCTCCCCTGGAGTGGGCCGGTGCTCCCCATTTTGCCTGCCAGCGCAGTGCGCACGCCCACCACTATGCCAGCCTCTAGACCAATCCCGGTTCCCGGATCCAGTCCTTACATCCGTGTTCTGGGGGGCCGCTCCCCCCGAGGCAATGGCCCCTTTACCCCTTAACCAGTGCCCTGATGTCCACCCTTCCTAGACCCCTCCACGTCCTGTCGTGGAACGTGAATGGTCTCCTAGACCGGATCAAACGAACAGCGGTTCTCCGCAGTGCCCAGCGCCAAACGCCTGATATCCTCTTCATACAAGAGACACATCTCATGGGGACTCACTGCACTTTCCTTGCCCGATACGGGTTCGACAGGGTCTGGCACTCCGGCTATGCGCAGGGATCCTGGGGGGTGGCCATATTGATGCGCAGGGGTTTTCCCTTCCAACTGACAAGGGTGGAGACTGATGTTCAGGGATGCTCCGTCGCCATTACGGGTAGGGTCGAGGGGTACCCTCTTAATCTCCTCTGCACATACATTCCTCCCACGATACAACCTACAATCCTCAAACGCCTCACGGTGCTGGTTTCGACTTTCTCCCAGGGTCTGACGGTCGTCGGGGGCGACTTTAATGCCATTCTACAGCCGCTGCGCGACTCAACGGGTACTCCCACGGCGACTCGCCTCGCCTCCGCTAAGCGTCTCTCTGACTGGTCCGCTGCTCTGGGTCTCTGCGATGTATGGAGGGTATGGAACCCTCGATTGGACCAATACACCCATACCTCAGCGGCACATCACACCCACTCTCGCATAGACCTACTACTGCTGCCTGCCCTTGTCTGCCAACGTGTGACTGGGGTGGCTATTCTTCCCCGCGGTATTTCCGACCATTCTCCCGTCTCTCTCCGTCTCGGGCGACCCAACGAGGGCATCCGCACGGTCTGGCGGATGAACGCCTGGTTTTTGCAGGATGCTGATTTTGTGGAGAACCTCCGGCAGGAACTTGAGCACTATCTAGCCGCCAATAAGGGCTCGGTCCCCTCCCCGGGCACAGTCTGGGAGGCCGGTAAGGCCACGATGCGCGGCGTAGCGCGGGGGCTGATCCATGCACGACGCGCGGCCCAGAATGCCCGCTTGTTGCAGCTGGAGGCCCAGGCGGCTCAGTTGGAGGCGGCTCACCCTATTCCCGATGATGCAACTTCCTCCCGACAGCTCGCTCTCCTCCGCGAGGAGATTTGCCATATATCCTTAGAATCCGCCAAAGCGCTTTGGCGATCCTCGGTGGCGCGCGTTTACGGATGGGGGGACAAGAACGGGAAGCTCCTCCACAGTCTTGTTTCCTACCCCAGGGCCAGTCGCATCATCCCCGAGATCCGAGACGGAGCTGGTACCCATCACCTCTCCTCCCGGGCCATTGCCCAGGCATTTGCGGAGTACTACGCTCGCCTCTATGAGGCCCGGCCCCTTGGGGCCCCTGTGGCCGGGCTGCTTTCCAAGGCCTCCGTTCAGCTGCCCAGCCTCCCCCGAGCAGTCTCGGAGACATTGGATCTCCCCCTCACCCCGGAGGAGGTGCACAGGGCCATTACTCTCCCACATTCTGGCAAGACCCCCGGCCCGGATGGATATCCCCAGGAGTACTATGCGGCCTATCAGGATTTGTTGGTCCCGCACTTGGTGGAGCTGTTCCGCCATGTGGTAGACGCGGGATCCTTCCCTGCAGAGACAGATGTGGCCACCGTTGTGGTGATCCCCAAGACGCAGCCGCCCTCCCTCGCCTGTGCGGACTATCGTCCCATCTCCCTCATCAACACAGAGGTGAAGATTTTCGCCACGGTTCTGGCGCAACGCCTCCGTCCCCTTCTGCACGACCTGGTCCACCCGGACCAATGTGGTTTTATGCCCGCCCGTAGTACTCGGCATTGCATACACCGCCTCCACCTCGCCCACCGCCAGTTGCTTACCCCGTACCTGGCTCTGCTTCTCATAGATTTCGAGAAGGCATTTGATACCGTCGACTGGCGTTATCTGGAGGAGGTGCTGGAGCTGATGGAATTTGGTCTCCCCTTCAGGAGTTTCGTCCACGTCTTGTATTCCAACCCCACAGCACGGGTCTTGGTCAACGGAGCGCTCTCCGAGGTATTCCCCATCCGGAGGGGCACCCGTCAGGGATGCCCGCTCTCACCGCTCCTGTTTGCCTTGGCAATGGAGCCCCTGGCCCGGCTCGTCCGGGGTGACCCTCTCATCCGAGGGTGGGAATGGGACCCCTCTCGAGTGGACAAAATCGCCCTCTATGCGGATGATGTCCTTCTCTTCCTGGCGGATCCGGAGGTCTCTGGCCCACGGAGCCTGGATGTTCTCCTAGCCTTTGAGCAGGTCTCGGGCCTGCGCCTCAACCCGGCAAAATCTACGTTGGTTCCTCTTCACCCGTCCCGATCCTGCTTCGATTGGCAAACCACCATCCCCCTGCGGCGGCAGTCCTTTAAGTATCTGGGGATCTGGGTGACCCTGCTCCCAGAACTTGAGTGGGCCCTTAACCTCACGCCCTTGGTCAACAAGACCAAGACGGACCTTAAACGATGGCAGTCCCTCCCTCTTAATCCCCTAGGCCGTAGCGCCCTTTTTAAAATGATGGTTCTTCCCCGTTTTCTTTATATTCTCCAGAATATAACCTTTCACCTCCCAGGGAGCTGGTTCTGGGAGCTTGATGGCCTGCTTACCCGGTTTTTGTGGGGGGGCGGACGACCACGGATGGCGCTGGCTCACTGCCGGATTCCTCCATATGACGGCGGCATGGGGGTGACTAATCTCCATCTCTACTACCTGGCCACTAGACTCATTGTGGTCCATGACTGGTTTACCGGCAGCTGGTCCGACCCGGCATACCGAGTTGAGCTCCAAAAGATGGACTTCCCACAGCTCCAGGCTTACTTGTATGGGGCTCCGATACCCCAAGCCCTTCCCCCCATCACCAGGGCCGTCTTACTGGCCTGGCGCACCGCCCTGCGCCACACGAAATGGAGCCGGAAACTTATCCATCACACGCCATTATGGCATGGAACTTGGCTGCGGGAGACTTCTTCCCTGCGGGACTTCGACCACTGGGACCGCCTGGGGATCTCACTTCTCGGGGACGTCTGGACAGAGGACCACATCAGGACCTTCACAGACCTGCAACAACGCTACTCCCTCCTCCCCTCCCAGTTTTACCGATACTTACAGCTCTGGCACGCCCTCAATGTGCACATCCCATCCCCCACCTCCTTTCCTGAATTCAGTCCGCTTGAGGCACAAGTGATGATGGGAGACCTGGGCAGCGGGGGGATATCGAGGATTTATCGCTCCCTGGTGAATAACGGCCCCGCATCCCTGGACTCACTGCGTACCCGCTGGGAGGGTTGGCTGGGCCCCTTGGAAGACGAGGACTGGCGCGATGCACTGATGGCCCCTAGGACCCTCACGACCTCCTCTAAACTGCGTCTGGTGCAACTATATTACCTACACACGGCATATCTCACCCCCGAACGGCTGTACAAGGCACGACTGCGGCCTACCCCGAACTGCGCACGTTGCGACCACTCCCACGCTGACTTCTCCACTCCCACTACCACATGATCTGGCAGTGTCCCGCCCTTACAGCATTCTGGACGGGAGTGGAACTGGAGCTCACATTGGCCCTGGGGTGGGAGGTCCCCCATGACCCGGAGCGCCTGCTTCTAGGGGTGTTTGATGGCCTAGGCGGCTCGCGAGCCGACAAGCATCTCCTTGGCACTGCGGTGGCTGTGGCCAAGAGGGACATTGCAGCGCTCTGGTCTCAGACCAAGCCCCCTACAGTGCAGAGATGGAAACGAGGGGTGGATTGGTGCGGATCTCAGGAGGAACCTCTCTTTGAGGCCCGAGGCTGTCCTGATTTATTTCAGAAAATTTGGGGTAAATGGTTCAACCTCATATCATAACCACTGTGGAGGTCTTGGGTGTGGGGACAAACTTGTATGGGCCCCTGGGGCAGCGAGTGGGGGTGTGGGTTTGTGGCATTTTTCTCTTGTTATGCTGCCACAGATACTGTGCTGACACCGGCTGTCGCTGTATTGTTGTTGTGGTTTCTCTTAAATATCAATAAAATTGATTATCAAAAAAGCAGTATGATACAGCTTAAAATTGGGGAAACGTACAACTCCTTCATTCTTTGGACGAATTAATTTAGATAGGGCAACACGAGCCGATTTATTATTCCAAAGAAATTTGGTGCAAATAGAATTAATTTGGGAAAAATAATAATTAGGAATTTTGAAGGGTAGCATAGAAAGTATAAAAAGAACATGTGGTAAAATCATTTTAATGGCCTCTAATCTGCCCCATCAGGATAAGTGAAGAGGAGACCAGGTAGAGAGTAAGGGGGTGATTACGATGGCGGACGGACTTCAGTCCGTCCGCCATCGTGTCGGGGAGTGGGACCGTTCGCCTACAAGGCGGCGGTCCCACCGGTGATATTACCATGCCAACACCACCATGGCGGTCGCATCTACCATCTTTAACATTGCGGCGAGTGCTGCTAGCTGCAGCACCCGCCGCAATGTTAAAGATGCACTGTGTACATTTCCCTGCACTACATGGCAGGCACCACGCAGTGCCTGCCACATGGTGCAGGGAAATGTGGGGGGGGCATCATAGGTGCCCCCCAAGTGCCACAAGGAAGTGCCCCTGCAAAGGGGATGCCCGCAACTGGCCCCCAAAGTAGATCCCCGCCAGCCTGTGAATGGTGGTTGAACCGCTATTCACAGGCTGGCGGGAATGCAGCATCCTAATCTGGCGAACGGTGCCTGCTAGGCACCGCCACCATTTTAGAGATGCTTGGTGGGTCCGCCAGGCAATCCTAACGATTGCCTGTGGCGGACCCATGGCGGACGGACTTTGCGCCGCCAGCACACCGCCTGCCATCGTAATGTGGCGGACGGAGAAGTGATTCACGATGGCGGTGAAACCGCCACGGCAGGCTGCCGGTGGTGGTTTCTCCGCCATCGCAATCAGCCCCTAAGTTTGGAATTTTAAGTTTTAGGGCATACAAATTATGAATAAGTATATTACGAATAGTGGGGGAAAACCAGACACCCAAGTATTTAATCCTGGAAGGGCACCATGGAAAATTATTTTGATCAAACAAGTAACAGTAGCATGAGGAACTTAAAGGTAAAATCTCAGTTTTATGGAAATTTAACTTGTAACCAGAAATATTGGAATATAAATGAATCTCTTGCAAAAAGGGATCTTAAGGATGCAAGGGGAGTAGACATATAAACCAGGATATCATCTGCTTAAGCTGAGAGTTTGATTTCAAGAGAGTTATGTTTAAAACCAGATGTACAAGGATACAACGAATGCGTTCAAGAAAGGTTTAAAGCAGAGAAGCTAAGGCAGAGGTGAAAGAGGACAACCCTGTCTAGTGCCTCTATGTAAATTAAAATAAGGGGAGAAACGCCCATTAACAAAAACACAGGCACGTGGTTCAGAGTATAGTAATTTGATAAAAGAAATAAAATTTGGGCCAAAACCAAACCAATGGAGAGAATTAAACATAAATTGCCAATTAATACGATCAAAGGTTTTTTCAGCATCAAGGAATAGGGCAGCAAGAGAAGAGTGAAATTTTTTCCAAAAAGCATGGAAGTTAGAGAACATCCTGGCATTATCGGAAGCAAGTCTGCCCTAAATAAAACCAGCTTGGTCAGGTTTAACAAGAAGGGCGATAACATCTTTCAACCGAGAGGCCAGAATTTTAGCAAGCATTTTACAATCATAGTTAATTAACTAAATTGGACGATAATTTTTACAGAGGGCAGGATCCTTATCTGGTCTAGGAGTAAGAACAATAAGGGAGTCTAAAAAGGAGCCATTAGCTTTAGAATTCAATAAAAAAATGTTAAAAGTTCCAGTAATTTAGGAGCGAAAAAAGAGGATATAAACTCTATAGAAGAACCACCTGAACCAGGAGCTTTGGCTTTTTTCAAAGATTTGATAGAATCAATAACCTCCTGAAGAGTTATGTCCTTTTCAAGAGCATTAAAAGTGTTAGGAATGGAAGGTGGATTAGGAAGGCCGTGAAAAAAAGTTTGAATATTGATTGCATTCAGAGGGACAGGTATCCTCAGTATATAATGATTCATAGTAAGATTGAAAGGCTTTAATGATATCAGGGTCAGAAGACAACATAGTGTTGGTAAATTCGTTACGAATAGGACCAATATTTTTCCGTTCCAATTGAATTTTTAAATAATTAGCCAACATTTTGCCAGCTTTATTTTGACCTCCATGGTATTTAGATTTAATTTTAAGGAGGACGTTGCATGCGTCAACAGTAGCAAGTTTATTAAGGGCAGACTTAGCTTTAATCAGTTCCTGCAAATTGGAGGGGGATTTGGAAGTGAAATAAGTATATTCAAGAGCTTTAATATGTTGGAGAGCTGAGAGGTATTTGGAATTAAACATCTTTTTTCTTTTTAGCAGAATAGGCAATAGTAAAGGCCCTACAGGAAGATTTAAAAGCATCCCAATTATTGTGAACAGAAGTGTACTCAGATTGATTATATTGAAAAAAAAACCTGTTAATAAAGGAAGTCGCTTCCAAAAATAAAGGTTTGGTCCGATAATAAAGAATTGTTAAATCTCCAATGTCCCCTTATTAAGAGACAAATTAAAAGAGGACAAAACAGGGGCATGATCAGAAATAAAAATAGAACCAATTTCTGACGATTGAATAGAGGGGAGTAAAGATTTAGAGACTAAAATATAATCGATTCTAGACATAGTATGATGAACATTAGAGAAAAATGTAAATTCATATGTATCAGGGTTACAAGTTTTCCATACATCGAAGAATGGACAAGAGGTAATGGCGGTTTGGATTGCTTTACGCGATTTATCAGGTTTAAATTTACAGTTAGATTTCCTATCAGTGAACGGGTCTAACCAGTCATTAAAATCACCAGCAACAATTATATTAGCGTTAGCAATAGAGGACAGCTTTAATTTAACACTATGCCAAAATTCAGGGTCAGATTTGACAGGGCGATAAATGTTGAAAAAAGCTAATTGTTTTTTAAAAATAATAGCATCAAGCAATACCCATTGTCCATTCGTATCACATTCAGTTGATAAAATGTGAATATTTATAGATTTTTTTTTTTTACATATTTTATTGATTTCGTACAATGTGGCGCCTTGGTAAAGCGCTGCAGCAATTAGTACATTGGTACATAGTTCTCGCAACTCCTACACAATGTGTTGCAGCGTAATCATTTTAGCGTTTAACATACAAGTACCAATAATAGCCCGTCTTGGGTGTTGACAGCTATTTCAGTTGTATATTGTCCAATAAAATCAAACAAAAAAGATAACGTTTCTTAACTACCCACCCCCTCCCACTAATCTGGCTCACCCCCAGATGGAAAGATTCGGACCTGAGGTTCGGCCTTTTGCTCATATATACGTCATATGGGGATCACTAGGTGAAGGACGCCAGTCAGGTGGACCGGCCCAGCATCAAGTAAGGACTGGTGGAGAAGCCTAATAGTGTCTCGTGCGGAGGAAAGGGGGTGCTGTGTGCTATACGTGGTGTGGCATAAGGGGATCAGTGGCCTTAAAGGCCTCCAGCATCTGGTCCCATTCCATGGAGATAGGTATTTTACGCATCCCACGGTATTCCTCCCGTCTAATGACTGCGCTTTCTGCTCCACCCCATCGGACCATCTCTCCGTGCCAAGTGGATACAATTGGGGGGAAGGCCAATTTCCATTTCATTGTTATGTAGTGCTTTGCTATGAGGAGGGCCATGTCCGTGAAGCGGAGCTGCACTTTCAAAGACTTAGGGCGCCTGAGTAATCCCAGCAAGCAGTGCTCCGCTGTGTCCCAGTTGTGGATTCCTGTAATATCTCCTATGATTTGTGAGACTGAAGACCAGAACCCTCTGAGGCGCGGGCACGTCCATAACATATGCAGAATGTCCACGTCCTCTGTTTGGCATCTAGGGCAACAGACGCGCGCCTCGGGATATATGCAATTGAGGCAGTGTGGGGTGAGGTAGGCCCTGTGGAGGATCATATATTGTATGAGCTTAAATTTGGAGTTACGGGACACCGTTTTGGGGTATTCCAGGAGAGAGGACCAGTCCCTATCCGTTAAGTCCTTTCCAAGCTCTCTAGACCACTTTTCCCTAAGAGTCGTAAGGGAGGTCCCTGCGTGTGCCCGGGCACCCCTGTACAGCCAACTAATGAGGTGGCGTCCCTCACCCATCAGGTAGACAGCATGTGTTAACTCGTGTGTGGGGGACTCTTCTCCACTTGGCGACCAGTGCTTTTTTACATATCGGGTAAAGGCTACGAGTAACATAAAAATAGAGCGCGGGACTCCTTGTTCCTGAGTAAAGTTCACGTGGTCCATCAGGGCGCTGTCAACAAACAGCTCCCCCACCATGGAGACCCTCTCTCGTGACCAACAGAGTATACTCCGTCTGGTGACCAAGCCTGTTGTGGTGGGAATTCCAAGTAAGGGGATGATAGAGGCATAGGGGAGGCATTGCCTGGTGTGTTGTAAGGCCTTTTTCTAGTAAGAAAGCGCTATTCGCAACAAGAAGGGAGAATCAGGAGGTATCCTGCTCCGCGGTAATAGCAGGGTGTGCAGGGTGCCCTGGCTCAGGGATTGCGCCGTGTAGCCAACTTTGTGCAAATTTCGGCCCGCGAGCCAATACGATAGCCATTGTAACTTACTTGCAAAGCAGTAGGCACGAAAATCCGGCACCCCTAGTCCACCTTCGTCTGGCCTCAGCTGTAGCTTGGCCAGTCCCACCCTTCTGCGCCCTGTTCCCCAAATGAGGTCCGACAGGAGGGAATACAGTGTTTTGAAGATAGAGGCAGGAAATAGTACTGGCAGGTTTGTGAAGAAGTACAACAGGCGTGGGAGGACCACCATCTTAGAGATGGCTATTCTGCCCATCACCGAGAGGGGCAACGACCACCCTCGTCAGATTGCCCTCTGTTAAATTTTGTGGAGTCCTGTACATTTGGATACCCAGATATTTGAAAGTGTGTGGGGCGACTGCAAGGGCGAGCTGTCCAAACTTAACAGTTTCCGGGCGCTCTCCCAGATGAAAGAACGCATGGGATTTCTTCTCGTTTATAGCAAGGCCCGAGATATGTTCAAATTGTTTAAAAATACTCGGAATGGGTTCTAAGTCCTTGGTCAAATCGTGGGTGTATAGAATAAGATCGTCAGCGTATGCTGACAGTACGTGCACTGAACCACTCAGCCGGATCCCTTTAGTTTCTGCTTCCCTCCGGAGTTTCATTGCAAGGGGTTCTAGCGCTAGCACGAACAGCAATGGTGACAAGGGGCAGGCCGGTCATGTGCCTCTGCCCACTGGATAGGGTTGTGAGATGTGGGAGCCAGAGCGGACTCGTGCCGTAGGGGCCGTGTACAGCAGGTTGACCCAGCTCATGTACCCCTGTGGAATGCCAAATTTGTCCATAGCCATGATCATGTACTCCCAATTTAGGGTGTCGAAGGCTTGGCGTAGATCGAGGGAGATACATCCAGCGTCTCGATAATCATCAGGGGTGGCTTCCATTACATAGTGGATGCGCCTGATGTTCAGGGAGGTGCTACGGGCGGGGACGAAGCCACACTGATCGGTATGGATCAGTTTTGGCAGATAAGGAAGTCGTCGGTGGGCCAGGATCTTTCTTAGGATTTTGTATTCCGTGGCTAAGAGCGATAGAGGGTGGTAGCCCAACATATCCCGTGGGTCTCTGCCCAGTTTAGGGATGGAGGTGACCAGGGCTTGCATAGTGGAAAGAGGTAGATTACCGGCCTCGTGGGCTGTTTGGTATAGGTGTTCCAGGTGTGGGGTTAGTTTATCTGATAAGTTATCAAAGAACTCCGCAGGAAGGCCATCTAGGCCCAGAGCCTTATTACGTGGAAGTTCTCGGATGGCCGCCTTAATTTCAGCCTTGGTAATTTGGCCGAATAGGTCTTCTTGTGCCGCGCGCGTGAGTTTAGGATAAGTTAGGTTGCCCAGGAAAGCTGATATGGGCTCCTTCACTGAGCTGCCAGGGGCTCGGTATAGTGCCTCGTAATATTCGCAGAAGGCCAGATTAATGTCTTGCTGTGTGTTCGCTATGGTGCCGTCCGACAGGGCCACCTCTTGTATGGGGGTGAGGGGGCACATCTCACAGTAGTCATGCCAGGAGTGCTCCAGATTTGTCCACCTCAGCGTGTTTGCACTGGGTAAATGATTGCTAGTCTATCACTAGGTGCCGCTCCAGGAGTTCAGCGTGTTGTATAAGCGCCTTCTGCACTGCCTCTGTTTTCGAGAGGTTGCTGACCGCCTCCTGTTCTAATGTGTTTAGAGTGGCTTCCACCGATTTAAGGTTATTGTGGATCTCTTGTCTGGCCCCCACAGTGGCCCCGATGGCAGCAGCCCTGGTCACTGTCTTAAACGCATCCCATTCTACAAGGCAGGAGGAAGCCAAATTAGTATACTCTTTAAAGTAATTAGTAATAGTCGACGCCATAGTAGCTCGGAAAACCGCATCTTCCAACATCTGCGGCCATAACCTCCAAGTAGGGACAGGAGTGGGGGTTCTTCCCCAGGATAGCGTGACCTCCAACGGGTTGTGGTAGGAGAAGGTCTTACCCAGATATGTAGTATGGGACACTTGGGATGTTATGGAGAGGGAGCAGAATATGCTGTTGAGTCGTGTGTGTAGTTGGTGGGGCGGGGAGTAGAAGGAATATTCATGGCTGTTTGGGTTTATAAGGTACCATACATCACCCAGCGACCAGCCCGCCGCCCATGCCCGTAAAGAATCCGCCTGTCTAATAGAGACAGCTCCCTGGACCGGGGTGAGAGCAGTCCAGTTGGACATCTAAGACTGTGTTATATCTCCTCCCAACACCCAAGGGTAGCCCACCCAGTCTGCCAGCACTGCGTTAAGGTATGTTAAAAATATGTCCTGCTCGTAGTTCGGAGTGTATATGCTGCCAATTACTATGTGTGTACCATCTAGTGTGCCATGGACCATGACATACCTGCCCTGAGTGTCAATGCGCTGCTCCAGGGCCACAAACGGGAACCCGTGTTGTACCCATAGGACTGTTCCCCTCGCGAAGGCGGAAAATGATGTGGTGAACACTTGGCCTCTCCATTATTTGTGGAGCTTAACCGCCTCAGACTCTATGAGGGGGGACTCCTGAATCAGGGCAATCTGTGCCTTTCGCCTATTCAATTGGGCATTAATCCTGTGGTGTTTGTGAACAGATCCCAACCCCCTGACGTTCCTGGTGACTATAGTGTAGTTTCCCAACTTGGCCATGTATTCGTTTGCTCAGTTCTTGAATCTACTTGGGGTCGTGATCCGGGTGATGTGTAGAGTGCAATGTGGGGTGAGCCAGATTCCCAAAGACCAATAGTAACTCCCAATACTAGGACTAGCTCAAAAACTATGCTGGTCCAAACAATATACACAACTGTGTGAACATTCTTTCGATTTCGATGGGCTTTCGCTACCGGGGGGGGTGGTTCCTACGTCGTGCATAACGCACCAGGTGGTGTGCTTCTACGTGAGTGACTGGACCCTAAATTCTTTATTAGTGAATAAGAGAAGCTGGGGGGAGGGGTAAAACATTTATATATGGTACCTTATGTCTCCACAGTGAGTTTAATACGTCTCAGTCTCTAGAGGATATCCCCGCGTGGGGGAACCTTCAACCAAATAGGTCCTTTACTGTCTGTGGAGTGATCGAGGGGAACAATGCAACGCTGCTCTCTGAGTCTGAGTGCATGTTGGTGTCTTCTGAGGATTCCAGTGATGAGGGGGGGTTGGGGTCTCTGAAGGCAGCCACCGCAGTTAGTGCCGCCTCTCTACCCTGTAGGGCCTGCTCCGGCGAGGGGCTCTTAGCGTTGGTTTTGCGGATCGATTTTTTGCGGCGCGTTCTCTTCCCTGTTGCCGTCCGTGGTTCGCGGCTTGTTCTCTGTGACAGGCCCTCCAATGATTAGGAGGGGAAGGTAGCCTCCAGCCAGTCGCCCGCAGCCTCCGGACTATCAAAGAAGTGTGCCTTTTGGTCATTTATAATCTTCAAACGGGCCAGGAACAATAGAGCATATTTGAGGTTCAGGGCTCTGAGTTTCTTTTTAAGTGATTGATATGAGACTCTTTGGCGTTGGACCAGAACAGTGCAGTCTGGGTATAGTGAAATCCGGTGATTCTCGTATAGGGGATTTCTCCCTGGCCATTTGGAGCAGGGTATCGCGGTCCCTATAGTTGAGAATAAGGGCTATCATTGGGCGCGGGGGCACCAGTCGTTGGTCTCCCTGCAGGGATTCTGTGCACCTGTTCCACGCAGAAGAAATCAGATAGGCCCTCCGGGGCTACATGCTCTTTCAGCCATTGTTCCACGAAGCGGGTGGCGTTGGGGCCCTCAGAGCGTTCCGGCAGGCCTATTATTCGAACATTGTTCCGCCGTGCCCTGCCTTCTGCGTCTTCAGCCCTGTCGAGGAGGCCGGTTAGCTGCCATTGCATTTGTTATAATTGTTCTGCATGCTCTTTGTATTGTGGCATTAGTTCCGACAGAAGTAGTTTATTGTTCTTCACTGTGTAGGACAGATTGTCGTGATCCGCCTTAAGGAGCGTGAAACCGGTGGTCAGGGAGCCTATTTGCTGCTCTATTGGCTTCCGCGACTCTCGCACCTCTTGCAATATGAGGTCTAGCTTGTCCGGGGCAGATTCTATGTTGGTCGGTGCAATGCAGCTCATTGACGGTGTTTGGGCGGTGTTGTCCATGTCTTCCTGAAGCTGCGAGCCCGCAGATGCCACCTCAGGTGCCCGTCCCTTCGTGCATCCCATGTTGCAATGTTCAGCGGGGACCGTGCCTCCCCCCACAGCAGAGCACAATCAAGGGTTGTAGTGCCGTCAGGTGAGTAGGCACCGAGGACAGTCAACCGGCCCAGCCCAAGCAGCACAGCGGTCCCCACCAGGCTCGTGCTCACAGTTCCCGGGGGGGCCCCTGGGCAGAAACAGATGCGAGGGCATAATGTTGCTTGGTAAGACAGATGTGGCGGTGGGCCGGTGGTTCCAGGCACAGTCCTGCGGATTAATCGTTCCCGCTGCTGAAGGAGGAGAGAGTAAACAGCTTGCAGCTGGCAATTATAGGAAACCCTTGCTGTGAGGAGTCGCAAGGGCCCCAGGTAGGCCATGCATCATGCCACCGGGGCGGCTCAATTGGCAGGCTAGAGGTGGGAGGAAGGACTCCTGTGATGGGGTAGGGCCGTCATCAGTCTATTATGCCCCAGCCTCCGTAGCCCGCAGCTGAATGTTCACCCCTTTGGTGACGCACCTGGCACTCCCCCGGCACACCGCACAGAGGGCCCAGATCGTACATTCCGCCACCCGCAGTTGCGGACAGCACAGGCCCAAGGGCCAAGGGAGGCTAAGTCACTAGAGCTCTGCGCCGCTCAGCAGGGACAGTCGGCTCGCCGCCTAGCTGGGAAGCACTCTGTGGTCTGCCGCGTGGGCTGGCGTTTCCCATCAGTTCAAGGAGGGGGCCGATCTCACCTCACTTAAAGTCCAGGGTCAGTGTTCGCTTCAGGCAGGGGCCGCCGTCCTCTTTACTCTGCCTGGACCCCGGGTGTGCCGAGGGGTCTCTCCCGATGCGTCCGCTCGAGGTTGCGGCCTCCTGTTGGTGGTACTGGGCCATCACCGGTGCAAGTCCCACAATGCAGCCGCACTGAGGGCGGGGAAGGGTGGAAGGCTGCTGCAGAATAGGACGCCGCCGCCTCCGGCGATTCGTATCGCGTTCAGCTCTTGCAGGTAACCCCACCGTTAGCCAGCTCGGATCTCCGGTGCCAGTACCTGCTTGTCTGGGCGGCAGCTCTTGGCCCCACGGAGACTGCGCAGGCACCGCTTTCAGTGTGCCGGGCCAGGGCATGCACAGCTCTCGTCCTCCACCCCTTCGCAGCTCTCTTGTCTCCAGTGGCGTCTTCTGGAGCCGCACGGCCCCTCTTGTGCCAGATCAGTCTTTATGTTCAGTGGGGGGGGGATATGGTACTGGATGCCCCCCAGCTACGGAGGCAGCCGCGGTCCATGCAGGTAACAGCGGTGGGGCGGTAGTGCCGTGTTGAAGGGGGATTTTGAGGGACGATGCCGAGGGAAAATTAATTGTTTGTTTAATTTTCCCTCAAAATACCCCCCAACGCGGCCCCACCGCCCCACCGCTGCTACCTGCATGGACCACGGCTCTACGGAGGTATTTACAGGATTATCGGGTCCTGCCATAGAGCTCCGCTAAAGTGCGGCCGCCATGTTCGGCGGTTAGCCGTGCCCCCGAATATTTATTGATTTATGGCATAGAATGGCTACACCACCCTTACGGTTAACTGCAGGAGAAAAGATAGCCTGACCAACCCACTGACGTTTAAGCTTAAGGGATTCAACATCATTTCAATGAGTTTACTGGAAGAAAGCAACATGTGAGTTAAGTTTCGATGAGTGAGAAAGTACCTTTTGATGCTTGACGGGGTGACCCAGACCACGAACATTGCAGGAGACAACATTAAACATGTTGTGGGGTAAGGATAATAAGGATAATGAAGCAGATATGACAAGCTGCAAAACCAATAAGGGAAGCAAAAGGATACCATATATCAACAATAGAATAACATAAAGAAACTGTCATTAGAATAAAAAGAAGAAAAAAGAAACCCTTATACAGTTATATGAAAAATAAAAAGATGAAAAAAGCTAAAAAGAAAAAGAAGGTGGACAGAAGAAAAAAAAAGGAAAAAAATATAAAAAGAAAGAGAAGAGGACAAGAGAGATAAAGGACAAAAACCCAGATCTCAAATGAAAAGACTGGGGAGCGAGTTCGCACCAAGAGTAAGAGCAACAACGGAGAGGAAAACATGAGAGTACATGAAAAATAGCCATATACTTAAAGGAATATATAACTAAAATTAAAAAAAATAAGAAAAGCCATGTGCAGAATTAAGTATATTAAGAACATTAAGCATTAGTCTCCATAGTCTGACTTGTAAAATTTTGTAGAATTTTTTTATTTTAACCAAATCATCAAAGGATTGAGAGACACCTTCATAGGTGAGTTTGCAGAGGCAAGGATGTAGAATGCCAAAATGAATGTTCAGTTGCCTCATTCAAGGTCGAAGGGCTAGGAATTCTTTTCGATGAGCATTTGTTGCATTGGAAATATCTTGAGAGATGAATATATTATGATCAGACCATACAAAGTGACGCTTTTCCTTCGCAGCCCTCAAGACACACATTAGGTCAGTGAACTCCAAAAAGAGCATTATGATACCACGGGGTTTAGTAGAATGGGGCTGAAAACAGGCCAGATGATGTGCTCACTGAATATTAAGAGGTGGTGTAGATTGAAGGCCGAGAAGATCCGTAAGAACCTCTTCAAGAAAGTCAAAAGATCAGAACCCTCAAGGTTCTCAGTAAGACCATAAAAGCAAAGATTATTCCTTCTGTTTCGATTGACAAGGTCTTCAGTATGTAGTTTAAGTTTCAGAATTTCTTGTTCCAGCATAGGGATTTTGGTAGCCATGTCTTGAAGATCACTAACGCGTTGTTCCATTTCAGACATCTTACCCTCCATAACAATCCTCAATTTGTTGCAATTTTTCAGTAGCTGCACACATGAAAAGGTTTGATGGCACGCACCTCATCCAAAATAGTATCTAAAACAGGGTTATGAGATGACAAAATTGGTGATGGAGGGTAATTTTTTGCTCTTTTTGGTTTTGTACCAGAAGAAGATGACTTGGAGGAAGTATACAAGTCACTGGCCATCTTGACATAGTGAACTGAACGCTGCGTAAGCTTTTGAAAAGACTGAATCCTTCCCATGCACTAAAAAGATAGTGTGAATAATTTAGAAGGGCAAATATTTCAAGCCATTAGTTGAAAAATATATATTGATATATTTTAGAATAAAAAAAAGGATTTATCAATATAACACACTTTTACTGAGACTACTGTATATAAAGGTGCCAGCTGCAGCAGAAGAATAGACACATGGCATCATTCACTAAGACCTCATTATTAGGTAGAAAACCATTTGTGCATGGTAAAGATAAATTGAAGCAGGATTGTAGCAAAGTCATTCAAAGTTAGACATATTTAGAAGCAGGTGCTGGAAACCGAATGAAGCGGAGGAGAGCGGGGACCAGGGATGTGAGCGGCGCATTGAGAAAATGGCGGCCGCTCACGTGTGTGACAGGAAACTCACCGCTGCAGCACCGGGAGATGAAAAACGCACCTCCGACAGTTCACATTAGCTTGCGGAGGTGTAGGGAGTTCAAAGGACCAAAATCCTTGTCGGAAGGTGCGTAACACAGCAAAGAAAAGCTAATAATACCGCATTTGCTCCATGTTCGCGGTGGAGCTCAGCAGTCCGCCGCCATCTTACTTCGGCGCGGAAGCCACGCCACCACAAAGCACTTTATTGTGGGAGTCCGGGAGTAATCAAATCCATGTTTCAGTGGTATTCACCAAGTAGACTCCTTGGATCAGAAAGCCACAACATAGTGGTTACCCCCAGAGTACGCAGAAAGAGATAGGGAGGCAGTGGTTTTTCGTTTCCTGTGTCCAAGCTCTGGAATACCCTCCCCCTTCATCTGACAAGTATGAAGCTTTATATGCCATTCAGGATGGCCTTGAAAACTTGGCTCTTTTCTGTGTGACTGACTATTCTCCCCTTCTGATCTGGAGATGGGCAGGTATATTCTTGGGATTCGTAATCAGCGCATTGATGCCCTTGAGCAGTTGGTTGCGCTATATACATTTATATCATATTATGTCATGTCTAGGATGATACAGAGGTTGCGGGCGTGGTCAGTCGGGAGGGGAATGGGCCGAGTTCAGGAGGCCACCACGCGTCCTTCCATGGTGAGGTATTGTTCCTAAAGATGAGGACTTCCGTCTTGTCCGTGTTGAGCTTGATGCTGTAGTCCTTCATCCAGTTGGTGAAGTTCATCATACATCTGTAGAAGTTGGCTCTGGTGGTGGAGGGGTCTTCTGACAGCGAGAGAATGAGCTGGGTGTCGTCAGCATAGTAGATGATGTGTGATTTGACGGTTGGCCAGGAGGGTCATGTACGTGTTGAAGAGGGTGGAGCTGAGGGGGCGATCATTTGGGGACGCCACAGATGATCTTCTTGAGTTCCAAGGTGAACAGAGGAAGACTAATACTCTGGGTTCTTCCGGTGAGGTATGAGGCGATCCATTTGAGGGCGTCTCCCTGGATTCTGATGAGGTGCAGTCTGTTGATCAGGATGTGACAGGAGACAGTGTCGAAGGCAGCTGACAGGTCCAGGACGATGAGAGCTGCCGTTGCGCCCTGGTCCAGGAGGGCCCTGATGTCATCGGTGGCTGCGACTGGGGCTTTCTCAGTGCTGTGTTTGGCTCGGAATCCGGCTTGACAGGGGTGCAAGAGGTTGTTGTGTTCCAGGTGTTCGGTGAGTTGCAGGTTGATTGCCCCGCTGGAAAGGAGAGCAGGGAGATTGACTTTCCATGTGTCCATCCACCGTATTTAGGGTGTACCAACATCAATGGAGGAAGGCAAATGCTGGAACATATGATGCACGCTTGCACATCAAATTACCAAACCCTAAATAGGGTGGATGGCTCTACATGGCAGTGAACAACTGATCAGCTAGTTTATGATGGCCCGCCACCTCTGCCAAACTCTATATCCCTAAATCTTCAGGTTACAACATAACTTTCTCTTTGCTACAATAAAAAAAAGTATTGGTTCCTGAGTTGTATATTAAAATTAAAAAGGGTTTGTATATTTGTTGTAAGTACACCTGCCTGCTGGGAAACACATATAGGGCCAGATGTACAAATATTAGAAATTGCAATTCCAAATTGGAAATTGCAATTCCTAATATACTAAAGACTTATTTTTAACATATCAAGTTTTAGTGAGGTAGCAAATTGACCTACCTCGTGAATATTAATGAGGTATTGCGCAATTTGTGACTCACTAGGAATCACAGCAATCACAGGGATGGTGGCCTGCTGGAGTCATCAGACCATCATGTCTATGATTGCTTTTAAATAAAGTCATCTTTTTCTAAACAAATGCGTTTGAAAAAAGAAAATTCAAATTTTAAGTTTCATTTTTAAGAGAAGGCAGTGGTCCTTGTTACGGCATCCTCTTATATATTTTTTTGAACATTCTCAAAGGGGAAGCGGTCCCTTGGGGACCCCGTCCCTTTTGCGAATGGGTTACGACCTTCTTCAAGGTGTCGGTATAAACTTAATGTTTTACAACCGGAATTCGGTAGCAAAAAAGTAATACCTACCAATGCAAATCAGTATTTGGAAGTTGATTTTTCATGTGTGAGAATCTAAGTGTGTATATGGAGGTTGTTTATTTCGTCCCATTTTGTTGCAAGGCCTGTGTCATCTGAGCCTTCTTTCCTGTTTTCTCCTATTTGCAGTCTGCGATTACAGAGGATTTTGTGATATGGCTCTGATGTAGAGGTGAAATCGACCCATAGACATCAATTCAAAAAAATGCCAGGGGTGGCGGAAGTGACATCACACACCCTTTGACCTTCACTTCCAGTCATACACACGATTACAGAAAAACACACATTCACACTCTCACCCACAAGCATGCACACAGAAGACATTTAAAAGCGTTTTTTACTTACCACTGATGCCGAAGAAGGTCGTATTCCAGCTAATTGTACTCTATTTTTATTATACTGATAGTGAAAAATGTAGTATGATTCACTATTAGGGTAATACAAAAAATGACAGAAAACAAAGAGTCGAGCCCCAACCGATGTCCATAAGGACAAGCTGACTGTGTTCCTGGCACTGATTTTGCCACCTATGATGCCAGGGGCAGCAAAGGCAGTGCCAGGGGTCGCAAGGGGCATGCCAGCGTTCAAAGCTGCTACCCCTGGCAACACCTAAATGACGTCCGTGAATCTACCAGTGGGATTACCCCCACCCTAGGCATAGTGTGGTGGAGGCAATTCCGCTGGCGGATTCTCCTCTGATTTTAGCACTTCCTCCAGAAAGCTAAAGACGTTCTATCACTGCCAAGCTCTCAATCAGGCAGCAATGCGAACATCTAATAAACATTTCGTAATAATTACATCGACTATCACTATATTAAGTACTGGAATAAGTGTTAGTGATTCTGCGTTCCCCTTTCAATTAAAAAGATGAGTAAATGTTAGATGTAAAATAGTACTAAAAATAAGAAATTATTGAAAAATAATATGAATGATGGTATTAATGATGCAGCGAAATATAGTAGGTGAAGCAGAAGGCATCGAGTCTGCCTGAAGAGCAGGAAAACCTGTTTGCTGACTTGTATGTGCGATAACAGGCAGGTATTTGATTTGGAAACATTAGCTATAGCAACATTTAATCTAATGTAGTAATGAAAACTTTGTAAAAAGTGCCATCCTGTGGTGTTATTACATATTGCATTCTAAGAAGAACTGCAAGGTGAAAATCACCAGGTTTCATGAAATATGCTTCTGCACAAAGAAGCTGTTAGAAGGTTCTTGATTATTAACGACTGAGTTTCACGTTAGTGTACTTAATGCATACACTATATGCTTTCTTTCTATGTAGCACATATTATATATATATATATATATATATATATATATATATATATATATATATATATATATAGTGCACTACGAAATTGCTAGGTCTGAGATTGCTAGGAATACTTCTCCTGGGTCCCAATTGGCCAAACCGTGGGGCAATATCGGTGGGGTTGCTGCCTAATACACCCACCAAGACTACCAATCAACAATCAAGGGTACTCAAGAGAAATAAGGGTCTAGATCATATAAATTGAGCGTGGTAAGTACTAATTAAATACATGGCGCCTGCTACATCTTTGGGCAGATTGGTGTTAAAATGTTGAAGAGCAGGGCAGGTATGTTACCAGCTTTGGCAGTGGTAAATGGTTGTTTGTCACCGGAATCTTACTGAAATGGGCTGTTCTGGGATGAAAGAATTGCAACATTTGGTAAAATATGAATTGGAACTACAGAACAATAACACATCGAAATAACTACACAACACAAACACAATAAAATGCATATTAATAATAAAATGACAGCACAACTCAGCAACAATGTCAGTAAAGCAAAATAACTTTAATCATAACAGAGAAACAGCAGCACTGAGTAACATTGTAAGGAATTAGGTTGTTAATTTGGGAAAGGATACCCCTACTAACTTAATATACACAAACTGAGTAGGTCAAAGCCCTGCGGATGGTCATGGAAAAGCATGTGCAGGGCTCAGCTGTTTAAGCCTCATCACTTGCACCTTGCACAGCATCTACATGGAGGATGGGTCTGTGGAGGGCTCTGGCCATGTCTGGGTATGGGCTACCTTTAAACTCTGTGCTTATACATCCGCTGAACCAATGAAAAAGTGATTTGTATGTAAAGAAGTAAAACTTGGTACATCATGAATGACAGCTTTACCACTCAGTGGTTTCAATGTGGGCTGATCAGCATGTGACTAATACAAGAGCCAATGAATGAGGGGGTTGACTTTTTACCTCTCTCTTGGTAAGGATGATACAAGCTCGCTTTGTCCAGACCCTGTTCCCATCCATTTTCAGGCACCATAACCCCACTGTACACAGCCTTTGACTGTGTGCAGCGGGGTTAGCTGCAGGGCGATATCTCAGGTCAGGTCCTGGATCCAAGACCCCACGGGTATGGCAAGTTAATTGTTCATAAATTTGTAGTGATTAATGTCAAAAGAAGATTTATATTTTTATAGTAAGACATGCAGTGTTATTGGTTTACAGTATTATTGCAAGCTGTATTAATAGGCAATGATGTGGTTCAATAGTGTTGCAACTTTTCTATTATTAGTTATACCAATAGTGTAGGTATGCACTTAGGGCCTGATTCCAAACTTGGTGGTCAAACTGTCAGCCGCAGCGTCAGCGGTCAGGCGAAAGTGGCCAAGCCGGCAGCATTTCGACCGCCGCATTTTGAGTTTACTGCCAGGCCGGTGGAGGTCTTGTGGCAGCAGCATGCTTCTGCTCACAGAGTGAGCCTGAAGGCAATGCTGCCACACTGCAGCATCTGCAATGTTGTGCGCGCACTATTGCCATGCACCATGTTGTGTATGGCACACAGTGCGTGCACAACAGTGCAGGAGTAGGGGGGCACAACTTGAGCCCAGCCACAATGCTCAATGGCCTAAAATGCCCTGTGGCCCTGTTTGGGGCCCCTTCCCTGCCTTTCCGCTCACCTTTTCATGGCAGGGTCTGCAAAAAGGCAGGTTGGAATAGACACAGCAGTGCCGGCATCGGCACTTCCTTCATTCCCCACCACTTTCCCCACCGCCGCCACTGTGAGATCCAGGACCCTGGAGGTGGCAACAGTCTTCTGTCAGACTGACCACCATTGTCGTAGTCAGACTGGCGAGGAGGCACAGTCGGACCGCGGGTGTCAAGTGCTTGGGACCGCCGTTCTCGGAATAAGGGCCTTAGTAAAAAGTGTGGTTCTTTAAAATAATTATGCTAAGATGAACTGACCAGAATAGTAGTGTCATTGGATGATGTTATCAGTGATGTCATTTAGCATGCCATCAGTGATGTCATCAATGTTGTCATGTCATGTGTCACAAGTGAAGTCATAAGCAGTGCATGATAGAGCATCATTTATGGTTACTATATCGAACCATAACTGGCGGATTTCAGTGGTTTATAGGTTTTATTTTGTGACATTAACTGCAATTTGACCATGTTTTTTTACAGCAAATTTCTGAGGATTTGTACACATATGTTATTGTGTTATAAGCCAAACCTTACATATCTTCTCTTTAACCTTTGATGTTTTTTTCAATTAATTTCTAGGGAGTTTTTCATCATATTTCACATGGACCTGTTTTTTTAAACCTCAACCTCTGTTTATAGCTAACCATTTCCATGCACAGACTTAGGCTTTGTATAGTATGGAATGACTGCAGGGGCACTGAACACAATGTGTAGTGGGAAGCTTACCCCTCCAGCTGATACCCTTAAGGCATGTGAAGCTTGGGTTGCCTGCAGAGCAATTCCTGTGGCAACTCCCTGTTCCCTACCTTTACTGGGTATTGTCTAGCTAGACTCATTTCTCAAAGCCTGCAGCCGATCAAGCTTCACTACATACAGTGTTTGGCCATACAAAGGGGTGTTGGGACACAGTGTCTTTTCTCTGGCCAGGCCCTGCCCACCACCCTCATTGGCATCTGACTCGGATAGGCCTGCATCCCACTCTCCACGGAATCTGACCCCAGTGCACACTGCCACGGCCCCAACATCCGCAAATTTACCCTCTGCAGGCAGGTGGGTGATCCCTGCTGTGCATGGACTTTGGTCATGTACAACGAGGTTGAGCTACAGGGCCTAAGCTGCAGCTAGTATTGGAGACAACCAACTACGAGCAGTCAATTTTTATTTGTTTTATTTTTGTTTCTTTTTTTTTTATAGTGTTTTTATTTTGGAGTCTTTTTTTTTTTTTTTTTTGTTATCCTTTTTTAACCCCTTTGCTGCTAGGCCTATTCCCCCTGTGCTAAGCCTTTTTTTGGCTATTTGGGGTAGTTTGCGCTTAGGCCCTGTAACTTTTTGACCACATAAGGTATCCACGCCAAATTTGCATCCTTTTCTTTAAACATCATGGAGATTTTAAAGGTACCCAGGGTTTGTCTGGAGGGGACCCAGAAATTAGCCAAAATACAGCTAAATTTTGTTTGTTTTTGAAAAAATAGGAAAAAAGTCCTGCAGATGAAAGTGTCTGTTTTTTCCCTGCCAATGGTATCAACAAAGCCTTTGTGGTGCTGAAATCACCATCTTCCCAGCTTTCAAGGACTGACAGACTTTTGTCAGAAAACCAAAAATGTTTACACAGTTTTGGCATTTTACTGGGACATAGCCTATTTTTGCTATTTTTTGTGCTTTCAACCTCCTTCCAGTTAATGGTAGAAATGGGTATGAAAGCAATAATGGATCCTGGAAATCTATATATTTAAAAAAAAAGTAGCAAAAAATTCTGAATTCAGGAAGGGGTCATTTGTGTAGATCCTTCAAGGTTTTTTTATAGAAACTAATAGTTGAAAATTGGAAAAATTGAAAATGAGTTAAAAAAAACAGTCATTTGTGCCAACATTTTCACCTGTAACTTCTTCTAAGTATGACAGATCTTTTAAAGCAATATACCGTTACATTTGAAGGACCTTTCTGGTTGTGGGGATATATAGGACTTGTAGGTTCACCAAGAACCCGACGAACCCGGAGCCAATAACTGAGCAGCGTCTTGCAATAGTTTTTAATTGTGTACCGGGTATATAACAATTCATTTGGGAAAATATAAACAGTGAAAAATCGGTATGACAGGCACCTATGTATTTCTGAAATGGGAACAAAATATTGAGTTTAGAAACAGTAGCTAGTTGCACATCTCCGAAATTGTGGGTAGCCATACTAGCATGTGAATTATAGGGCATTTTTCAAAGTGATTTCTTTTTTACACATTGTCTTACATTTGGAAGGCAGAAATGCATCGAAAGTCAATAGGTAATATCAGTTGCTCTACAATTCTGTGTTCCCCTAAGTCTCCCGATAAAAATGGTACCTCACTTGTGTGGGTAGGCCTAGTGCCCGCGACAGGAAACGGACCAAAAAGCAACGTGGACACACCACATTTTTACAGTGAAAACTGACCCTTTTTTCAAATTGCCTAGCTGTGGATTTTGAACCCTAGCTCTGCCGGCACCTAGGGAAACCTAGCAAACCTATACATTTTTGAAAACTAGACACCCAGGGGAATCTAGGATGGGGTGAGATGACTGGCTCTCACCAGGTTCTGTTACCCAGAATCCCTTGCAAATCTCAAACTTTGTAAAAAAGAACATATTTTCCTCACATTTCTGTGATGGAAAGTTCTGGAATCTGCATGGATCCACAAAATTCAACCCACCCGCATTCCCCAAAGTCTTCAGAGAAAAATGGTACCTCACTTGTGTGGGTAGGCCTAGTGCCCCGACAGGAAATGGCCCAAAACGCAATGTGGACAGACCACATTTTTACAGTGAAAACTGACCTTTTTTTTGCCAAGTGCCTAGCTGTAGATTTTGAACCCCAGTTCTGCCGGCACCTAGGGAAACATAGCAAACCTATACATTTTTGAAAACTTGACACCCATGGGAATCCAGGATGGGGTAACTTGTCTGGCTCTCACCAGGTTCTGTTACCCAGAATCCCTTGCAAACCTTAAACTTTGTCAAAAAAAGAAAATTCCTCACATTTCTGTGATGGAAACTTCTGAAATCTGCGTGGATCCACAAAATTCCACTCACCTTGCATTCCCCAAAGTCTACCGAGAAAAATGGTACCTCACTTATGTGGGAAGGCCTAGTGCCCGCGACAGGAAACGGCCCAAAACACAAGGTGGACACACCACATTTTTACACTGAAAACATACCCTTTTTTTGCAAAGTGCCTAGCTGTAAATTTTGAAACCTAGCTCTGCCGGCACCTAGGGAAACCTAGCAAACCTATACATTTTTGAAAACTAGACACCCATGGGAATCCAGGATGGGGTAACTTGTCTGGCTCTCACCAGGTTCTGTTACCCAGAATCCCTTGCAAACCTTAAACTTTGTCAAAAAAAGAAAATTCCTCACATTTCTGTGATGGAAACTTCTGAAATCTGCGTGGATCCACAAAATTCCACTCACCTTGCATTCCCCAAAGTCTACCGAGAAAAATGGTACCTCACTTATGTGGGAAGGCCTAGTGCCCGCGACAGGAAACGGCCCAAAACACAAGGTGGACACACCACATTTTTACACTGAAAACATACCCTTTTTTTGCAAAGTGCCTAGCTGTAAATTTTGAAACCTAGCTCTGCCGGCACCTAGGGAAACCTAGCAAACCTATACATTTTTGAAAACTAGACACCCAGGGGAATCCAGGATGGGGTGACTTGTTTGGCTCTCACCAGGTTCTGTTACCCAGAATCCCTTGCAAACCTCAAACTTTGTCAAAGAAAACATATTTTCCCTACATTTCTGTGATGGAAAGTTTCTGGAATCTGCGTGGGTCCACAAACTTCCACCCACCCGCATTCTCCAAAGTCTCCCGATAAAAATGGTACCTCACTCGTGTGGGTGGGTCAAGTACCCGCGACAGGCAAAAGCCCTAAACACATTGTGGAGACTTCAAAATTACCTATCATAAAACAAGCTGGTTGTGCAAGGGGGGTCACCTGGGTTTTTGGCCCTGCGCTCGGCGGCCATCTAGGGAAACCTACCAATCCCACACATTTCTGAAAACTAGAGAACCGGGGGGTCCAGGAAGGTATGGCTTGCGTGGATCCCTCAACGTTTTCCTACCCAGAATCCCCTGCAAACCTCAAATTTAGCTGAGAAAAACACATTTTCCTCACTGTTCTGTGTGGGAAAGTTGTAGGATCACCGGTTAGACACAAATTTCCTACCACCCAGCGTTCCCCCAGGTCTCCCCATAAAAATGGTATCTCACTCGTGTGGGTGGGTTAAGTACCAGTGACAAGCAAGGGCCTAAAACGTATGGTGGAGACATCAAAATTACCTATAACAAAACAACCTGGTTTTGCAAGGGGGGTCACCTGGGTTTTTGGCCCGCCCTCGGCGGCCATCTAGGGAAACCTACCAAACCCACACATTTCTGAAAACTAGAGACCCAGGGGTGTCCAGGGAAGTATGGCTTGCATTGATCCCCCAATGTTTTCCTACCCAGAATCCCCTGCAAACCTCAAATTTAGCTGAAAAAAACACTTTTTCCACATATTTTTGTGTGGAATCACCATGCCAGGACAAATGTCCTACCCCACAGCGTTCCCCTCAGTCTCCCGAGTAAAATGATACCTCAAGTGAGGTACCATTTTTATCAGGAGACTTGGGGAAATGCTGGGTGGTAGGAAATTTGTTGTTTCTTTCTGAAGCGTGAAAATTATGTCACAGTAATGCATGGAAAATATGACAGTCACATGTTGAGGTTTGCAGGACATTGGGGGTAAGATAACTTGTTGGTATCCACGAGAGAGACATCACCATGTACTCCCCTGGGTGTTTAGTTCACGAGAATATCTAGAGTAAGTAGGTTTATCTTAGATGGAATGTACACCTAGGCAGAGAAAGACAGAAAACACAAATATTACTGCACAACCATCTATTCCTCAAGCACACACACATACTAGTTGGATTTGGCACGAGGGTGAGTGATGGTTCAGTGTATAAAATTTTATTAACAAGAGATTTCACAAAAATGAAATGCACTGTCAATAATTAAAAGGACAAAAAACTGAACCAGTGACTCACAGCTCGTGAGCTGTAAAGCCACGACAAGGTACCAACCTCTTTACAGGCCATTCATACACCTTTCATTCATGTGACACATACAAAACCATTCACACCGCCAGCCGCGGGCCCATCACATTACAACACTCACATCAGCAGACAGCGCCATTCAAGGGCCCATCACTTTCACACGCCCACATGCCTGACACAGCAAACACACCAGCTGACGGATTGCGTGGACTGGTGTTTGGCTACCAGTGTGTGTAGTGACCAGCAGCAAGTCACTACTCACACGCCGCCAGCCAAGGGCCAGTCCACGCACACCGTCTGCCAAGTGCCAGTCCACGCACACCGCCTGCCAAGTGCCAGTCCATGCACACCGCCTGCCAAGCACCAGTCCAGGCACACCGCCTGCCAAGTGCCAGTCCACGCACACACTCAGCCAAGCGCCAGTCCACGCACACTGCCAGCCAAGCGCCAGTCCACGCACACACCGAGCCAAGTGCCAGTCCACGCACACCGCCAGCCAAGCGCCAGTCCACGCACACCACCTGCCAAGTGCCAGTCCACGCACACTGCCTGCCAAGCGCCAGTCCACGCACACCACCAGCCAAGCGCCAGTCCACGCACACACCCAGCCAAGCGCCAGTCCACGCACACACTCAGCCAAGCGCCAGTCCACGCACACCACCAGCCAAGCGCCAGCCTACGCATGCTGCCAGCCAAGCGCCAGCCTACACACACCGCCATCACATTTAGGGTTTTTTTTAAACAAAAAAGAGAACACAAACAAATTGTAAATAGATACAAATCTACTAACACAAAATCTGAAACTAAATACATTGCACAAATGCCAACCTTGAAACTGAACCAACATTTTTAAACAATATATACCAGGCAGTTCACTTTACCACTCATGGATGCTCCCAAAAATTATTTTGCGTGTGGTACATTCTAAAACAAGCAGGCACACACAGCGCAGGGTTAGAAGGACACTTGTGGCAGTACATACGAGTCTCCTTCCGCGTACCTCTTCGCCAACACACTCTACATCTTCTACTGGGCTACTGGGAAAGTCTTTTGAGGGCGTGGGAGGAATGTGATCAGGAAAGTGGCGATCTTTCAATCTAGCCACATCCTCCACCACTCCAACTCTACGAACACTTGCCTGTTCCACTACAACAAGGCTGCCTATTACAGACTCCTGAAACTTAGCAAAAGTCATCTTTGACTCAGGACAACAATCCTTAAATACAACAAAAGCATTAAAGGTTGCCAAGTGGAAAAGATGGATAGCCAACTTCTTATACCAAATGTAAGCCTTACGAAGAGCAGTGTAAGGTTCCAACCTCTGATCTACTCTATCAACACCACCTATGTGCCTATTATAGTCTAAAATGCACACAGGTTCGCGCACTTCAACAACCTGACCCCAAACAGACACAGGCGAAGTGCTTTCATCATGTGGTAGTCAGCATGTTGACATCTCTCCTGTCTGCAAACTTCACAACTAGAAGTTCCTCGCTACACAACGCACTGCACTGTCCCCGCACAAGCTTTTGACAAACAAGTTCTTTTGGGAAACCTTTACGGTTAGAGCGGATTGTGACACAAGCAACAGTGTCCACTTTGACCAATTCCCTGAACAACTGCACACCAGTATAGAAGTTATCTACATATAAATGGTGACCTTTGTTAAAAAGTCCTCTACCAAGTTCCCACACAATTTTCTCAGTCACTCCAAAAGTGGACGGACAACCAGGGGGTCAATCCTGGAATCCCTACCAGTACACACCCTGAAATTAGAGACATATCCAGTCCTACTGTCACACAGCATATACATCTTAATTCCATAGTGTGCCCTCTTGCTAGGAATGTATTGCCTAAAAACTAAGCGGCCCTTGAAAAAGACCAAAGACTCATCCACAGCTATTTGTTTCCCTGGAGCATAGATCTCAGAAAATTGATCTACAAAGTGATCAATGACAGGCCGAATCTTAAAGAAGACGGTCACAATCAGGGTGATCTCGTGACAACGCTAAACCATTATCGACAAAATGCAGCATCTGAAGCAGAAGCAAATACCTATCACGACTCATGACTGCCGGAAATATAGCCGTTGCCATCAAGTGACTAGTAGACCAATATGAAGACATCAATGGCTTCCTTAGCAAGCCCATCAAAAAAGTTAAACCCAAGAACTTCTTCATCTCTTCCAGATTTGTGGGAGTCCACCGGGTAGCTCTAGAGTGGGGCCTAAGGCTTGTCCCTCAAAAACTGCTCAGCATACAAATTAGTCTGCTCAATAATCTCTGCCAAAAATACATCGTCCATAAACAACTGAAAAAAATGTATAGGCAAAAAGTTTTCAGTATCCACTCTACACCCTGGAACACCAGTAAAGTCTGGCAATGTCGGCTGCACCATGCCTGGGGCAACCTAGAGGTCATCACTTCCAATTGGAGGCCTTGCATCCCCAGGCTGCAACCCAGATGCCTCTTGCTGCACTATTGGCGCATCAATGACCTCCTCTAAGACAGGCACTTCATCTGCACTAAGAGTGGCTTCATCATCCGATGATTCCTTGTGGACAGAAAACTCACTGCCAGAATCTTCCACTGCCGCCTCTGCCTCAGATGCAGAGTCAGTCTCTAACCATGGTCAGAGGAAGACTTAAAATGAAATACCAACAACCTGCTGAGCAGTTGTACTGCAGCTAGCCATAGTCCTTACAAAGAAAGGAGACTTCACAAACAAGTCAACAACAACAAACACAGAGCAAAATGAGTAATAAACAAAGTGTGGCTTTAGCACAAAGATCTATATACTCAAAAACAATATGACTCACTTGCCAAAGATGGCTACACTCACCAGCACCTACTCTGCAGAGACACAGCAAAAAGCAACAATATCCCACTGGAAAGAAAAAACAAAACCAATTCCTCACAAGACAACAAAATACACATTGAGCACTAATGCAAAAAGATTTTGACACTCAAAAAACAGAGGCCAAACATACTGCGATTATTACACCATTTGCAAAAAAACATTCATGCAGGGAAATGAAACTCATTTAGAGTAAATAGTACAAAAAAATTCTCTTACCAAACACATGCAACTAAACAAACTGCAGAACCACCAGTAACGAAACCACAACCTGGAACAGTCTAAAGGGCAAAAGCCTTGAACTAGAATAAAAAGGAGAAATAAAACATTACAATTGCAATTCACAAGAAATAAAACAACGAACACTATAACACGCTATGTCACTACCCAAATGGTCAATCTGCCAGATGGACCCTCAAATAGGGCCGAGAAAAATGGGAGGTGATCTTGCCCAAGGGATCGGGTGGGGTTTTCTGCCAGGCCAATCTGTCCCCCAGGTGGGGCAGAAAACAGCAGACAGAAATGTGCCCCCTTGCAAAAGAAATAGATCCCTGGTGCCTAGTAGGGTTTTCTGCCTTCCCCCTCCCGCCTAAGGGCAGAAAGGCCAAAAAAAGGGGCAGATCTGTCCCTAGGGGGGCAGAAAATACATAAACATAATTTAACCCCCTTGGAAGCAACCCTTGGCCAAGGGGTCGCTTCCATCTTCAATAAAAACGAATACCTGGTGCCTAATGGTGTGAAAGGTCAAAAAAACAGGCCGATGTGCCCACGGGGGGAGGGGGGGCAGAAAAAACATGCACAATAAATCACCCCCTTGGAAGGCCGAAGGGGTCGCTTCCAACACACAAAAATTAAAATCCCTGGTGGCTAGTGGGGTTTAAACAGGCTGACCCCCCGGGGTCAAAAAGCCAAAAAAAAAGGGCTGATCTGCCCCCGGGAAGGGGGGGGGGGCAGACAAAACATGCACAATTAATTGCCCCCTTCGAAGCGACCCTTGCTCAAGGGGTCGCTTCCAATACACAAAAATGAAAATCCATTGTGGCTAGTGGGGTTTTCTGCCCCCAGGCATGCCAAATAAACGGGCCGATCTGCCTCCAGGGGGGCAGAAAAAGCATGCATAAAATTGCCCCCCTTGGAAGCGACCCTTGCCCAAGGGGTCGCTTCCATAACAATAAAAGAAATCCCTGGTGCCTAGCAGGGGCATTTCTGCTGCACGATCGCGACGCTGTGCGCAATCGTGAAGCAGAAATGCCCTGCAAAGAGACCAGCGCGTCCGGGGCTTCCTGATGACGTCTGTGTGCGCTGACGTCATGGGATTACCACGGGGGTGGCAGCGGAAACGCTTTCGCTGCCATCCCCCTTTGTGGATAGTTGATGGGCTGCCCATGGGCGAGCGACAGCGCTTCCTCCATGGGTGGGTGCCATGACGCAGCGGTTCCATCATGAGCACACGCCCACCGTGGCTCATGTCGGAACCACTCCGTCATGAGCATGGAAGGGGGTTAAAAGTTTTGTGTGTTTTTTAAGAAACTTTTTCTAAACCATATTTTTAAAGATTTTTTTTTTTAAATCATAATTTTTTTATACTTTGATAAATATCTTTGTGGCATTTGTTTCAGGTGGGAATTCATTGTCCAGAAAAAACATGTACATTGTTCCTAAGTTACAGGGCTCCTCGATTCAATCCAATCTAGACGCTACACTTTTGCTGCAGTTAAGTAGGGAAATTAATTTTCGTTGCCTTGCCCCATGGTTCACTGAGACAGTCCTAACCTTAAAGAAAAACTGTAAACAACTAGAGTGAATATGGTGAAAGCATTATGTGCCAAATGATAAACTATTAGAATTTATCATTGAGCCTGTAAATCTGCCCGGGTGGCCTACTATTGCAATAGAATTGAGGCTGTTAGCAATGCCCCTAAAGGAGTCTTCCAGATAGTTAAATCTCTTCTGGACACATCTCATGGGTCACCACGTCTTTCCCTTTCCTAGAAGGACTGTAATGAATTGGTGGGATTTTTTTGTAACAAGGTAGGCTCTTTCCACTCCACCTTAGATTTCGCTATGTCACCCCATGTTTCCTCTATCTTTAGGATTCTAACTGAGATACTGACTTCCTGTCAACCCCTCAAACCTGAGATGTTTCTAATTCTATCTAAAGCCTTTAAATCAGCTCGCCTTTTGACCTTTTATCGCCAGATAAGTTCAACAAGGTGATCAATTCTCTGCCCCCGACTCTTAATAATTTGCTGAACTCCTCTGTGGCCAATAATGAAGTTCCCAGGGTATGGAAGCATGCTATGGTACTCCCACTGTTAAAAAGGGCTAACAAGGTAACAGCCAACTGGGCTAAGTAAAGCCCCATTTCTCTTCTTCCTTCTTTTAGTAAGATTTTTAGAAGCACATCAACAGTCAGCTTTCCACATTTCTAGAAACAGGCTTTGGTCCTGAGTAGCAGAGTCTGCTCTATTAGGCATTACAGACGTTTTGAGACAGTAACTGAATAGAGGAGGAACAGCGATTCTGATCCTGTTGGATCTAAGTGCCGCCTTCGATACTGTCTCTCTTCAGTTGCTCCTTAAGAGACTTGCCATGGTTGGGGTTCAAGATCTAGCCCTATCCTGTCAAATCTAGTAAATCAGCAGTTTTTAGGATGCCTCATGGAGTTTCCCAATGCTCTTCTCTGAGCCCAACTATATTTAATATATATGTGCGACCTTTGACAGACATAGTGGAAAGGTTTCATATATCTCTCTATTTCTATGCAGATGATATGCAAATTACAGTCTCCCTCTCCGCATCAGATATCCTTAAGGAAGTGGCAGACTGGATGTGCCTCCACTGCCGGAAATTAGATGGCAGTAAAATGGAGATGCTTTTCCTAGGGAATTAACCCCAGTTGTAGGGTCCCCACTGTTGGCTAGTCGAGCTGGGCACTTGCCCTACTCCCAGTAAGTCAATCAAGTACTTGGGATTCTGGCTAGATGACAAACTGACCATGAATCGGCAAATCACCAAGGTAGAGGCATGCTGTTTTAGCTTGTTAACATTTTTAAGAATTATCATGTGGTACTTAACTTTGAAGACACAAAAGACTGTGGTACAAGCCTTAACAATTTCAAGATTGGACTACAGTAATGTGCTATATCTGTTTTGCCACACAGTCCTGGGTAAAGCGGTTGCAGAATGTGGTGGCCTGCTTATTATGACACATCTTCCACAATGATTCAGTTTCCCAAAATCTGTGCCACCTGCACTGGCGTCCTATAGATCAACGTATAAAGTACAAGGCATTGTGCTACGTTAATTTAGCCATGCATCAGACTGGCCCTTTGTACATGTGACTTTAATATACCCCTACGTAGCCAAGTGTGAACTCCGATCAGGTTACTCTAATTTGTCCATCATCCACAGAATCAAAAGGGCAAGACAAGAACGCCGGTCTTTTGCTTACCTGGGCCCAAAATTATGGAATGAATTGCCAGCAAAACTATAACAACGTAATTCATATGCGATGTTTCTGAAGATGCTTAAGACCTTGCTTTTCTGAACCCATTCTTCGCATATGCTGGTCTCCGGATCTGTTAGCGCTGAGAAACCCCTTGGGGTAGCTATGCAGTTTATAAATTGGTTTTGAGTGATTGATTGATAATGCTCTTATTCATCTCCCACCACTAACAGATGCTGCATAATTGCAGTAGGTGGAGCACTGCAGGTGGTGATCTTCCTCCTCTTCTGCTTGTTGCTGTGCTTCTGCGGGAAGGGTTTCTTTATCACCCTCCTCACATGCATGGACCTCAGATGATTTATCTTGTTATTGGCTCTAAATGAGGACATCCCTGGGTGCATGTATTGTAATGTTTGGTTGCAGCTCATGCCCCCAGGTGATGTGGCTTTGTTGTCATTAACCTTTTTTCTCCTGCACGGTGTGTGAAAGGTTTCCACACCAAAGTATCTTTGTTGGCCTAAGGTGCAGCATGAGCCCTATATGTAGTTGCCACTGCCAAAACATCATCATGTTGCTGGGTTTGTGAAGAAGACTCCCCTTCACTTTTTCCTGTAGTTTCCTGGGTTTCTCCACTTTGGTGAGATGTCAGATGCACAAGGATGAAACTTCTTCTGGCACTGCGAAAGAACAAACATAAAATTGTGCCCTCAAAAGGTTGGGCTTCTAGTTTCTAGTGGCATTGATCTTGTTTTTTAAGTAGCCAGGATTGCTTAACCAATCAGATGTTGCAATTCCTTTTTGTGTTTAAAGATTTGAGGATCCTCTCAGGCACCAGTAGAAACAATGCTATACTGCTGCAACACTCCTATAAGATCAAGGAGGTGGGACTTCCTTTTTGGGTATGGCAAATCCAAATCCGGTGCCAAGTGTGTCGCTGGGATGGACCAGAAGGCCTGGCCTCTGGCCTGGTCCTCTTTCCTGCCCTCTGCAGGTGTCCGACCACCTCAACTCACAGCCTTTGAACGTGTGCGGTGGGGTGAGGCACACAGCAGTCCACTTTCCACCTGACCCTCAGCCTGACCCCTACTATGCAGGAGGTCGCAGCAGGGGGGGGCGCAAATGCTCAAGGGTCGGGCCTCGGGCATGCTTTAAAGGGCCAATTCAGGATCCATGGCCCTAGAATCAGAGTCACAGACCCAACAATAGGCTAACATAGGTCTATGAAGCTTGCCCTGCTTTCATGGCACCAGGTAGGTGAAGCTTGCCGGTGCTACGGATCCAAGACTGGGTCTGTGGCACTGAGGAGGGTCACACTGGAAGTTGCTGAGAATTTTAGAATCCAATGAAAAAAATCAAAATGTTTTTTTCAAATGTAACTATAGGGGGCACCTATGGGACCCCCCACCCACATGGGCCTGGGGGTCATGGTGCCCTCACCTTGCCCCCTTATGTGCCCTTTCTTTTTAAACCTTCCCCATGTCCTGTAACGGTGACCACAACATTTCTCCTCAATGTTGCAGCCAGCCTATTGGAACATTTTGGTACAGCGGATCTGTTTTTGGTCCGTGATACCAAAATGGCAAACAGGATAAAAAACCCTCTTAACCAATCAGGTTCGAGTATTTTTTAAGTTTTGTTAAGTTCAGGGTGACTCTGTGATTACTAGGAGTCACTCTTTTCTTGGGCAATCAGGAAGGGGAAACAGCCTTTCCAACAAAGTCTTTACCATGCAATGCCTTTACCACGCCCCCTTTACCATGCAGGTAAGTACAACACAGGTAAGTATTTGGTACCCTTTACCACACATCAACAGTCAGCTTTTTTTAATGACATAATTATTATGTTTTCTTTTATTTTAAAGGTGCAGGTGTGAGTAGTGGCAAAGGAAGTTAAAGGCAATTTTAGAGTATAAGGGTGGGTCGTGGTAAAAGGAGGTAAGGGTAATTTTTATGTTTTAGGGGTGGGTAGTGGTAAAGGGCTGTATGGGTAATTTTAGGTTTTAGCAGTAGGCAGCAGTAAAGGGAGGTAAAGGTAATTTTAGGGTTTGGGGTGAACAATGTACACCGTGCAAAATTAAGCAGATCTGTGCTGCACATTGTAATGTATAGCAGCATTAGATGAGCAGCATTGCTGGAAATTAAGGGGATCAACCAGATCCCAGTTCCAGCAGCTAATTCTGAGCCGTTTCTGGGATCCAGTCGACCTAGTGAAACTTGCAGAATTTGTCCTAGTGTCATTTTCCAACACAGGGCATAATTCAGCTGGCCCACTTGTTGTCCGCATTCCGTTCAAAGCAGTAAAGATGCAGACAGTGAAGGGGCTTTCTTATTGCAACATCCAGCTGGGCCCAAAACAAAGGCCATCAGCCCTTCTTTTTTTCAAGTATCTTACTGGCTGGGAGCCATCTGCAGCCTAACACCTAGACACCAATGCAATGGGAAAAAATAAAGGCACACAGTTTGTTACCACTTCAGAAGTACTTAGGAGAAACTATTGGAGGTATGTTTTTAACTTTGTTCAGCTCCCTATGTAAGAGATGTGTTTGCACCCAAGGAATGCAAGATTTATCTGTCTCTATGAGTAATTACACAAATATTGATTTAAATGGCATCAACTATTTTTTATTTAATTTCTTTATAGCGCTAAACATACCAGTGCAGGGTGTCAGAGTGCTTTACATCACACACAGAGGTGCAAAAAATCATACACGTATGTAAATCAATGTACAGGAAAGGTTACATAAGAAAATGAGGGTTATAAATAGTAGGAATCACATATTATCCATACTTGTAGAAATGATATGTTATGAGTAGTTGAAAGAAACACGTCAGGGTATAAAACATAACACAGTGATTGTGGTTGTCTTAACTAACAAAATGATCTCAGCATCAAAAGCAACAGACCACTCATCTCTCTAAATAAAAAACAAAACTGGCGTGCGGAGGCGTGGCTTGGCTCCAGCCAAGATGGCCGCGCAGTAGAGAAGCTCTGCAGCGGCCTTCCCGGTCCGGATGTGTTCCGGCTACCATCCACCTGACCCAGGCAATCTGGGGACATCGGGGCGCCCACGAGTGTAACGTGCAACCCCTGAGACGAAAACGCTGCCTCCATCGCACCCCGGGATGCGGGCGGAGCCAGGATCTGCTGGGCCGGTGCACCGCCCGACTCGAGCCCCAGGGGCAGAGACCCCCCCCGCCTTTAAGAGATTTCGAAGAGCGACGGACCTGTGTGGTGGCCGGTGTGCGACGACCATCGCGGGGGCAAGCAAATGAGAGACAGAAGGTGGCGCACTGGACCCCCAGGATCGGACCGCGGGAATATCGGAGCTGAGGCCCCGCTGGACCGGGGAGATGCCCAGCTCAAGCCCCGGAGATGGAGACTCCCTCGCCTGCGCAGCAGCGGAGTACGACGGGCCTGTGTGGTGGCTGCTCTGCAGCTGTTGCCAAGGAGGCAAGCACCACGAAGACCAAGAGAGCTGGGCTGGGCCCTTAGGGTTGATGTGCGACTGGGCTGAAGTCGGCTCGATCTCAGAGACACGAGGACTGCGGCATATGCAGTGACTGCCATGGGCGGGGGCCCCAGAGTGTATAGTGGCTCTGACCGGCGGGATCGTCCCTCCTGATCGCTTGATCGGGCCCCCACCCCTCACAGCTGCCTACATCAAAGTCAGGGATCCCAGAGTCCGGAACTAACCCAGTAGTAGCGCCTGGTTAACAGTGCTGAACACACCGTGGGAGGTTGGGCCTAGACAGATGGGCCTAAGGCAGTGGGTCAAGAGCCAGAAAACAGAAGCAGAGGCCCAAAGGCAAACAGAGCAGACGTCAGGGGCCAGAACTCGAGGCACGCGGAGACCTGACGGGCCCTGCCGGAGTCAGGGCTAGCACTGGGCTTGCCGGGGGTGGCTCCTGAGAGGTGACACATGTGACACCCTGGATCCAGTATCTCTACGGCCAAGCAAAGGGGATCCCTGACCATCCCCCATCGAATCTTCAGCTGGGGGGCGCGCTGTCTGGAGACTGCACTGAGACACGGTCGGCTGCCCTCCCATAACCCATGGAGAAGAACCATATAATGCGACACAAGGGGGCCCCCCCACCCCAGTCCAACAAGTTGGATAAATACGCAGTGCCCAGGACAACAATGGCAGATGGCGCAGCGTCGCAGGGGAATCCGGAAACGATAGAACCCTCACTAAGAGCGATCATGGCAGCAATTCAGACACTGGGCACGAACCTAGAGTCCAAAATAGACAAAGTAACGATTGAAGTCAACCTACTGAGGGCGGATATGAATAGGAACTCGAAAAAGTAGCTGCAGCAGAAACTAACATAAGTGAATTACAAGCCGCCACCAAGAGAATGGATGATCAAATACAACAACTCACACACCAATGCAAGAACATGGTGGCAAAGCTGAAGGACCAGGAGGGGTGGGCCCAGAGGAATAACATCCGAGTGGTGGGGGTGCCCGAAGGGACGGAGGGTCCCAGAATGGCCCTTTTCCTGGAAGATCTCATACTTAAGCACCTTCAGCTTAAACGCTTGTCAAACTATTTCTCGGTGGAAAGGGCGCACAGAGCGCAGGGCCGCAACCGAAACCAGGGGCCCCCCCACGAACCATTACTGCAAGGATCCTCAATTTCTGGGACCGAGACGCCATCCTGCAGGCCACCCGCACAAAAGGTGATCTGCCCTATAAAAACGCGCCCATATGCTTCTTCCTGGACTTTACCCTCAAGGTCCAACGACAGCGGCGCACTTTTGATGAGGTTAAGCGGACACTACGGATCGAGAATCTCAAATACACAATGCTGTTCCCAGCTAAATTGAGAGTGTTGGACAACGGAAAAACATGGTACTTTGCATCTCCCGGCGAAGTGTGGGACTGACTCGAGAGAGGGCGGAAGGCCACCCGACCAGTGCAACGAGGTCACAACCGCCGACGAGGGGAACAGAGGGATGCCGCCCCTCGGGCTTCGCACTCGGACCACGAAACTGTAGGCTCGGCGACTGGGGCTGATCCCCATGACCGGGCTCCGCAAAGCTAGAGACTGCATCTGGCACAGCCACTGTAGCCTACTGCGAATAAAAGACACTTCTTCTGCAGGTACGGAACAGCAAGAGAAAGGCGTGCATGCCCACACTTTATTAACGACACACACTGAAACAGGCAATGCATGGAATCAGGGAGGGCCGCTGTCGGATCACGAACGCCGGCGCCGGCCAACCCCAAGTTATAGTTCAATGAGTTGATTTGGGCGACAGGTGCTCTGCAAATTGGGGAGGTGGGTAGGTATAAACCTACAGTGCAGGGCAGCAGGGAGGGGGGATTTTATGAGGGGTTCTAGTTTCAGAAGTTTAATGTTATATACAACCTTTGATATTCTCTACGATCCAGCCAAAGACTCACAACACCAGGCAAGAAATAGTAAGCAGCTTCCGAGGGAGGGTGGGCTAGGCAGGGCACTGAAGGAGAGAGGGATGTTGTTAAGTACCGGAACACAACTATGGCTACACAGCCCACAACAACATTGAAAATCCTCTCACGGAACGTGAATGGGCTGGGAGACAAGATCAAACGGACTACGGTCCTGCAAAATTTGCGCAGACACTCCCCTGATCTCGTCCGCCTACAGGAGACACACTTGCCAGGCCAACACTACCTGGCATTGAATAAGTTTGGATACACTCTCCGTGCACATGCGGGCTTCACATCAGGCTCCAGGGGGGTGGCGATCCTGGTTAAAAACTCAGTGCCTTTTTTTCCGGGCCGCACTTGGCAGGACCCACTGGGAAGGTTTGTGGCCATGGCAGGGACATGGGAGGGTTGAAACCTAAACCTATGCTCCACATATATTCCACCAAGGCTTCACGCAGGAGCTTTCCCTGAGCTAAGTAATACACTACTTGACAAAATAAGCCCTGGTGTGCTTATTTTGGGTGGGGACATGAATGCAGTGATGTCCCAGGAATTGGATAGAACAACACGACAAACCAGGACGGGGAGGCGGGACTTCTGCAGACCTTTGCAACCGCAATGGGCCTGTCGGACTTATGGAGACTGCATAACCCTTCTTGTAGACAATACACACATATATCCGCAGCACATGGCAGTGGGTCGCGTCTTGACTACGTCTTCACACAGCGCACACAAACAGGACACTTCCGTGGGGCCCACCACAAGGCATGGGGCATATCTGACCACTCACCGGTAGAGATCCTGCTACATGGCCCAACTAGGGACTACACCCTCCCTCCTCGTATAGCTCCGTGGCACCTTAAGGACAAAGACTTCCAGGATAAGCTCAGTGAACGTACTCAACAATACTGTGCCTGAAAACGTGGGGTCGGTTGACTCGCATTGCACACTCTGGGAAGCATACAAAGTGGTGGCCAGGGGCTACATCCAGGCAATGGTGGGTGGACTAAGGAAGCAGAGACGCTGCAGGTGTGATGAACTTAAGAGCGAGATTGATGCCCTGGAGCGGAAATTACACTAGGAGGCGCCGGGCGCCCCAGATTTGCTCAAAAGAGTACGTCTTAAGCAAAAGGAGGTCAGGGACCTGGGGGAAGACTCGGCGCGACAACACGCACTGGCCATGCAGAGACGACTGTACGGCGTAGGGGACAAGGCTAATAAGTTAATTGCGTGGTTAGAGAGACGAGAGCGAGATTGGGTTGCGGAAATTAAGACAAGCAGTGGGGCGACACTTAGTTCCGGGGCAGATATTGCAGAGGCATTTGCGTCTTATTACGAGACAGTAAATCAGTAAGCACCTACCAGATCAATTGACGAGTGTACTGAACTGCTCGCAGACCTATCCTTACCGACTTTGTCACAGGAAGACAGGGAAGATATTGACCGGGACCTGGCGGTGGAGGAAGTAGAGGGGGCCATCAGGGACCGACAATCCGGTGAAGGCGGCAGGCCCAAACAGGCTCCCAGCAGAACTTTTTAAATGTGTGGCAACTGATGTGGCGAAACCAATGTTGGAAATGTTTGCCACTGCACTGCAGGAGCGTTGCTTACCCACAGATTTGAGAATCGCCACAATAGTGGTCATCCCGAAAAAGAACAAACCCCCGGAGCTCTGCGGCTCCTAGCGGCCCATCTCCTTACTTAATTTTGAAACAAAAGTGCTGGCAAAGGTACTGGCAAACCGGCTTGCCCCCATAATCTCCATTATTGTCCACCCGGACCAAACCGGGTTTATGCCTCAACACAGTACCAGACTAAACCTCAGACGCCTCTACGGGGTGATGCACGCCACGCCAAGTGAGCCCACGGCTTTACTATCAATGGACGCCCGTATGGCGTTTGACAGTATCGAATGGCCGTACCTCCAGGCGGTTCTGTCTAGGCTCAGCCTGGGCCCGCGTTTCAGTGCATGGGTTCACCTCCTTTACTGGGATCCTAGAGCCCGTGTCCGTGTGAATGGGTCGATCTCTAGATCCTTTGCACTCCACAGGGGCACACACTAGGGATGTCCACTCTCCCCATACTTTTCGCGTTGGTGCTCGATCCACTCGTGGCATGGATCAGAGGGAATACCATAGTCAGGGTCATAGACATGGGGGGGGAGTGGGAGGAGCGAATCTCGTTGTACGCAGACGACATATTACTCTACGCAAGCAGACCTTGGCAAACGTTTTGCAGACTTATTACCATAATCCGGCTATTCGTTACATACTCAGGCTACCAGATAAACTGGGACAAATCCCTCATTTTTAATCTTTCTGGAGCGGTACCCCCACTCACATCTGACTGTGCGGCCTTAACACAACATGACAAATTTAAATATCTGGGAATATGGATAACACACTCAGCTGAGGAATTCCTCAATCTGAAAGTTTACACACAACTGACAAGACTTTGCGGAGACACTGCTCACTGGCGACAACTACCTATTACTCTTATGGGTAGGGCAGTGCTATTTAAAATGATGGCCCTCCCACGACTACTCTATTCTTTACAAAATACACCACATAAGATCCCAGACACCTTCTTCCAAGCCATTGAAGGGGAGCAGCGTAACCTATTAGGGGGTAGTGGGACAACGCAAATTGCCCTCCGCAAACTCCAGCGAGGGGTATACGAGGGTGGGCTAGCTATCCCAGATATCCGGAACTACTACCTGGCGGCCCAACTCATTAATATAAATGGCTGGGTTTTTGCACCCCGCTCCGAACCGGCATACCGGGTAGATCATCAGGCTATGGGAACCAATGGGCACCTAACGGCGTAGTATCAAGGAAGAGGGGGGAAACCGCTCCCTACAGGTGGTAGTACGAGCATGGCATGTTCCCAACAAATCACTAGGATGGAAGGACAGATTGACCCAGCAAACCCCACTGTGGCACAGCGGCGCGTTGGGAGAGGTGGGCCGCCTACAGGGATTCCGCAGCTGGAACCTGTAGGAAGCTGGGTTTCTGTTGCAGTACCCCCCCCCCCCCACACTTTTTGCCAGACTACTGATGAACTTTGACTTGGTGTGCCCTGGTTCCCTGCCACTCAGGTTCCCAGGGCCTGTGTTCTTTCCCAAAACAGGATCTTGTACCCCCAATTGGCACCTCTCTGGCCACATGTCAGTCCCTTGTAAAAGGTACCATGGGTACAAGGGCACTGTGTCCAGGGAAGGCCTCTAAGGGCTGCAGCACTTATTGTGCCACCCTTAGAGGCCCTGTACCTTTACACACACACACTGCCATTGCAGGCTGCGTGTTTTGGTGCAGAACAAAGTGAAGAGTCGACATGGCACACATCCCTGTGTGCCATGCCTCCAACCCACTGCCCTGGCATAGGTCAACCACCCTTCTAGCTGGTTGCACAATACCAGTGGTGAGGGTACAGGTGCATGAGCCCTGTACCCCTGCAGTGTCTAAGCCAATTCTTAGACTTTGTAAGTGCAGTAATGCCATTAAGAGTATATGGTGCTGGGAGTTTGTCATTATGAACTCCACAGCACCAAAATGGCTTTACTGAAAACTGGGAAGTTTGGTATCAAACTTCTCAGCACATTAAACCCACACTGATGCCAGTGTGGGATTTAATGAAAAATGCACTCAGAGGGTATCTTAGAGATGCCCCCTGAAAAACGACCAGCCTCTTGTGGGTTCCCTGACTGGTACACACCAGCCTGCCACCACGAGACATGTTTCTGGACCCTTGGGGTGGGAGCCTTCGCTCCCTGAGCTCAGAAACAAAGCATTTCCTGGGTGGAGGTGTTCACACCTCCCCCAGGCCAGGAAGAGCCATCTGTGGCCAGGGAGCTTCAAAGGCCTTGCAGCCTTTGTAATGCGACCTTCAGCCTCTCCTGCTATCAGGATCAGTCCCCCTTCCTGGCTCCCCTCCTTTTCGGCGGGAAGACAGGTGGGAAAAATTAGCCAGCCCAGAATGTGTGCCCACCTGTGCCAACCCCACCCCTCAGGTGGGGGAGGCGAGGTGAAGCCCACTCTTCAGTGCCCGCCATCTTGCAGATAGCAAGCACTCCCCAATCAGGATTAGGGATTGTGCACACTCCACCACGTGGGGTGAGCACACCAAGGGTGTAGTCACCCTAAGGTCAGTAGCCCATTGGCTACTGACCTCAAGACCCCTAAAGCGCCCCCTAAATACAGTATGAACCAAGAAGTCAGAGACGCAACACCCAAGAAGAAAAGAACAAGAAGGACCAAACAGCTGTGCCGAAGCTAACAAGAGGAGGATGCACACTGACTTGGCCCCAGCCCTACCGGCCTGTCCCCACCTCGAACCTGCAGAAGCAAAACTCCGGTGTGTCCTGCAGCCAACAACCTCAAGAACCCCGAGGACCTGCCCTGCCTTCCAAGGAAAAGACTTTGTCTCCCGTGAACACCGGATTTGTTCACCCACAGACTCCAGCCCTGGCAAAATCCGCAAGTCTGCACCACTCTGCACCCGTCGTCTCTGGCCCGAGTTCGAGTGGTCCAACACCACGAGGAGGTCTCCCCGGCGATCCTGACCCGAGATCCAGCGATCCCTGACCTGCCTCCAACCTCCAGCCGACGCCTGCAGCCTCAATCCAGAGGGTCCCCCCAACCGCGACCAGGAGCTGGTAAGAAGATCCGACCCTAAAAGACACCCCTGCACCCGACGCCCCACGGGCCCTGGGTGGCCCAACCGATGGTGTCTAACCAACCTCCAGCATCCCAACTTACCTCTCCAAGTGGTGGTCGCTCCCAGAAGACCCTCGACCCCGAGCCTGCAGTGTGATTGCAAACCGGAGAATCCCCATTGAAAGTAACAGGGCACCCGATGCCAAACCAGCACCCTGCACCCGGCCACCCTAGTGCCGCTGAGGGTGTTCCTTTGGTGCTAACTTGAACCCCCATTTGTCCTGAGATAAAATCCAGGAGCTTTGCTCCCACAACCTTGTGGCCTGCTCATGAGCAGCCACCAACCGGAGGCCCCCTATCGCCCATTGGATAAACATAGGGGCCTCCGCACTCTGCACCCGGCTGCCCTAGTGCCGCTGAGGGTGCTTTGAGAGTGCATCCTCAACCCTGGGATACCCCTGAGTCTAACCCCAGAAAACATCTCCCACAACAAAGTACTTACCTGTTAACCGATAACACTATTTCCTCCCATAGGATAACATTGACTGTTTTCTATGAAAAAGTTTCTAAGTGTGGAGTTGGAAAATCTATAAAAGTCTATATAACTGTGTACAAATAACCAAAACGCATTTACTTACCTGTTTACAGGAAATGTCCCAGTGCAGTATCCAGGTATACTACACTGTGTAAGAAAAGTAATCTGCAAAGTAATTTACATGACATCCTATTGAAAAGTCATTACAAAGTATATGTACAATATTTCAAAGTATTGCATTACCAGTAATTCTACTGTAACCAAACAAAAGTACACATACAACTGCAATTCAAACTGCATTGTTACTGCAAAGTATAAATCACTTACCTGTGCCAGGCTTGCTTGGTTCTAAGAATTAAATATAACTAAATAATATTTTTATACAAACAAAATTGGTCTGAGTTCAGTCTTTGAGTGTGTGCCATCATTTGCTGACTGAGTGTGTACAACAAATGCTTATCACTACCCTTTGATAAAGCCTTACTGCTCGCCCACACTATCACAAATAGAGAGTAAGGTGCTACCTACTTTTACTTCTGCCTACCTTTGGGGTTCCACTGGACTCTGTGCACACTATACCTCATTTTGGGATAGTATATACAGAGCCAGCTTCCTACAGAACCTCATAGGCATAGATACCCTTGGGGACATATGGCATAAGGGTAGGATGATTACCTTTAAGGAATTACAAACAGAATATCAACTGGCAGACAAGGAGCAGTACAGATACCTACAGTTGAGACATGCCCTGAGGTGCCACATCCCGGACGGAGAGTCACTACCTGAGAACTCCCCTTTAATAGATCGACTGTTATTAGACCCTATCCCTGACAAGGCGATCTCCCACACATACAGGAAATTAATGAACAACCTCCCCGATCCTCTGGGACCGCTTAGGGCAGCCTGGGAAGTGGAATTGGGACTGCTAGAGGATGATGATTGGCAGGAAGCAGTCCAGAGCCCCAGAGAAATCGCCATACGGGTGCGATTCAGACTAATCCAACTTAGAATTCTACATAGAGCATATTATTCCCATACACTTCAACACAAGATTGGGAGGGCGGACACAGACCAATGTGTTAGAGGCTGCGGTGAAGCTGGCATTTTCTTCCATATCATCTGGGGCTGCCCCAGAATCCAACGCTACTGGGTGAGGGTTGCCGGGGTGATGTTGGAAGTTCTGGGGATACGCATCCAACCAGAGGCGCGTTGGCTCCTGCTCGGGATCACGGGGGAAGACCGGTGGCCCGCACACACACAAACATGGCTAATGTTGGCTTCTGGTGTGGCAAAACGTAATATTGCACAGATGTGGGGGGCACGGGACCCACCGAAACTATCCAGCTAGATAACGGATATGGAAGGGTGCCGATTGGCAGAAAAAGTAGTTTACAAGAGTAGGGGCTGCCCAAAGAAATGGGAAAAGATCTGGAGCCCATGGGAGAAGTATAGATCTTAGCAATGGGAGAGGGTACATAGGTCTGGGAGAGTTGATGATGTAATCATTTGCAATGTGTTACCATGATTGATGTACGTGTCTTCCACCATATATGTATATTGTCGCTTTCACTGCAACGGAGGCTGTGTAAAACATATCTGTCTGACAACTACTGTGTATTTGTATGGATCGACTTTGTTGAATAAATAAAAAGATTTTTTTTAAACTGTGGCGTACATGTTACTCGATATGCAGGCACAATAACCCTCTATGCTACTGTAACTCAAAACTGTAACTGGACAAAACACAGAACTCTTTCAGAACTGTATTAATCACTAGAGTTATCATACTTCTATTACAATTCCTTGAAAATTGCTGGGCACACAATGATCTTTGCAGCTAGTATCCTAACCCTGTAAAATATGTTAAAATGCAGCCTCTTTGTGACCAAATAGGTAATCTAGGATAGATTTACTGCCACATATGTCCTTTTAGCTCATTTCTTTGCAGCAGATTTTTTTTTTTTTAATGAATACGTTGACTGTCAGACTCTGTTTGTCAAGCTCCACCCCTGGTGACTCCACCCCCTTTAATCTGCCACACCTTGACCCGTAATTTATGGGTTCCTGGAGTAATTTTTCAAATTCCAGCTGTGATCAGAAGTATAGTTCACCAATATGCAACAGTTAAGCAGATCAGTGCTTCACTTAGAATTGTACAGCAGCATTTTATTATCAGTGTACTTCACCGATGTGCAAAGTCTAACAGAATTATATCAGCAGTATACTTCACCAATGTATAAACATTAAGGTGGTCAGTGCCTCACATAGTAATGTGTAGCAGCATTATATAAGAAGTACAGATCACTAATGTGCAAACGTTAAGCAGATCAGTGCTTCACATAGTAATGTATAGCAGTATTATAGCCACATGTGTCAGACTCTCATAAGAAATGAGATGGAAACTCCTCTGAATCTGGGTGATGCACAAAGATGTCCACCTCTTGACATCCCCAACTCTGATTAGAAAACCACAGAGGATTAGGGCGATCAAGCGAGGGAAGGAAATTAGGAAAGGAACAGCTGGGAATAGGAAACCTGTAAAACAAAAAAAGGACACAATAAGGGTACAGGTAAAATGTTTCTACTCTCACATGATCTCGCTAAGAACAGAGCTATACCTCAATGAGCAGCCGTCTTTTCACACCTTGCCTGTAACTCAAAAATAGAGCTGCCATCCCTCCTGGCGAAAACACCTATAAAGACAAACAAAAGATTAAACATATTCTCTTCCCTCATTCAGACAGTATACACTGAATATGTCATACCACTAACATACATACCGAAACCATAGATAAGAAATAAAAAGGACGCCCAAAAATGAGGTAGTAGCAAAAATAGACAGGCAGACACTAATTCACTTTTCAAAAGGGTCGCATTATAAAGATTCTGTGTATTCATTGAAAAAAAGAAAAGAGAACACGAAATGTCACTCATTCCAAGGGTGTAGAAGGTATACCAATGTTATAATGCCAGTGTCATAAAAAGGGGAGACGACTTTCAGGCAAAACAACTGTTAGTATTGTGAGAAGTTGGCCTGGCATATGCTGTCCACTAGTTATAGTGGGCACCTTGCACCAGTCCAAACGACCCTTATTGATGATAGGTTTAAAGACAACCTTTATTGAAAGCTATCCTAGTGGTAGCTATGGAGAGCAGCCTTCAGGATAAGTCTTGAAGTAGTGTAAAGCAGCTTGGTTTACCAGATTATAACCTCCTGAATAACTAAATGAAAGGAGAACCACACAAGATATATATATAAAATATATGTATTTATTTCTAAACACTAACTACTAATCCCTTTATGAGATTAGAGTTCAAGATACACAGCATCACAGTATTAAAACGACAGTAAATAGCACAATACACAGTGGGCTCCAGGGGGAGACCAAACCATATACTAAGAAAGTGGTATAAGAACCACGACTTGACTAGACACAGTGCCTAGAGCACGTAGAATCGCTGGGACCCCAAGGAACCACCCAAGGTAGTGACACAGGAGACCCACGGGGGACGTGTGCAGTGTGAGAACACAGCCGCGAGCGCCGTAGGATTCAATGCGGAAAGTCGCGGTTGGAATTTTAAAGATAAAGGACACTTAGGAGAGGACTTTCAGCAAACCCCTTTAGACTTAAGGGGTTCTAGGGCCAACACCCACATGAGCACCGGAGTACTCGAGTTACCTCACCCAGGGAAGCCGGGTGCATAGGTGTCAAAAGGTGTCGGGAATCGTCGTCGTTTTCAATGGCGATCTGCTGCAAAGTGCTGCTGCCGTGGAGGAAAAAAGTGTCCGGCTGGATCCAAGCCTGGATCGAAGATGTGAAGAACCTGAAAGCAGAGGGGACAGAGTCTGGGTCACTAGCCAGTGACCAGGAGCGGAGCAATCGCATGCCCACTGATGGGTGCTTCAGGTGCGAAGAGGTGAAGCTTGACTCTGCAGCCACGGGGTCCTGGAGACATCGACGACAACCAGGAGCCGGATTCGAGCTGTCCCATAAAGGATGTCGAGTGCTGGGGTGTCGGTGTTCGGATTGACCACAACAAGCCTTGGCAACAGCAACCCAGGCAGGAAGAGAACAGATGCTTCTGTGCAGACCAGCAAGGTCCTGGGGACTCCCCAAGCAATGGAGAGTCAGGGCACGTCTGGAGCAACCAGGGAAGCCCAATAAAAGTTAGAGTTGCCTTCTTGGGGACCCAAAGGTCAACGGCCAGGGATCGCGAAGGGACCTCCAGAGGAATCACAAAATGGCGGCCCACGGAACACTCGTTGAGTGTAGGCCTGCAATCTTCGGTGCAATTACTACTCGGGGTCAGGGCTACAAGTAACCCAAAGCTCAGCCTCAGGGGTTGCCGGAAAGCTGATGCTGCTGCAAATGGTCGCGGTGTCCAGGGGTTCGGGTTGCACGGTCTCCACGAGGGATACGGGCCTCAGACTTGCTGTGGGCACAGATCGACGTCAGAGACATCGGAAAACCTACCTCCTGTGTGGCAATATTCTTCGGAGTCCGTCGGAGCTCGGAGATGCCAACCGGTCAGTTGCATTAAAGGTGCCTGCCTTGCAGGGGAGTAAATCCTTTACTCCAAGGGAGATTTTTCAGTCATCCAGCGTAGTGTAGATCGTCGAAGTACTTGGTTTCTGGTATCAGAGTTTAGTCCAGGTGTAATCTAAAGTCCTGTAGTCAGGGTTTCCTACTTCATACCCAAGGAAGGGGTGGGACAAACTCTGGGGACCCACCTATGGGAGGGTCAGGAAAGAGGGGTGGCTATACCCATTTCCTTTGTCCAGTTTTTCACCAGAGCAGGGGCTGTGTGCCCCTGCAACCGGTTTGAGCTGGACTATGCACAGGGACACCAAATGTGCCCCCAGTGCAGACTTCAAAGCACTCTGAGAGTGCACCCACCCAGCCCCAATACACTAAAGCCTGTCTGGGAGGTGATCACACCTCCCTGTGACAGGAAACCTATTGTCCAGGCCTCCCCTGCTGGAGTTTCGTCCAGCAGCAGGAGGGCAGACTCGTATCTGTGGCTGCAGCATCCATTTTGTGATGCCAGGGCTCTGTTAGCTGGTACCGGGTATACCGGTACTGTCATGTCTCTCCCTCTAGAAGGGTGGGATCATACTCCCACACTAGTTACTGGTGTGGGGGTAAGATTCCAAGGTGTTTGACCCCAAACACGACAGTTTTCCAGGCAGCCACTTCAAAGTTAGCATTTACCGTTTGGTTATAATGCACTTAAGAGTATATGGTCTGGCTGCATCACAAACAACCCCGGAATGAAGATTCCGAAAGCGGCAGAGGGGCTGAGAACATGAAACCCAGCACCCTGCCTTCAGGATTGTTAAGGCCTGCCATAGGGGTGACTGCTAGGTTTACAGGTGCAGTGATATGGAGAGATATAGGGAACCTATTTCTCAGTAAGGGGTGGATACACCACCTTACACAGGCTGCTGTAGCAGACCTGTTGTCATTTTAAAAGGCTTCCCAGGGGTGGCATAATACATGCTGCAGCCCCTGGTAGGCCTCTGGGGTACCTATGCCCTGGGTACATAGTATACCATATACTAGGGACTCACGAGGGTACCCCAGAATCCAATCTGGAGTGTACCTAAAGTACATACAATCAATTTAGAGTAGAAAGCAGATAGACTGGGGTCCTGATTAGCAGGGCCACAGTCTGGCTAAGTCGAAAAACAGTGAAACGTCAGCAAAAAGTGGGGGTAACTATAAGAAGCAGATTCTACTCTCCTACACAACCCCCCCCAAACGTCAGGACATTAAACTAACCTTGACCAGTTGAGTCTTCATGTTCTAAGTGGAAATATCTGGAGAGTCCATCTGCATTGGCATGGTTACTCCCAGGTCTATGTTCCACTGTATAGTCCATCCCCTGTAGGGAAATGGACCACCTCAAAAGTTTGGGGTTTTCACCCTTCATCTGGTTTAGCCATAAGAGGGGCTTGTGGTCTGTCTGAACAATGAAGTGAGTGCCAAACAAGTATGGCCTCAGCTTCTTCAAGGCCCAAACCACAGCAAAGGCCTCCCTCTCAATGGCTGACCAACGTTTCTCTCTGGGGGTCAACCTTCTGCTAATAAAAGCTACTGGCTGATCCTGACCTTCATCATTCAATTGTGATAACACAGCCCCTACCCCCAACTCAGATGCATCTGTTTGGACAATGAATTGCTTGGAGTAATCAGGACTTTGCAGAATGGGAGCAGTGCACATGGCCTGCTTCAGGTCATCAAATGCCTTTTGACAGCTAACTGTCCACTGAACTTTCTTTGGCATTCTTTTAGAAGTTAAGTCATTCAATGGGGTTACTATGGATCCATACCCTTTGACAAATCTTCTATAGTACCCAGTCAGGCCCAAGAAAGCTCTGACCTGAGTCTGGGTGGTTGGAGCAACCCAGTCCATGATGGTCTGGATTTTGCTCTGCAATGGTTGAACCTGGCCTCCACCCACAAGGTGGCCAGGTACACAACCTGACTCTGCCCTATCTGGCACTTGGTGGCCTTGATAGTTAGGCCTGCTTTCTGTAGGGCCTCCAAAACATTTCTCAGGTGGACCAGGTGATCCTCCCAGGTGGAGCTAAAGACAGCAATATCATCTAGATAGGCTGCACTATAGGCTTCCAGGCCTGTGAGGACTTTGTTCACCAACCTTTGAAAAGTGGCAGGTGCATTTTTCAAACCAAAGGGCATCAGCACAAATTGGTAGTGCCCACTAGGGGTAGAAAATGCTGTTTTGGCTTTTGCATCCTCAGCTAATCTGATTTGCCAGTAGCCAGCTGTCAGGTCAAATGTGCTGAGAAACTTGGCTGAGGCCAAAGTGTCTATAAGCTCATCTGCCCTTGGTATGGGATGGGCATCAGTCCTCGTGACTGCATTGAGACCTCTGTAGTCTACACAAAACCTCATCTCTCTCTTACCACCCTGGGTGTGAGGTTTAGGCACTAAGACTACTGGACTAGCCCAACGGCTATCTGAGGGTTCAATCACACCCAAATCCAACATCTCTGGACTTCAGTCCTTGACATGGTCAGGTTGCCTGTAAATCTTATTTTTAACAGGCAGACTGTCCCCAGTGTCCACTTCATGAGTGCACCAGGTATTCTGACTTGGAGTCAGAGAGAACATATGTCTGAACTGATTGAGAACTCTTCTGCAATCAGTTTGCTGCTGGTCAGTGAGGCTGCCTGCCAAGGCTACACCATCTACTGTTCCATCATCAGGGTTGTCTTGTGGATTGTTACCTGCCTTGTTATGTTGGCCTAGGCCTGGCTGCCATGCTGCTTTTCTTTGCGCACGTTACACTGAGCCGGGCCTCCCTCGCCCTTTGCTCGTGCCAAGTTCTTTTGCACTGTCTGCATTTTCTGTTGTTCACCTTTTTGGGCTCAGTCTGCACAAACATGTACAAGGTCGCATAACAATGTATTTTGGTTCTTCCTGATATGGCCAGTCTCGCGCACCCAGACATAACATTATGTGCAATTGCCATGAAGAATTGGGTATGCTTTTAATACTGTGGTTTACTAGCGCTTAACACACTTGGAGAAATCCCTTTCAGTGAGAAGAGCTATGATGTCCTGCTGATGTAATTCTGCATCTAGAGACTGAGGTATGGGGGTTCGCTAGTCAAAGCCCAGAGGTCTTCTATTATTATAATAAACTATCTTACTGCAAGGGGAGGGTGGTAATGTTATTTATACGTTTATCCACTGAGCTCTGAGATGCTTTCCCCGTTTGTATTCTATGGAATTGTAACCATGCTGCTTATATTAGTAATATTCATTATGCTATTAGTACTGACACGTGTACTGTACATTAGAGCACGTAAGTTGGAATAAACATTTTAACCTATCCAGTGTCTCTTCCTACGCACCTTGTGGACAAGTACGAGTGAGTGGCGAAAGAGTGTTCTTGCTTCAGTGAGTCCTGAGATAAAGATACCGTGTTCTGGGTTGTCCAAACATTAGTACTTGGGTGCTAATGGGATGCTAAGCTAGTTGGGTTGGGGTTTTTGGGTGCTACGGTATATGGTGGCAAACCACTGTATTCCGGGGTCCCATTTTCCTGTGCATAGCTCTGTGTATGTGCAGAAACCTTATGACATGGCGCGACCACCGTGGGGCAGCTTATCTGCGAGACGCTTGAGTAGTACTTGTGCTTGTCCACAAACCCCTCGCGTACGCTTCCGGAGGCGTATGTGATGGTGATACCTCCTATATTGAATGTTTTATAGGTTCTTTCGAGCTTGAAGTTATTAAAAAGGTTAGTTAGCAGACCCATTTTTTGTGCTCCCTGTTAGGTTGTCGAATATAATTGTTTGGACATGGCTGGTGTGGCGATAGCTGCACATAGTCGAGGAGCACTCCGAGACCACTTAGCTGTGTATGGAGTGCCCGATACAGGGGTCGAGTTGGTCTTTGTGGTTCAAGCCGATCCGGCTTATCACTTTGAAGTGTTTTACACTTGGATCACTTTTGAAGCGGTGGATGCAGGTGATAAGCTGTTTCATGAATATAAACCCACCGCTGTTCCTGCTGCCTATCGACCCTATACTGCTCTTGAAGTGCCTCTCACGGCTTGGCAGCACCGTGTTTGGTTTAATGGCGCCCTACCACAACCAACTACCGCAGTTCGTTTAGGCCCCTTGTCAATTCAGGGGGCCACTTGGCCTGTATTGGCCGGGTATACCCCGCATCCAAATTATCTGGCATTACCGCTTGCGGAACTGCGCACTATGCATACCGAATTGGTGCGAGTGCATCGAGCCTTAGTGACATACGTTACAGGTAGCCTCCATGGAGCTGCTCCTGTAGTCGCAGGCCAACCAGCTATTGCAGCTGGAGTGACTATAAGTCCTGTCATGGTAAATTCTGTGATGGGCAAACGTCCACAAAATAAGGACGACTATCCTTACTGGCTTGCAGAAAAGTTCGATCAGATAGAAGCAGTGTTTCCACATACATCCCCAGTAGATAAACACCGCATCCTCACGATAAGTTTGCCAAAAGACATAATCCCCGATTTGACATCATGTGAAAACTGGGGTAAGGTATTCGCAGCAGTTTATTCAAAATGTTTTGGAACTCCTTCCATGACGGTTCTACCCTCTGTAATTAAAAAAGTACAGGATGAACATGGCCCTGAAGCGGCTGTGGAATTAGGGATGAGACTAGTGGGAGTGTTTGATGTAGTAGCTGAGCTGATCCTTGGAAATGTCAAGGGCGATGCTATGAACTTTCAAGTAGCGAATGCTTTGGCTTTGGTCCCAGAGTTGGACAGGCCTCGCGAATTACCGAAAATAATAGCCCGGGCTTATAAAACAATTGGAAGAAATAGCCTAGGCAACAAGCCTTTTGTAAAAATGCAAACTCAATCGCAAACACAAGTTATACAAACAAAAAGTGCATCTGAGAAAGATGATAAACCAGTCTTCACTAAAAAGAGTTGGAGACAGAAAAAACAGGGTAAGCAACAAAAGAAGCCGGGGTCGAGAGGCGCTTCCCCAGTTTCGGTTTCTTCTGAACGTACTTATGATTTACGTGATAGGTCAAGGATTAAATCACCAGAAAGGTTTCAGAGCTCTGATACGCGTTCTCCTCGTTCTTCACAGGCCCAGACGTCGTCACAGGCTGGTGGAGGAGGACGGCAAGATAGAGGAAGGGGCCGAGAGGCTCCCCAGGAGCGAGACCAACCTCGACAACAAGTCAGAGGGAAAGCAGAAGACTTTCATCTTCCTCGACCGCAATTTCAGAAGAAAAAGGTTGCCGCTGTTACAGCGAAATATGCCTCAGACCGTGAGAACGAGACTCCAGAATTGGACGTGGGCAGTGACCCTCCTAGACAGCGCCGCGGAAGTTACCATAGTGCGGGAGGCGCTACGTCCTCATATGGAGGCGACAGCAACTGAAACATTCGTTACTGTAGAGACAGCTGACACGAGAGTGGCACCCCCTGACAGACTATATAATCTAGTCATACAAATTGAAGGTGACATACCGCGTGAAATAAAAGGGATTTTTGGGAAAATCTAACCTCTTCATATGACATTTTGTTAGCAGAGGTGGATTGGCCACCCCCATTCGTTTTAGCTGCACATAAAGGAGAGGAGGTAATCCTTCCAAGCTTTTCAAGGCATGTCCCAAAAGACAAAGCTGAAGCACTTGCAGCTGAGTGGGCTGTGTACCTGGCACCAGCGTTATACCGCAACCATGTGGGATGGGATGAAGAATCACCTCCCCATGCAATACCTTTGCGGTCACTACCGCAGCCACAACCCCAATATCCCATCAAACGGCAGGCAAAAGGCCCCGTCTCCGAAATTCTGACACAGTTGGAATATCAGGGAGTAATTGAACCATGCGTATCACCTATGAACAATCCCCTTTTCGTGGTTTCTAAACCCGATGGATCGTACCGCTTAGTTTTGGATTACCGGCATTTAAATACTCATTGTCGGAACTTTGCGGTGCAAAATACACACAGTTCTGCGCTTGTAGACAGTCTTGTTCGTAAAAAATACAAAACGACACTTGACCTTTCAAACGGTTTCTACACGCACAACCTAGCCCCGGAGAGTGGTCATTGGACCGCATTCACATCCCGTGGTAAATTATTCCAGTTCCGGCGTTTACCCATGGGCTATAAAAATAGTCCGGGTATATTCGCCGCCCGTGTTGTTTCTTTGTTAAATGACATTGATCAAGACGCATGTTCGTACGTTGATGACATCTATCTGACAGACGACGAGTTATATCAGCATCTGTCCCGTGTGGACCGCATTATTCTTGAATTTGCGGAGCAGGGTTACAAATTTAACTTTGCTAAGTCACACATTGCTGAATTTACCGTTCTGTTCTTGGGCTATGAGCTCAATAACGAAGGTAAGGGCTTAGCCCCCATTTCTTGGAAAAATGTGCACATTTGTGCCCCCCAAATACTCTGAAGAAACTTCAGTCTTTGCTGGGTTTCTTGAATTTCGGGCGTACTTACATTCCCGAATATGCCCAGCGTATCAAGCCTTTGTATGCTTTGATACAACCTACTTATTCAAGGTCTTGCTGGCTGCCTGAGCATACCTCAATTCTGCAGTCTTTGCAGACAGACCTTTTGGAGTCTAAATATCTTTTGACTCGTGATAACCACACAAACCTGGTGATTAGAATAATTCCGGGGGCGGTGGGATTCACATACTTAACCTTTAATGAAGGTGATACAGTACCCATCGCATACAAGTCACATCTGTACACTTCCGCTGAATTGCGCTTTACATCTGTCGAAAAAGTTCTAACTGCAGTGCAAATGGCGATTCTAAAAGAACGCGCACTGGCACAGGGTAAGCGAATTCTGGTGGTAACACCCTGTCCTGCTCTAGAGGCAGTAACAAAGGCAAGTGTACCGAACTCAAAAGCAATGCATCCCCGTTGGATACAATGGGCTACATCCTTGACGTCATCAGACGTCACCTTTATTTTCGATTCTTCTCTTCAGACTCAGGAGTTTTTGCAGTATGAATTCGTTCATCCTCCTCCTTTGTTTTTACTACCGCTTGAGGATTACAAATGTGTGATCTACACCGATGGTTCGGCGCAACCGGCCACTGGGTCCAAGCACGCTTATTCAGCTGCATGTGCTATTGTTGCGGGTTCCTTTGTAGATGGAAAGTTCAAATCCTCTGTAGTGCATACTCGCACACTTGGAGATAGTACCGCACAATTGGCCGAGCTGCATGCATTGCTACTTGCGCTTGAGTTCGCTTCACAGGATGAGACCACTCTTATTGTATGTGATTCTTTTTACTGTGTACAATCTTACAATGACAATCTGTTTTTCTGGTCGAAAAACGACTACAAGGACGCAAAAGGGAGCACAATTAAGCATAAAATGCTTTGGGTTCGAGTGGCAGAATTGCAACAACGTCTGCCTCTCACACAGGTGGTTCACACCTTAGGCCATCAGCGGGTGGGCGCACACGCTATTGGTAACGATCTGGCAGATGAAGCTGCCCGTTCAGCAGTAGTCACGTGTTCAGTAGCAGCGGTTACCCGGTCCATGTCTAAAATAGACCCTGTTATATTAGCAGCAATTGCTGCAACCAAGGAAGGTAATAATTACCCTACAGGTTTTCCTTCCAAGTATTCTTACACATTAAGTCCCGATCAGGTTCCTTATGTAACTATACCTGACGTTGGAGATCGGCTGATCCCCAACGCGGACCGCAGGAGTGCCTTGATATCAGCTGCACACGAAGGCATGGCTTCTGCTCATGCAGGTGTGTCAGCTACGGTTTCCATCTTGCAGCAGCGTTATTGGTGGCGTGGGTTATATAAAGACACCCGTGCTTTTGTGCTTTCTTGCGACGTTTGTCAACAGATTAAGCCTTCCACGGTAACACGTCCACCACAAACACCGCTCTGCATTGCTAACAGACCCTTTGGGTGTGTTTACTTGGATCACTGCGGTCCATTCTCATCAGACACTGCTTATAAATACATCTTGGTGGCAGTGGACTCGTGCACACGGTTTCTCTGGGTCTGGCCACAACGGAGTGCTGACGCCCGAAATGTAATCAGGGATTTGCGTGTCTTTGTGGGAATTTTCGCATGCGGCACCTTCCATTCGGACCAAGGTCCAGCGTTTGCCTCTAGGGCTTACAAGGATGCAATGGCTTCGCTTGGGGTGCGGGTGAAATTTTCGTCTCCGTATAGGCCTGAGGGCAACTCTATCGTTGAACGAATGAACCGTGACTTAAAGCAATCCTTAACAGCTAGGGTTATAGGTACTGGCAGGAACTGGCTGGCCCATTTGTATACCGTTCAGCGTGCACTTAATAACCTCCCTAGAAGACCTCTGGGTGGGCGGACCCCATACGAAATGCTCTTTGGCATAAGAATGTTTGTGCCTGACCTTGAGGGTCCAGACATCGCGGCGCAATCCGCCAAGTTTGATGTAGATAACCATTCTGCTATGTTACAGGACTTACAAGAAGCCCGAGATAAACTTGCAACTACACATTTACCTTCAGCCACAGATCCTGCGTTGCAGATTCCGGTAGCCGGCTGGCTTCCGAAAATTGGAGAACTGGTTCGAGAGAAGGTTGAAAACAAAAAAGAATTTGGCCCCTCTTTTCGTGCACCGGTTCCAGTTCTTGGCCTGAAGGGAACACGTACAGTCATTTTACCACCGCTTCCTGGTCGCAAAGAGAACAGATACATCTCAGTTGAAAATGTCAAGCTACAGCGCCTGGCCGATCCTGAATAGTGTCACACCAGCGGTCTCTTGTCCTGCCATTTATCGGACATATGTTCATAGTCCATCTGCACGAACGATCGCTGATGCTGTAATTGAGATGGTTGATTTGCCTGAAACTACGATTGATCCCCAACTCTCCACCAATATCGACGAGGACGAGTATACTTATCCTGCATCAGAATCGGTGGCACATCAACCAACAACGCCACTAAGCCCGACTCGTTATTCCTTTGATTCGGATTCCACTTCTTCAAAAGTCCCATCCATGTTCAGTATTTTTGTATCCTGGTTTAGAGACAATTTTTTGATTCCACCCTGGACATATATCTGGTTGGTACTTTTCTTGATTTTTTTGTTCATGTCCATTGGCTTTGTCACAGTGTTTTTTCTACTAATCAACGGTCACTATTTACCTGAACGCTCTGCTGTAGACTATGTTTCTGGAACTTTGGCTCCTCATTCCTCGTCTCACATCATGAAGCGTGACCACACATTTGTGAATATTTCAGCTTTCCCAGTTGCTGATGGCATCGTATGGGATGCAGTGAACTATCAAATCCATGGTCCGACGGAAATTATTAATGTACCTAATGTCCTTCGTGTTTCAATGGGTGATGTAGTACAAAATAATATTCATTCTGATGATTGGGATGTGCATGCCGTTGAAGCATTGTTTGCCGATTTAAAATATTATGCATCTTTTAATGCTGAAGATTTATATATGAATTCTGCTAATTATGCCGATTTGTATTGTTACCAACATTGGGGTAATCATTTTCTCCATAAGCCCAGTGCCCTGCGTAGTTCTGTTAACTATACCCAATGGGAACATTGTCCGAACCCCTTGCCAGGTAGCTCTCAAACTCTTCGAAATAAGTTTAATTATTTTACTGATTTTAATCGGTCGAACCCTGCATCCTATTATTTTAGACTTAATAACACATCAACTCAGAAAATTATGTTGACACACACCAAATTGCTTTATTCAGGTTCCTTTCTGAGTGCCCTAGCTGTGGGTGGTTATGAGTACTGGGATAAGACAGTGGATTTAAAATCTATTTGGGGCTCCAAGCCATGGCAGGTACAGGGAACCGAGGCGTTGCATCGTGCTTGCCTCATCCCTACCCAAATTATGTTCCTAAATGCTTCCATCTATCAGACTACATGTTGGGGCTTAGCAACCACTAAACAATTGAATACGCCATCAATACCATCCCTGTCGAGTTTTCCAAATGAAAGCTCACAATTCAATATGTCCCTCGTGTCCCTGCAGGCAATGTTACAAAATAATTCGTTTAATGTTTCTGAGCTGGTTCAGTCACCCTGGTTAGTATGGCCTATATCATCTAATGCATGTCAAATGCGTTTTCATGATACTGGTGCTAGCTACACACAGAATAGGCCTGATCCGAGGTTTACTGATGCCCGTACTGTCACTACATACTCTGTTGGTAAATTATGCAAACAATGGCTGCAACATTCGTCCCTTGATTCTGTTAAACAACATTTGTCCCTCCTTACAGGCAATATTGATCTGTCCGACTTTGTTTTGGGACCTCGTGGTCCCCGACCTAAGAGATTCATTTATGAAACGTATAATGAACTCTGGAAGCTGTCACAAATGGAAGCTGCTTCCCGTCTTCGGGAAATAGATCAAGCAAATTTGGAAAAGGTGCTTGCTGTTGTTGACAATAGTATTAATACCCTGTCTTCTCGCATTTACACTTTAGAGACTATTGTGTCCTCTGTTGTTGATATTGTACAAGATGATGTTTCTGTGTTATATCATGGTCAGAATCAATTGCGCTCAGTTATGCAGTTTGCATGGACTTTACAAACACTTAAGTTAGGTAAAGTGCCTTGGCATTTCTTGAACACCTCTGCCTTATTTCTACCTTTTAACTTAACTGATAAACAGCAATTTATGTCCATGAAAGATGCAACTTACACTCTATTACATATCGAAAAGGTGGATCCGTTGCCGTTCTCTGTTGCAGAACTCGATTCTGCTGTATGGCTAGTTCATGGGGTTATCGTTTTACCTTTTTCCTTGTTTGAATTTGACTCGTGCATGAAACATTATCCTGTGGGCCGTTACCGGCCATTGGGCAGTGCTTTCCTGCATGAACTCTGGTCCTTGCCTTTCATGTATAAATGCCTTCGGGACGGCAAGGAAGTCTTTCTCACGGGGGAGTACTGCGACTTGACTATAGGTCATTCGCTTATTTGTAAACACATTAAATTGCATGGCTCATGTAGCGTTTCCTCTCCTAATCTTGCTTGTGTGCTGAAAGGTATTCCTGCTCCTGTTATTTCACCTACTTTCACTCTCCTTTCCAATGGTAGTTATTTGCTTTTAAATAACGAAAACTGTTGTGGCCTGCAGGCTGGCATTCCTTACATTGTAACAGTTTCGCACAGGGTTGTCTGCTGCAAAAATGTGCTTTTTCCTCCCCCTCATGGCAAGGTTGATATCTCTATTTGGCCTTCCATCCCTACCATGGAAGCAGATTTCAATAGACTGAGCAGAATAAAGGCACTATTATTAAACGAGGAAGTTATACTCACGTCCGCCCGGGAGACATTCATTCTCCAGGTGGCGAGTACCCACAGTGAAATACAGGCCCTTTTAAACACTAATCTCCCCCAACATTTTGGGGAGTTAATACATCGTATTTTTAACGCATCTAACACTGAAGGCCTAGTACACTTTTTAAGGTCGTTGGGTCGGGCTTGGTGTCCTCCTTCCAAACTATTTTTGGTGTCATCCCGGCTTTCATACATTCTATTTTTTCCAGCGTCTTTGGCGGTTTCCCATTGATCCTCGCTTTAGCGGCTGGTGTCTTGCTCTTAATTTGCTTTCTGCGCAATGGCTGCTCCCCGATGGGACCTGCTCGATCCAGAACGCCTCCAGCTGCTCCGTGAGCGCCTTTTGGCCGGTTTTGGTGTCTTGCCATTGGCGACACTGAGTGTGTCATATACTCTTTCATTTCGCTTTGCGTATTTCACTTGCGTGCAACCTGTGATGACTTGTGTCCGCTGTCCTTTCACCTGGACTCTGGATTATTGCCTCTCCAATTCGTCATTGTCTGTTCCGGATTTTGTTCAGTTGATGGGTCCCTTAGAGGCCCATGAGCAGGACTGTTCCGTCGCTGGCTGTATGGCGCGTGCGGCTGCACTGGGGATTTTGGCGCAATGGGATATCTGGGCGGCTGCCCAGGATCTCCTACAACGAAGCTGTTTCAATTATCACGCAAGCTGTCCCGCATTGCTTCTGGATGCTCCCTTTGTTGAGGAGCATTCCTGCTCTTTTGATCTCATGGATTGGATGGCATCTATGTTTTTTGACAATTCCAATGATGAACTCTTGGAGGGTATGGCTTTTCTCTGCACTTACACTTTCATGGATTGACCTGCCCTTCGCCGTTTGGGCGCTCCCTGTGCTCCAACGGCTGTGTCTTTCCTCTGATGGGCCTCTGTCCTGGCCGCTGGACTGTCCAGGGGAGGGTGTCTTGTGGATTGTTACCTGCCTTGTTATGTTGGCCTAGGCCTGGCTGCCATGCTGCTTTTCTTTGCGCACGTTACACTGAGCCGGGCCTCCCTCGCCCTTTGCTCGTGCCAAGTTCTTTTGCACTGTCTGCATTTTCTGTTGTTCACCTTTTTGGGCTCAGTCTGCACAAACATGTACAAGGTCGCATAACAATGTATTTTGGTTCTTCCTGATATGGCCAGTCTCGCGCACCCAGACATAACATTATGTGCAATTGCCATGAAGAATTGGGTATGCTTTTAATACTGTGGTTTACTAGCGCTTAACACACTTGGAGAAATCCCTTTCAGTGAGAAGAGCTATGATGTCCTGCTGATGTAATTCTGCATCTAGAGACTGAGGTATGGGGGTTCGCTAGTCAAAGCCCAGAGGTCTTCTATTATTATAATAAACTATCTTACTGCAAGGGGAGGGTGGTAATGTTATTTATACGTTTATCCACTGAGCTCTGAGATGCTTTCCCCGTTTGTATTCTATGGAATTGTAACCATGCTGCTTATATTAGTAATATTCATTATGCTATTAGTACTGACACGTGTACTGTACATTAGAGCACGTAAGTTGGAATAAACATTTTAACCTATCCAGTGTCTCTTCCTACGCACCTTGTGGACAAGTACGAGTGAGTGGCGAAAGAGTGTTCTTGCTTCAGTGAGTCCTGAGATAAAGATACCGTGTTCTGGGTTGTCCAAACATTAGTACTTGGGTGCTAATGGGATGCTAAGCTAGTTGGGTTGGGGTTTTTGGGTGCTACGGTATATGGTGGCAAACCACTGTATTCCGGGGTCCCATTTTCCTGTGCATAGCTCTGTGTATGTGCAGAAACCTTATGACAGGGTTCTGAGAGAGCAGGTCAGGGAGTGGATCACTCTCTTCCTCCTGTCTCTCATCAGTAGCCATGAGCAAGCCCATGTCTGCCCTGTCAACATATGGTTTCAGTCTGTTGACATGGAGCACCCTATGGGGGCTCCTGGGAGTTCCAAGGTCCATCAGATAGGTAACCTCTCCCTTCTGTTCAACAATGGTATGGGGGCCACTCCACTTATCTTGGAGGGCTGCTGGGGCCACAGGCTCCAACACCCATACTTTCTGTCCTGGCTGATAAACAGTCAACACAGCCTTTTGGTCATGCCAGGCCTTTGTAATTCCTGGCTAGCCTCAAGGTTTTTAGTTGCCTTCTTCATGTACTCAGCCATCCGGCAGCGGAGACCAAGTACATAGTCCACAATATCCTGTTTAGGGGTTTGAGAGGTAACTCCCATCCCTCCTTCACTAGACACAATGGACCCCTAACTGGATGTCCAAACAGAAGCTCAAATGGGCTGTAACCAACCCCTTTTGTGGAACCTCTCTGTAGGCAAAGAGAAGGCAGGGCAAAAGTATGTCCCATCTGCGCCTAAGGTTTTCTGGGAGACCTTTAATCATGCCCTTCAAGGTTTTGTTGAACCTTTCAACTAAACCATTGCATTGTGGGTGATAAGGGGTGGTAAATTTATAATTTACTTCACACTCCTTCCACATAGCAGTCAAGTAACTAGACATGAAGTTTGCATCTCTGTCTGATACTACCTCCTTAGGAAAATCCACCCTGGAAAAGATTCCCAGGAGGGCCCTTGCCACCACAGGAGCTGTGGTGGTCCTGAGGGAATTGCTTCTGGGTACCTAGTGGCATGGTCCACCACCACCAGGATAAATCTGTGCCCAGATGCTGTTTGGGGGTCTAGGGGACCAACAATGTCAATCCCTACCCTCTCAAAGGGAACCCCCACCACAGGTAGTGGTATCAGGGGGGCCTTTGTGGTGCTACCTGCCTTACCACTGGCTTGACAGGTAACACAGGAGCGACAAAACTCCTTGGTGTCTTCAGACGTATGAGGCCAATGAAAGTGAGGGACAATTCTGTCCCAAGTCTTGTTTTGGCCTAGGTGACCTGCCAATGGGATATCATGTGCTAGGGTCAATAGGAAGCTCCTAAACTTCAGAGGTATAACCAACCTCCTGGTGGCTCCAGGCTTGGGGTCTCTACACTCTGAGTAAAGGAGTCCATCATCCCAATAGATCCTATGGGTACCACTAGCACTCCCAGCAGCCTCAGCAGCAGCTTGCTGTCTGAGGGGTTCAAGAGAGGGGCAGCTCAGCTGCTCCTGGCTCAGATCTGCCCTGGAAGGGCCCCCTGTCCCCAAGAACTCAACCTGATCAGGCTCAAGCTCCTCTGGGACAGTTCCTTCTTCAGGACTGAGATCATCTCCCTCAAGAGACTGATCTGCTTTCTGAGGCAGGGGGGAAGACACTGCCTTAACCCTACTGCTCCTCCTCTTTGGAGGCACCAGGTCCATTATTCCAGAATCCAGGGCCTGTTCAGTTTTAGACCCTTTTGCCTGTGACCTGGTCATAGCAAACACATCTGCAGGGATGCCCAACATTTCTGCATGGGTCCTGAGTTCAACTTCAGCCCAAGCTGAACTTTCCAAATCATTTCCAAGCAAGCATTCAACAGGGAGGTCTGCACTTACCACAACCTTCTTAGGGCCAGTTACCCCTCCCCAGGAGAACTTAACAACTGCCAGGGAATGGTCTGTCCTGACATTGATAGCATTAGTCACTTGGGGGCACATGCATCAAAGGTTTTTGCGATCGCAAACGGTGCGATTCGCAAAAATCGGCCATTTGCGATCGCAAAATTACCTTTTGCGATGCATCAAGGGTCAAGGCCCTCGCAATTTGAGAATTCACAATTAATTGCGAATTCTCAAATTGCGATTGCATTTAAGGAATCGCAAATTGAGATTCCTTAAATGCAATGCATTAAAGTAAAAAAATTAGCGATTTCGCTAATAGGGCGCAAATTACCATGAAGTTGAACTTCATGGTAATTTACAAAATCTTGAAAAATGCACTAAAGTGCATTTTTCAAAGTTCCATTTACACACACACACATGCCCTTGGGACATGTGTGTGTGCAAGATGTACTCATATGCAGATTTCAGGGGTGCAACAGGGGTCCTTTTGACACCCTGGCACCCTTGAAATTGCATTCTCAATTTGCGATTCTCTAATTGCGAATCGCAAATTGAGAATGTCTTCCCATTCATTCCTATGGGCCTCTAGGCCCATAGGAATTAATGGGGAGGTATTCCTTTATTGCGACTCGCAATTAGCGAGTCGCAATTAAGGAATGTTTAGGAATCGCTATTTTTATAGCGATTCCTACATGCATAGGCTTTGCGATTCCTTAATTGCGATTCCTTAATAATCGCAATTAAGGAATCGCAAAAGCCTACCTTGATGCATGTGCCAGTTGGTACATTTCACCAAGTATGATCTGCTCAGGGGCTACAAGATCTTTTGTCACCATTGTGACACTTGCTCCTGTGTCCCTGTATGCCAAAGCCTCTCTTCCATTAATTAAGGGCTGTTGTCTGTATTTGCCCAGATTACTGGGACTCACATAGGAGGACATATCTATGTCTCCATCACAGATCAGTACAGCCTGAGTTGGAACTCTGACTAGGCCAGAGTCCATCTCAGATCCCAGGGTTAACCCTACTACACCCTTATTAGGAACACCACCACTTGGAGCTGAACTAGGGGGAACAGTTGCCTTAGGGGCAATGGTGGCTGGAGTTGAGTCTTTGGTCTTTGTACAATCACTAGTCCAATGGGTTTTCTGCTTACAGATTTTACACCATGGTTTCTTTTGGCCTTTTCCTTTGTTAGATTGGGACTCCCCACCAGATGCATATTTTTGGGGCCCTTGAGAAGATTTCTGGTCTTTACCCTTCTCCCCACCCTTATCAGAGTTCTTAGAATTTGCTTCTTAGAGTCACCACCTTGGTTCTGAACCTTCTGCCTCACCCTGGTTCTGACCCACTTGTCTGCCTTCTGACCCAATTCTTGGGGAGAGGTCAGATCAGAGTCCACCAGGTACTGATGCAACAGTTGATTTTGACAGTTGTTAAGGATCTGCTCTCTCATGATCAAATTATACAGTCCTTTGAAATCACACACCTTACTGCCAAGTAACCAGCCTTCCAGAGCCTTAGTAGCACAATCACCAAAGTCAACCCAGTCCTGAGTCTGTGCCTTTTGGGTATCTCTGAACTTTAACCTGTATTGTTCAGTGGTTAGACCAAACCCTTCAATCAGAGCACTCTTCAGGACTTTGTAATTGTCAGCATCCTCTTCTCTTACAGTGAGGAGCTTGTCTCTACCTTTGTCTGCAAAGGAGAGCCACAAGATTGCTGCCCACTGCTCCTGAGGGACCCTCTGTACCTTACAGGCCCTTTCCAGTGCAGTTATCCATTTGTGGATATCATCCCCACTCTGGTAGGGAGGGACAATCTTGTTCAGGTTCCTATGGTCATGAGTATGATCTCTACCTCTAGGGACACTGTTGCTGCCACCATGGGGCTCTAGCCCCAACTTTGTGAAGCTTTATGAAGCTCCAGGGATGCCCTGTCTAAGGCAAATTGCTCTCTCTTGATTCTCAGCTTAGCTTTCTCAAAATCAAGCAGTTGGCATTTCTTCTCATAGGAGGATGCCCTTTTATGAGAAGCAGAGGACCCTATAGAAGTACCAGAACGATTAGATTCCTGAGAAGGAGATCTTGATCTTCTTGGTAGACTATTAACCCTTCCTGGGGGAATGAAGAGGGGGCCACTGAGGCCTTCCTCTCCTTCAGGAAGAATTGGATTTTCCAGGTGGGAATCATGTTGATCCCCCTGGCCAGCATCAGAATCTGGGTCATAGTAGTTTTCACTACCTGGCCTTTCCTCTTCTACTGCCCCACCCAACCTGCCTGCCTCATCAGACCCTGGTGTCTTTCTGAGGTCATCTAACAGCAAAGCCTCTATGAGGCGTTGAGTGCTTGCATGTCTCCCTGTTTTCAGTCTCCTAGAGGTACACATATTTCTCAATTCCTGGAATGAGAGATTGTCATACCTAGTGGGCAAGGAGTCACTTACTTCAGGCCTTGCAGACATTCTACTGTGGTGTGGTGTATGCACCTACCTACTCTAGTGGGAACTGAAACTCTCTTGAGTTGTAGAAAGGGTGTGCTAAGCCCTTTGAAACACAACTCTAAGTTCAGTAGAACTTACTGTATTCTAAACTTGATTTATATGTACCTATGTACCTATAGTGTTTTTCAGTTAGTCACTTCAAAGAGATTATCTGGTAAAGCAATAGCAAGCTTGAATCCAACCGGTGCACACCAATGTGAGAAGTTGGCCTGGCATATGCTGTCCACTAGTTATAGTGGGCACCTTGCACCAGTCCAAACGACCCTTATTGATGATAGGTTTAAAGACAACCTTTATTGAAAGCTATCCTAGTGGTAGCTATGGAGAGCAGCCTTCAGGCTAAGTCTTGAAGGAGTGTAAAGCAGCTTGGTTTACCAGATTATAACCTCCTGAATAACTAAATGAAAAGAGAACCACACAAGATATATATAAAATATATGTATTTATTTCTAAACACTAACTACTAATCCCTTTATGAGATTAGAGTTCAAGATACACAGTATCACAGTATTAAAACGACAGTAAATAGCACAATACACAGTGGGCTCCAGGGGGAGACCAAACCATATACTAAGAAAGTGGTATAAGAAACACGACTTGACTAGACACAGTGCCTAGAGCACGTAGAATCGCTGGGACCCCAAGGAACCACCCAAGGTAGTGACACAGGAGACCCACAGGGGACGTGTGCAGTGTGAGAACACAGCCGCGAGCGCCGTAGGATTCAATGCGGAAAGTCACGGTTGGAATTTTAAAGATAAAGGACACTTAGGAGAGGACTTTCAGCAAACCCCTTTAGACTTAAGGGGTTCTAGGGCCAACACCCATGTGAGCACCGGAGTACTCGAGTTACGTCACCCAGGGAAGCCGTGTGCATAGGTGTCAAAAGGTGTCGGGAATCGTCGTCGTTTTCAATGGCGATCTGTTGCAAAGTGCTGCAGCCGTGGAGGAGAAAAGTGTCCGGGTGGCCTGGATCGAAGATGTGAAGAACCTGAAAGCAGAGGGGTCAGAGTCTGGGTCACTAGCCAGTGACCAGGAGCGGAGCAATCGAATGCCCACCGATGTCGGGTGCTTCAGGTGCGAAGAGGTGAAGCTTGACTCTGCAGCCACGGGGTCCTGGAGACATAAACAACAACCAGGAGCTGGATTCGAGCTGTCCCACAAAGGATGTCAAGTGCTGGGGTGTCGGTGATCGGATTGACCACAACAAGCCTTGGCAACAGCAACCCACGCAGGAAGAGAAAAGATGCTTCTGTGCGGACCAACAAGGTCCTGGGGACTCCCCAAGCAATGGAGAGTCAGGGCACGTCTGGAGCAACCAGGGAAGTCCAATAAAAGTTAGAGTTGCCTTCTTGGGGACCCACAGGTCAACGGACCAGGGATCGCGAAGGGACCTCGAGAGGAATCACAAAATGGCGGCCCACGGAACACTCGTTGAGTGTAGGCCTGCAATCTTCGGTGCAATTACTGCTTGGGTCAGGGCTACAAGTAACCCAAAGCTCAGCCTCAGGGGTTGCCGGAAAGCTGATGCTGCTGCAAATGGTCGCGGTGTCCAGGGGTTCGAGTTGCACGGTCTCCACAAGGGATACGAGCCTCAGACTTGCTGTGGCCACAGATCAACCTCAGAGACCTCGGAAAACCCACCTCCTGTGTGGCAATATTCTTCGGAGTCCGTCGGAGCTTGGAGATGCCAACCGGTCAGTTGCGTTAAAGGTGCCTGCCTTGCAGGGGAGTAACTCCTTTACTCCAAGGGAGATTCTTCAGTCATCCAGCATAGTGTAGATCATCGAAGTACTTGGTTTCTGGTATCAGAGTTTAGTCCAGGTGTAATCTAAAGTCCTGTAGTCAGGGTTTCCTACTTTATACCCAAGGAAGGGGTGGGACAAACTCTGGGGACCCACCTATGGGAGGGTCAGGAAAGAGGGGTGGCTACACCCATTTCCTTTGTCCAGTTTGGCGCCAGAGCAGGGTCTGTGTGCCCCTGCAACCGGTTTGAGCTGGACAATGCACAGGGACACCAAATGTGCCCCCAGTGCAGACTTCAAAGCACTCTGAGAGTGCACCCACCCAGCCCCAATACACTAAAGTCTGTCTGGGAGGTGGTCACACCTCCCTGTGACAGGAAACATATTGTCCAGGCCTCCCCTCCCGGAGTTTCATCCAGCAGCAGAAGGGCAGACTCGTGTCTGTGGCTGCAGCATCCATTTTGTGATGCCAGGGCTCTGTTAGCTGGTACCGGGTATACCGGTGCTGTCATGTCTCTCCCTCTAGAAGGGGGATCATACTCCCACGCCAGTTACTGGTGTGGGGGTATGATTCCAAGGTGTTTGACACCAAACACGACAGTTTTCCATGCAGCCACTCCAAAGTTAGCATTTACCGTTTGGTTATAATGCACTTAAGAGTATATGGTCTGGCTGCATCACAAACAACCCCGGAATGAAGATTCCGAAAGTGGCAGAGGGGCTCTGCTCATGCATGGGCACCCTCTCACATGAAACCCAGCACCCTGCCTTCAGGATTGTTAAGGCCTGCCATAGGGGTGACTGATAGGTTTACATGTGCAGTGATATGGAGAGATATAGGGAACCTATATCTCAGTAAGGGGTGGATACACCACCTTACACAGGCTGCTGTAGAAGACCTGTTGTCATTTTAAAAGGCTTCCCAGGGGTGGCATAATACATGCTGCAGCCCCTGGTAGGCCTCTCGGGTACCTATGCCCTGGGTACATAGTATACCATATACTAGGGACTCACAAGGGTACCCCAGAATCCAATCTGGAGTGTACCTAAAGTACATACAATCAATTTAGAGTAGAAAGCAGATAGTCTGGGGTCCTGATTAGCAGGACCACAGTCTGGCTAAGTCGAAAAACAGTGAAACATCAGCAAAAAGTGGGGGTAACTATAAGAAGCAGATCCTACTCTCCTACAAGTATTATCTGGTCATTCCATAGACTGCTGGAATCCCATTCATGAAGCAAACTGTCATTGTTAATTGTTGATTATACTTCCTACCTGGAAGTTGAAGTGCCCACACGGGCAGAGAGGAAACGAAAAGAGGGAGTCGGTAATAGACTTTCTTACTGCTGCCCTGAAAGGAGGAATCCCAGGAATCATCGCGCTCACCAGAAGCACAGCCGGACCTGCTGTAATGAAGAAGAATAAAGCCTCAGAGAAAGGCGGTCAGGCAACGTGTCTACCGCGGCTGAAAGTCAAGAGAAACCAAGTTCTGCAGAGAGCAGCCGCCCTCTGCCACCGAAGAACCTGAGCTCCGATAATCCATGGAAACTGACTCGCTCAGCCGAACGATGGTGGCCATCTTAGGTCGGCACTACCGGTACTTTTAACTTGTTTGTTGGGTTTATTTGAACTTTTAATTGGGTTGTGGCAGTATTTGTGCTTCACTTTTTTATCACTCTTGAAGCAGAGCACTGGGTCTCCGGTTCCCGCTTTTTACTCTTCCCGAGTCCGGACGGAACGTAGCCACGCCCTCTTGGAGGTGGGCTATATAGGTATGCCAGCTGCGCGGATACGCCACTGGCGTGCCAAAGGCAAGCCTGTCTGTGCCCGTCCACGCCTGGATGGCGCCAGGGGCCAGGACCCCTGTCCCTCACACCTCAAAGTTCCACATTACAAAGCATTACACTGTAAAGCTGATCTGCTACTCACAAAGGGACCTGTTGGAACTTAACCGCGCCGTGAAGGAAGCCTGCTTTCACTCCCTTAAAATTCTACTTAGTCCACAAGTTTGCAGTAGCTGCAAATTTTCCTTGGGAGAACATACAACTACGAGTCAGCACGGTAAGGCCATCCAGGCAAGTCAAAGTGATAATCAATGCATATTATTGAACTGCCGCTCTCTGCCCAAACACAAGGCGGAGGTAGCAGACTTAATTACAAAATATCAACCTGCTGCGCTTTTCCTAACAGAAACCTGGCTTTCAGGATCTTCAGCCCCTGACGTACTAGACACGGTTCCCCCTAATTACGCCATATTTAAGCTTGACCGCCCCCTGCTGGGGGGGGGGGGGTTTGGCGATAATTTGTAGACGTTGCCTGCAATGCAAAATGCAGGAGTTAAACATCGCTAACGCCGAGACAGCCTTTTTTAGTTTAACCTTGACCAGTCAGTACACTCTAACAGGTTTTTTAATCTACCGCCCACCCGGCCCGGCTACTACGTTTGTTAAAAATCTACTGGATGTCATTCTCGACTATGCAGTACGCTATGTCAACTTTACACTAGTAGGAGACCTAAATATTCACATTGACAATGAGAACTGCCATCTAGCTAAAGGCCTGGTGGAAGATCTCATCCTGCTCCCTACTCACTCAATTGGTGGATGCACCTACACATGTGCATGGTCACATTCTGGACCCGATATTTACTAACTCAAGTTCCATAATGGCGGCTGTGTCGATTCTGGTGGCCTGGTCAGACCACCTTCTGATACCTTTTGGGATCTCCGAACTCCCTCATCCTGTGGTACCTTTCCAGAAACGTTGCACACGCAAAGGGCCCTGCATTACTTCAGCGTCCTTTCCAGCGGTTCTAAACTAAAACATACCAACACTTGCACCGTGTCCGTCCACCGCCAATAGGCAATTTATGGGGTGGATTAATCAGGCCTTAGACGCCTTAGCGCCTAAGAAGGAAGTTACCTGCAGGCGGGCTAAACCCTCCACCCCATGGTTTTCTGAGGCACTTCAGGGTAAGAAGAAATCTTGCAAGCGGCTAGAACGCATGTGGCGCAAAAACGATGAAGAGTGCCACAAAACAGTCTATCTTGCGGCCCTGAAAAACTACCAAAAAGATCTTAGGCATCCCCGGGCAAACTTCTATGCTCTAAAAATCGAACAATCAAAAAACTTGTTGAGGAACTCTTCCATATAATTAAGTCCCTAACATCTCTGAAACGCACAGCAGCGTCAATTCCACCTTCAACTACCCTCTGCGAACAGATCGCACAATCCTTCTTAGAAAAGATAAATAATATTTACATCTCGTTCCCTAAGAGTGCCAGGAACTTTCAGCCTACCATCTCTGCCTGGACCTAGTGTGATCTTCCAGGAAGTTTCTTAAATTTAAAAACCATCTCGGAGGCTGAAACTAATAATCTGATGCCGAAAGTCAAGTCGTGACCTCTGTTAGATCCCACGTCCCGACTATATTAGAATGGGGCAGAGAAGCCATTGTTCCAGTACTCACTGAGTTGTTAAATCTATCTCTTGGCTCTGGGCTTGTCCCCCAAGAGTGGAAACATGCAATCGTGATTTTGCTTTTGAAGAAATCGACCTTAGACCCTTCACAGCCTGAGAATCTCAGACCCATATCCCTACCTCCCTTCTTCACAAAAATCGCTGAGAAATGGGTCAACCAACAACTCATGAATTTTGTGGAGGTAAAGGCTCTCCTCCATGAAATGCAATCTGGGTTCAGACCCTCTTTTAGCACAGAATCTGCACTGCTACTCGCATCTGAATCCCTTCGAAAAATAGCAGATGATGGTAAAATGGCTGCACTAGTCATGCTTGACTTGAGTGCTGCCTTTGATACTGTCTCCCACAGCCTGCTATTAGATAGGTTATATCATTCAGGGGTGGGAGGAATAGCACTAGGTTGGCTGGCTAACTTTTTGGAGGGTCGCACCTTCCAAGTCATCCTTCAATCTTTTGTCTCCACCACCCGGAGGCTGAAACAGGGAGTGGACCAGGGCTCAGCTCTGAGCCCAACCCTCTTTAACTTGTATATGTGCCCACTGGCAGACCTTATGGAAAGTCACAGGGTGCAGACGGTATCTTATGCGGATGACACACAACTGATTTTAACTCTGGCCCAAGACAACGGCCAAGCGGCAGAAGATTTTAAAGTTTGTCTAGTTGACCTGGTGAATTGGATGAAAGACAGCTGTCTGAGATTAAATGCTAATAAAACTGACATTCTAGTGGTAGGGAAGCAGCCATCTATTTGGTCCTCGAATTGGTGACCCAGTGAGCTGGGTCCTTTACCTTCCCTGAGTCACAAAGTTAAAAATCTCGGAGTTTGGTTTGACTCCACGCTATCCTTCTCGGACCAAATCTCCACTCTTACAGGTACCTGTTTTGAGATTCTGAAAATGATTAGGAAGATTCTATCGCTTATTACGGACTGCGCGAAACAAACGGCAGTCCAGGCCCTTGTGGTATCAAGACTGGACTATTGCAACGTCCTCTACCTAGGGGCCTCCAAGAGGAGCATTCATATGCTTCAGAGAGTGCAAAAGGCGGCAGCTCATATGCTGCTCAACATTCCCAAATGTGGTCCCACAGGGAGAGCTCTGGATACACTTCACTGGCTCCCCATAGAGGAAAGGATATCCTTTAAAGCCCTATGCTATGTTCACAAAATCCTGCAGGGCAAAGGCCCGAGTTATCTTCTTCCTATGATCTTACCATATCACCCAAAACGCTGTTTAAGTTCAGCTGGTACAGGATTGGTCTGCGTTAAGTCTGGTAGTTCTTTTAGGTTCCTGGCAGCCACACAGTGGAACCTACTTCCTTTTCATCTCAGACTAGATCCTTCAGAAGCATCCTTCCGAAAACACCTAAAAATCTGGCTGTTTAGGAGAAGCTCAAACCACCAGTAGAGGCAGCCCAGTCACCCTCTTGGTCTATCAGAATTCAGCGCGGGGACACTCCGTAATGGAGTAACCATGCGCTCTACAAACTGCTAACATAACATGAGTATTTACTGGTCTATAGTTTCTTCACAGGAGCATCCTAGGTTTTTTTAGATAGAAATTTCAGTAACCTCCGTAGTGGTATATGTCTATATGAGGTGTAAGAAAGTGGATTATTATTTGTGGTGGACGACAGCTCACTTCAAAGAATAATAACACTTCTTGTCAGGGTGATCCCTAAAAGTTCACTAAATTAACCTGAAGTCAACACCATAGCAGCTAAGACACAGAGCAGACAGGCTTAACTTAGAAAAATGTGTAAAGTATTTAGGCAGTATCAAAACAGTAATAAAGTTAAAACACCAGCTAATAAAACCCCCAAACTGTATTTGAAAATAGAGTAAGAATCCATAAACAAAATGACACCAAAACAACAAAAATCCTTTACGGGAACAGGTGATATGAATTTTAGAGGTTTAATTGAAAATAGCGCTGTTGGGACAGAAATGTTCTCTGCATGGTTATGGATGTGTACCCGTGCCCTGAGTGCCCAATTGTACTGTTGTCCGGATCCCTAATGCTGAAGTTTGTTGTCATAGGCAAACATGGATCATGGTGTGTGCGCCATGACATAGGTTTGTCCTTAATCATCCTCCAAGACCCCAAATAAAATAGTCTACGCATTTCGAACCACAATCATTATAGGTTCTCCTCAGGACCAGGGCTGGATTGATTTCTTAAGAACTCTAATAGGATGTAAAAGGAGAAATCTCTTTCAACAGTGTCCGTCTTAACTTGGAAATAAAGCTGAATGTTGGTAGATTTTCAGTTCTAACTGGTGACTGTACTTCATTTCTTGGTTAGGGAGGCAAATCCAAAGCTAGACACTGTAAGCCCAGACCGGGTAGCACGACACACCGTCAAGTACCTTCTTCTGAGAAGATTTGTTATGACTTCCTATGAAAATCAATTGGGTCTTTCTTTGTTCATATTGGATGCTATTGGAACCCTAAACTGACACCAAGAGCGTTAAAAAATCGCTCTGCCTAAGTACTTTGGACTGGTTGAACATTGTTTTGCCTTTCTGCGCATTTTTATGCCCTCTGTTTGTGCCTCCTCTGTCTTTTCTTGCTCTGCTTTGAACATTTGTGGCATTTCCTATTCATGACTCAGTACCTTTCTTTGCATTTTGTTGGCATTATCGGATTGATTTTTTCAACTTAATCTATTTGGTCATTATGATCAAATTAAAAATGTTGTAATAAACAATGCACGTTAAAAATAAAGTTAATATACAAGAGCTATGCTATATTTTACTACTAAACAGGCAGCCACAAGTGCAGTTACCTTGCAGACAACAGGGTCATGATTTGAATGGTGCAACAAGTGCAGTAGCACCGAGCCCAAAAGTAGTCAGAACTCCTCTAAACACATATTTCTATATTTGACTACTAAACAGGCAGCCACAATTGCAGTTACCTTGCAGCTAAAAGGGACATGATTTGAATGGAGCAGCAGGTGCAGTGGCGCTGTGGCTAAAAGCTCCATGCACCCCATTAAACACCGATTATTGCTATATTTTACAACTAAACAGGCAGTCACAAGTGCAGTTATCTTTCAGGCGCTAGGGTCATGATTTGAATGATGCCGCAGGTGCAGTGGCACAGGCCAAAAGTTGTCAGAACTCCTCTGAAATCCTAATATTGCTATATGTTACTACTAAACTGGCAGTCACAATTGCAGTTACCTTGCAGTTGAATGGGGCTTGATTGAAATGGTGCAGTGCACCGGGGCCAAAAGTTGTCATAACTCCACTAAACACCAAATATTGCTATATTTTACTACTAAACAGGCAGTCACAAGTGTAGTTATCTTGCAGGCAACATGGTTATTTTTGAAATGGTGCAGCAGTTACAGAGGCACAGGGCCCAAAAGTTTTCAGAACTCGTCTAAACACCTAATTTTGCTATATTTCACAACTAAACAGGCAGTCATAAGTGCAGTTATCTAGCAAGCACTAGGGTCATTGACAAATGGTGCAATGGCACCTGGCCCAAAAGTTTTCAGAACTCCCCTAAACACATAATATTGCTATTACATCAATTAATTATATTATTTCCCTCTTTCATTTCTCAAAATGTTGCTCTTACTCGCACTGTACCACTGGTAACAACACAATATATTGCCTTCTTGTACATAAATAAGTCATAACACTTACAGACTTTCAGTAACTTATATTGTACAACTACTCAGCAAGCTACAACTTACAACAAGAAACAGCTTATTATTAATCACATAGGCGAAACCTAATGCATTTACCAATCCTTGTTTTCATTGTCATTAGGTCGACCATCAGCGTGCATGCGCTGTCTGGAAGACCTGCAGTAATCACTCATACTGAGTGTAATCGCGCCTGCTGCTTGCCATTCGTTTACTCTTGCGTCAGTTTTATTTCCTGTCTTCTTACTGGTTGGTGCTTCTGATAGATCACTTCCATTTCTAGGGCAGGAGCACCGGCCATCTACGGTTTCCTTACACTCTAGGTCTTCATGTATGCTTGGGGGGACTACTTATTTATCAGCATGGCACCTGCTTCACTCGCAGGCATGCACAAGCCACGCACACACATTTTCTATATACAAGCGCCAACTACTTATTTATTCCTGTGGCGCCCGCTTCATTCGCAACCACGCACATTCTTTTTATGTACACGGGTGCCATGCTTTCTTTCAGCACGGCACCCGCTTTCTGTTTAAAACACCAGTATGCCTATCTTCAAGTAGGCTGGTTGTGTGTTTTGGGTAATAAACTATTACCTTAATTATGAGAAGCTCCGGCGTTACCCCCAGGAAGTGCTTACAGTGCATTTGCAGCTGCTGCTTGGCGCCGGAACTTTAGTTGTCTACCAAAAAAAAAGCAGCAGCGGCGCAGACGAGCCACTTCCTGCCTTTCACTCCCATGCTGTCCGTGTACTTTACTCCCAACATGCAGCCTACAGCAGCGGCGCTGCCTCCCGCCACAGTTCAGCATACCAAGACTCCAAAAGGTACATTTCAAAGTAATTCTCTTTAATTTCAGATTTAAAAATAACACTCAACATTTGTTTTACAATGGGTCTCCGCCTTTCACACTCGCTTGTCTTTGCGGGAGCCAAAATGTTAAATTGAAACTTAACCCTGTGCTGTGCCATCCACTGCCATCTCCTGCAGGAAGAAAGTGAATGGCACAAGTAATGGCGCGCGCTGTTAGGGAAGGGCGTCTATCATCCCCACGAGCCCATATGTTCATAGAACACGAGCAGACAAAGCTGAAAAAGAGCTGACTGGTAAGTTCTTGTGATAGTGCTCTGTGTTCTTTGTGTGCATGCGTTTCTTTTACAGTGAACATTTCTGGCATGTATGTGTATGGGTCTTTTCTGTACATGGAGAAGGTGTGTGAATTTCTGGTCGGACTGTGTGTATTCTGTTTTTGTGCGCAACAGGCATTATGGAGGTTTGCTGACACAGTGTGTATGTTTGTGCTTGACATGTCAGATGTGTTTTATATGTGTATGCATTTTCTTTTGATGTGTGCATGTGTGTAAGTTACATTTGTGTAAAATTTCTTCCGAAATGGTGTGCTAGCTTATATCAGTGATGCGTTTCTGGTGCTGCTTATGCTGTGTTTAAAAGATTTGTGTGAGGGTACTTTGCATGTGCTGCACTAAGCTGTGTACTGATTGTTTTTTAAACATTAGCTGGTATATATTTATTTATTTTTTGCCATCTTGACCTTCAGCTAGAGTGTCAGATCGCTTCACATAAATAGAAAGGCAAGCATTTGCAATGCAATAAGTCTCGCATTTACGAGAGTTTGAGCTATTGGCATTCAGTCCTGCCAAGTATCACGCATCAGGCGTGACACTACCGCATTTCAGTGTGGTGTGCCGCATCACCGCACTGAAATGCATTGTCACTCATTTTAATGCCACTGACTCTCTGCTGTAACCAGCGCTGAAAGTAACTGGCAACGCCAGGCTGCTAGCGCGCGCACCTGTAGGTTGCTGCCGGCTCTGCTGCTCCCCGCAGACTTGACGGCGGGGCGCTGCCACCATGCTGCTACAATGTATCTTTTTAGCCTGCTGCATTGAAATTCCCGCCCGGCGCGGCTGAGTCACTCACTGACTACAGCCAGGCCAGGCCTGACGTCACCTGGACAAGGTAGTGCTGTGCCCAATTATACTGAGACACCCGGGCTGGGTCTGCCCCAGTAGTTGTGTAATAACTAGCTGTGGCGCCCCGGGGGTGGGGGCGATGTGACCTCATCTCCTGGAAGGAAGCGAGTATTCAGGAAGCGGGACTGGGGAGGCGTGCGTGACCGGCGGCTGACTGGACCACGGCGCCGCGGTGTGGTTCCCAACTTCCTTGAACACACCTACCTGTCTGAGGCAGCCTGTATCATGCCCGGTGGCCGGCATTGCCGTGGGTGAGGTCCGACTCGGTTTGCGGTGGCTGGACACCACTAGCTGGCTCTTGCCGACCCTCTCGACGCAGAGAAAAAGTAAGTGCCCAGCCTAGCCCTGATGACACAAAGGCAAGCAGATTAGACACGCATGCACGCCTTCACTTGTTTATTAATGTGTTTAAGTTAGTTTTATTTAGCGCGGCCGGCCACAAGTGGGGGGGGGAAAAAACAATTCCTGAGATCAGGCCCCCGGCCTCCGCAACCACGTGTATCCTATGTCTTCACCAAGCGCGGCCGTCGGTCAGAACTATCAGGTAGTGGTAGTCTGAACTGGCATCTTGTTGTTAATGGGGTCACGTGCAAGGGCTCGCCTGGCCGTAGCTGGTTTCCCAGCTTGCCAGTACCTGGCCAACTCGTGTCAGTCCGCTCACATAAGTTGGAGCTGTAGGCCTCGCAGGCGGGCCTGTGTAGCAAAGCAGACATGGTGAAGTATCTAGATGATTTTGTTTTTGCTGTGGCATGAACCACGGGGTAGTCAGGCGAGAGCATATCTTTAACATGGCTCTCGTGCTCATGGCCTCCCCCGCCCCCCAGACAACATAATGACTGTCTGTCTGTGACGCTGCTTGCCGCTCTTCTTGTTGTTCACACGCAAGGAGCCGACATGCCCCATACATACCGCTTACAGATTTCTTTTATGGCTAAAACTTTGGTTAAATGGTTAAACTTTGCCCGCACTCTGTACTACGTCGTCAGCAGCAAAAGAGAGCCCTGCTGCAGCTCTGGGAACATCTGCCTTCCTGGGACCGCAATAATGAAAAGGTCCGTAACAAAATAATCATGTCCCATTAAGAGCAGCACTGTGCATTTGTTTTGAGGTATAATTTTCGCCATTTGACCAAATATTTACCTCTAATTATATTATTATCCGAATTGAGTTATATTCTTAGTCTTAATGAGTGGCACTGGTTTAAACTGGTAAGTACTTCTGCAGCCATCAAGAATGTTTACACATTTTGGGTCTGTAAAGGAAAAGGAATATTGGTGAAAGCTATTGTCAAAAGCGTTCTCACTTTGCACTGCAGTCTATGGGTTATGAGAAAGGCTAAATACAAGAATAAGTTATGAAAAAATGAAACTTTCATGGGAAAAGATATTAGGAGCTGTCTTTAATTCATTACAAAGTGTTACATATGAGGCAGCGAAACGTTACTCATAAATACCCTGAAAGCCTACAAATCTTACACAGGAGCAAACTGAAAACCTGGCAGCTATGCCCATGCCAGCCACAAAGCAGAGCACCCACCCCCTAACTAAAACAACTACTGAAACTACAGAAAACGAGTTAACTGGCTGGTGAGATCCAGTTGATCCAGGCAGAGAAAGGCACAGCAGAGTTATCACAGGGCTCTCTCCATCACTGCTAAACAACATCCTGTTGCTTACTACAGCGGCAATTGCTTCGACCAACTGCCATCACCAGTCAACCTGGTGTACTCTATATCAATATTGCACAATCTGTATGGTGCGGCTAAAATAATCTTCTGAGCAGCTGCAGTGCCTGCCTGCCCTCCATTACCAAGGACTGCAGTTACGCATTCTGTCTCCCATTAGTGTCCTTCCATTTCTGGTGCTTTGCAGCAGTTTTAAGATATTCTTAGAGGTTTTTCTTTGCTCAGTGGGAAGTAATTTCTAGTATTTGTATGTTTCCTTCGTCTTCATTGCTTGATTTTACTTGCGAGAAAGTGTCACTCATAGTCATTGAAATGTCACTCATAATTGCACTGAAACTATGAAAATGTCACACATAGCAATCTGAAACCTTGGCAGCTATGGGCATTGTAAATGACAATGCCTTTTATTTATGTGTTGGTTTTCAAAACAGATACATAAAGGCATTAACATTTACAATGCCGATAGCTAAATTCTCGCAAATGCGAAACCTATTGCATTGCAAATGCTTGTTTTTTTGTGTCCCAGCACTAAAAAACGAACAGCTGCTGCCTACTTCCGGGTCAGGGGAGATAGAAACAGCACAAGCACAGGGAAAAGCAGAATGTTTATTTCAGCGTTCTATTTCCGGGACAAGGAGCAACGTTGCTCTGGCACTTGCTTCTCTCTATATCGTTATTCTCGATTTTGCCCGCCTCCTCGAGCAACCTATTGGAATACCAAAGGGCTGAACAGCAACCCAATCAGAGAGCCACCCAATCAGAGAGCCCCCTGAACCCACTGTCTGTAGCGTGCAGAACGTGGGCGGAGATTACCATGTGTACGTGAATGTCCACGTGACGCATGTGCTGTTCTGCGACTGCCGGTATCCTGTGATGGGAAGGAGCGGCTGTAATCATGACACAGGCGGAGAAGGGAGACCCGGAGAACGGGAAGGAGAAGGAGCGAGAGAAAGAGCAGCGCGTTGGAGTGAAGCGCCCAATCGTGCCGGCCGTTGTGCAGGAGTCTATGCAAGAGGTGAGCACCGCCTTGGAAACCTAAAGCGCAACACCCACCCGAGAGAGTGAGATCCTAGTTTACAGTAGCATTCTCATGTGCAAATGTGTGCTGTTACATGTATGGCTTCTTTCCAAAATCACACGGCATGGTGGAGTGTCGTCGTCTCATAAGTTTGAGGTTTAGAAACCCTGTGTTTCTATAAACAAGAGTGGCTGTAACCAGTGCTTAAACGAGCAGGTACTGTTCGGTACAGAGTACTTGCAGTTCTTTAATTCGGAATGGAGAATACCTGCACTTCTCAGCACTGCTTCAATACATTTAATGGGAGAGTGTCAGCACTTTTCAGGAGCAAAGAGGTGCCCTAAAGAATAAGTTCCTACACTCCTATATTTCAATTTAAAGCATTGGATTGTTTAAAGTTGAAGCAGATTCTGACTATCAAATGAGAACAGGGTCTAACCCTAAGCATATGGAAACATGCGAGATAATCTCTCTCTGGCACCAATAAATGTTAGGTGATGTCCTATTTTTTTCAGATCAACCATAGAACTGCTTCTTTATACTGTGCACTCATAGCATTCGTTAGTTCACAATACCTTGTGGAAAGAAGGTGGCAGACCTCACCCTGGATTCTACTTCCAGAAACACAAGGATGCCTTCATGGGTTCCGAAGGACGTTATACAACAATAATCGTCCTCGTCACAGTAATTTTAACCTGCCCATTCACCCCTGACTTATTGCATTCAACGAGGCTTGTTAATGACAGGATGAATGCTTTGTAAGCTGGCCCTTCATAGTGGGTGGGGTCAGCAAGCAGCATAGTTTCAGATCTATTTGTCCTATCTAGAGGTGGGAGAACCTCAGAAGTAATGCCCTTGACGAGAATGATGAGGACTGAAGATAATGAAGATTGGCAGAAAGGACAGTAAGTATTGTCTTTCATTTGTGGCCACTGCTGCGTCTAAAGGAGCATCACATTTTATTCACAAATCTTCATTTTAGCCTAAATAGTTATCTGCAGTTGCAGAGGACAGACGAAAAATACTCTACACAGCAGACATCCTAAAATCAAACATTCCTATACAAAGTGTTGTCTCTGAGCTGTTTTTCTTTTTACAAGTGCCTCCTGGCAAAATATTAGCTGGCAGTGTGCTGTACAGCCTAGCCCTTGCACTCCCACTGGAGCCCCTTCTCGATACCCAGCTTCTTTATTATACACATGTTAGACCAGACAGCCTTAGGGTGGTCTTTCCACCAACTTTTTGCCTGCCTTCCTCCATTTTTCTGATCTCGTTTTTGCTGATATTAGGACTCTGTGCACTCACTGCTAACCAGTGCTAAAGTGCTTGTGCTCTCTCCCCTAAACATGGTAATATTAGTTCATCCCCAATTGGCATATATAATTTTCTTATAAGTCCCTAGTAAAGAAGTAACCCTTTACCCAGGGCCTGTAAATTAAATACTACTAGTGGTCATGCAGCACTGGTTGTGCCACCCACTTAAGTGGCCCTTTCACCAGGTCTCAGGCCTGCCATTGCAGAGCCTGTGTGTGCAGTTTACACTGCCATGTCGACCTGGCAAATGATTACCTTTTTATACATATAAGTCACCCCAAAGGTAGGCCCCTGTGTGACCCAGAGGGCAAGGTGCAGTGTATTTAAAAGGCATGGCATGTACTTTTAAGTTTTCCATGTCTTTGTAGTGAAGTACTCCCAAAGTCGTTTTTTACTATTGCAAGGCCTATCTCTCCCATAGGATAACATTGGGTTCACCTTATTACACTGTATAAGCGTAATTTTCAATTGGTAAGAGATAAGACCCACATGAACTCAGTTGTTCACTCCTTCCCATGGTCCCACAGACTCATATCCAGACCCAGCAGGTTCCATCGCCATCAGTATTATCAAGGAGTCAACTGGTTCACCTACACCTGTCCCTTGAATGCACACTGTAAGTGATAATCCTGGAGGGGGTTCCTCTTCTAGAGTGTGACTCCCAAGAGGATAGCCAAAGCCTTATAAACAAAGCAGTGCACTGCTGCAAACAAAGTGCAGGGTGGTGGTTTTATTTAGCAAATAAAATCATCCTTGCTCGCAGGTTAAGATGTGTCCCACACCAAAAAGCTTGAATGTGCTCCTGCACTTTAAAGATCCTACCCTTGTTTGCTCCCTGTTGTCACATCTGGCCCATTTATCACATCAACAACCCAAAATAGGTACCCTACCACTAGGCTTCTTTTACCTTCCACCTCGCACTGATGCCACAGCTAACAGCTGGCACAGTTAGACTATTATTTCTTCAAGGCAGTAAGAGAAATACACAAATGTATTAAGATCAGTCTCTTAATATTCACAGATATTTCACTAGTCCAATTTAAACACAAGGTTATACATATGCTAAACTGTTAATGAACCCTTATGTACATGCATAACCCTTCAAATTCAACAATATGCTCAGATGCTAAACACTTATTTATCCAGTAAATATTAATTGTTAAATGATTTATTTGTATAGCAAATATTTTTTCGTTTTTAAAGAGATAGCAAAACCTAAACATAATCCTTTACATTCCTCAATTGCGCTTTGCTTTATATATTATTGATAAAGCTTCCTCGATCATTAATAAAGACAAATTGGAGCTAAGCACAGATACACTCTTGTATGAGTTAATGACCAACACTAATAATATCAATACTTTATATCTGACTTCTTAATTGTTATATTTTTCTACATAACTTCTTACGGTTAAATTACACGAGCCTTTTCCATTATCATTTTTTGTAATTCTATTATTTCACATACATAAAGATTTTAATAATACAGTTAGTTACCTCATTCATTTTTAGTGAATGAAATTAACTAATTTCATTTTAATTACTCACCCAGAAATAAGTTGATTATTTTTCAAAGAAATTTCTCATTCACCCATTCACATTTTTATAAAAAACTTGCATCTAAAACACCATAACAGATAGACATAGTTTATTTTAAGATTCTGTCATTGGACGCAATAGCTACCATGGATTTATGTAGTTAATAACAGTACTTAACGTGACTACCATTGCTGTGCTCCTTCAGAGTGTAATGTTCTTAAAGATGCAATCTAAGACTTTTAACTGGAGACTAAGTGGTCTTCTAATGAGATGAAAATGCTTCATGCAAAGTCTTTAAAATGAGACTGGCTAGGATGGGTAGCCATCTGGTAATTAATTCATGGAAAAACTGTAACCTTAAATAGATATCATCTAGTTTATTTATAAACTATAGACACATTCAGTCTAAATAGAGATCCTCACATTGTTAATTACTGGTGGCCACTATATAATGAGGCACTAAGTAGCGCAGTTGTCAACTGATAAATAAAAATCAGTTAGCCAGGTACAGTGCTCACCTGCAAGGGTAACTGGAAATCTCAGGAAATTTAAGAGTGGTGTGATCTAGCTTCTTTTGGCATAAGGTCTTGATGAGTTACTTATGGCCAATAATAAGACTAATCTGTAATGAATATAGTATATACTAAATTAGATGAGTGATGGTACATCCTCATGAAAAATTGGACACAAAGGCCCTGTGACAAGTCTTACATGACCATGATGGATTTTTGCAGTAAAATTTACCCTACTTAATAGAATTCTTTATATATGCTGGCAGCACATCCATGGGATTGAGTTACAGACTGGCACACAAAAACAGCACACACTCTAACCTGGTACTGAAGATTACAACATTTTATCTTATGTATTGCAAACACATGGATTCACACACACAATGGCTCCTGGTCATAAATGCGTTCAGGCATCCGCAAGCTGGTATCTACTACAAATTCCACTATTTCACCTCCAGCCTTTCAGAGGTGAGACAGACATATGCGTGCTGCAGAAGATCTTCAAATGGTTGCCTCAGAACACCAGACGAACTGTCACATAAGCACTCCTCACCAGCAGGCTGGACTACGGCAACCCTCTTTACGCCGGAATCTCCAAGCAACTCCTACACAGAATCCAGACCATCCAGGACGCCACAACAAGACTCCTCATACTCGACCTTCCAAGCTACACCCACATCACACCGCAGGTCAGGAAGCTTTACTGGCTCCCCTTTCACAAGCGCAGCCAATTCAAATTTCTCGCACATACATACAAAGCTCTAAACAACACAGGACCAGAATACCCAAACAGCCACATACATTCACCAACCCACCTGTCCCACTCGCACACACGCCTGCATCCGCAAAATCAAAACTGGAGGTCGCTTATTTTCCTACATCGCACCCAAGACATGGAACGACCTCCCTCAACACATCAGAGCCTCCTCCTCACTTACTGAGTTCTGCAAGAAGCTGAAGACCTTGCTCTTCGTATAAACACCTTGGGACCACACACCTACACACCATACCCAAGCCCCTAAGTACTCTCTCGGGTGATTAGTGCACTATACAAATAAACATAGCTCAACATAACATATGACTGACGTTGCCCCTGCCTAGTTTGCCTTTCAGAGTTGATCCTGTTCTGTTGATCTTCCTCACCCTTCTAATCTTGATCTGCACCAATTCAACTTTATTTTGAGAGGTGCTTGTAGAATTGTACTCTACTATCCTATTCTGCTGACACGTCTAGCCAGACCTAGTATGTGGCTGACTCTTCTGCCTTGCCAGCATTTCAGAAGTCGTCCTGACATTTGCTTCTCTGCTCTACCCAGGCTTTTTTTCAGAGGGGAGCTTGACATGTGACTGGCTGTTCCCTAGCTGTATCAACCATTCATTACAATACAGCAGCTAATTCATGAACCAACATTGGGCAGGTAACGAGGTCATTGTACTCAACAATCTAATTATTATTTGTAGTTGTGATTAGTTAAGCACCTTTTTGGAATGCCTATCACTTGTCCTGCTACCATCATTGAATGGTGATACAGTTTCCTCAATTATCTTACTGGAAAGCATACCTGTACTACGTAGGCTGAAAGTCTGGGAAGTTAAGTTACTGCTAATTTGACTTGATGTTGGAATCAAATCTCTGATCGAGAAGTAAGACTGTCTCAGTGTGGGGGAGACCAGCATTGTAACCCATGTAGTAATGTGCTGAGCTGATCAGTAAGCTTCATGGGGAATCTATAAATGCCACTTTCATAAGTACTTTTAAGATGTCTCTACCCATGATGACTTTCTTTACTGGTAGAGACACCTTCCAACATTCTATTACATTTCAGACAGCGTCCTGAAATTTAATTGCATGTTTTATATTTTCATCTGGAGACTAAATTAAAACCACTGCTACATTCTTCCATGTTTTCTAATAAAGTCACTCTCCCATTGGTTTGGGTTTGACTTAATATTTGTCATCTAGAACAGAGATGGCCTCCTTCAGTCAAGCCTAGACTCTATTGTAATTTTATTGTAACATATCTTTGATCAATGTGGAAATGAACATGTTATATACTTATTTTAAAGAAGAGTCCTGGAAGCATTTGAGATTAGGTAATACGACTACTCTATTCTTCTTGTAAATGTCCTGGAACCTACATGAACCCAATTGTCAACAAAGAAAGTTGAGACTTTGTTTCTTCCCCAGGGTTCTTCTGATCCAAATATGACAAATGTATCCAGGTTTCCCTACAATATCGTCGGAGTGTCAACAGTTTTGAGGGCTGATAGGGTGATGTTCAAAGCATCAGTTTCTAGCCTAGTAGTAGTTAAGGCAAAAGAGAGGGAGAACATCCCTAAATTGTATGTTTCTGATAACTAAGAAATTCAACATAATAATCCTGTAAAATACTGTGATTCAGTAATGGATTACTGCTTGATGAAAAAGTCAGTTTCTCAGAAGTATGGACTACATTAAGTGTGTATGAATCAAATGCTATGCATATAACTGAGGAAACGGAGTAACCGTCTGTGGTGTGCAGGTCTACAGTTTTTTCATATTCCTTCTTTGGTTTAATTGCTTGAGAACAGGTACTGGTTGAAGTATGCAGAACTGATGCTCAGTATGGGTGTTTTAGTTCTTAAAAAGTAAAGTGAGTCCTAGTGATCCAAGAGCCAAACTTTGTGGCAGTCCACTGTAAAGCGAGAGTTGTGATTCTTTTTCGCATTCTGTAATAATAAAGTAGAAAGCAAGTCAATTATCCTGTTAAAGCTCTTATTAACCAGCTCCATGCATTGCAAGTGTTGTCTTTTGCACATTTTTACTACTGTAGCTTTTGTTCAGGTTTACCATTGTCTCTGATATTAATAATGTATGTACTTTTTATTTATGCTTCCAGCAAATACAGAGTAACTTCATCATTGTAATCCACCCTGGGTCTACTACTCTCAGAATTGGAAGGGCCACAGACACGCTTCCTGTAAATATTCCTCATGTCATTGCAAGAAGACACAAGCAGCAGGGACAGCCTACATACAGGGACAAATGGCTCCTAAGAGAGGGACTAAATGTATGTGAATTCAGAACCGGTTCGTTGGAAAGCATGAGATATGTGCTATTATTAATCTAAAAAGAAAGGGGTCACGTTTGAGCACTGAGCCCTTCTGTTCAATGTACTTTAATAATACGTTTTTTTTTTAAAACAAATAGTCAAAGTACCAGAGATGGGAATGGCAATATTTATTTACTTTCTTTAGTAACAAAGGCATACTGTGTGGGACATTGGTGGGCCAGTGTTGGCTGTTAATAGATCCCTAACAACTTTGACTGTCTCAATACCATCACATTTCCTAAAAGGGACGGTGTGTTGTTTTGTCTTGAACATTATGTATTTGTACATATGAGGACTGTGAGTATATTTTCCATTGTATGATTGGTTTCAGTAATACACATTTCTATAAAGTTTCAGCTTTCCATCCTTCAGATTGTAACACATATTAATTAATTTCCATCAACTGAATCAGGTTTGTTTTTGTGCATGCATGCTTGTCCGAAACATACACTGCCTGTCTTTCATGTCTCTCTCTTCCATTGCCCCTTGTGCGCTTATATTACATGGGGACTTGTTAGTTTTCTGTTCTCTGATGCTTTTATTCCCTTACTAAAATTCAGTTAAACTACTTACCTCAGCTTGTTACACTTTATAAAGTGCCTTACACAGTCTCACTCAACCCTCCCATTAATTTAATGATTGTGCAATTACATTCTCAGTGGCTTTAGAAGGGAAGATAGTTGAACAATTATTTCTTAATTAGATGTATATCACTTGAATATTTGTGTACATCTTTTGTAATTTGCCCATCATTTTTCATTTTGCATAATTTATTTGCAGAAGCCAGAGAGTAATGAACAAAGGCAGAATGGGCTGAAAATGGTAGACCAGGCAATCTGGTCCAAAAAGATGTCAAATGGCACCAGGCGCATCCCAGTGTCTCCAGATCAGGTAAACTACTTGTATGTTGATGTCTATTTGTGTTCTGTCATTTGTGAGGTAGGCAATGTCTCTAATGTCACTTGCCCTAATCATTGACCTCGTGTACAGATGCCCAGGAATGCGTCCAGCATTATTCGGGCCTTCATGGGTGATACTAACATTTTCTAGGAAATTCTCCAGTATCTTTAAGGTGATCTGTAATAGTTAGTATGACATTTTCATGTCATGTGTTTTTAAAATACAAAAGAAAACAATACTTTTAAAAACCACTGATACCCCTCACTTGTGGCTTACCTGCCGGTTGGGCTCGGCGTCCCTCCCCGTTCCAGCGCGGATTCTTCCGTTTGTTTGGAGGGAGGTGCCACCCACCGGAAGTCAGGTTTATCCACTTCCGCCTTCCACTACTATTGAGGTTAGCATTCTAGACTACCCCCACTATAAGAGGACATGCCCAAACAGACGCGCAGCGGACGCGCCTAGAGTGAGACATTGCTTGATCCACGCAAACAGTGGAGCGCCTGGGAAAGGGCTCCCTGTAAACCTCTTCTGGTAAATCCTCCTGATCGCTTCTGCCCCCATTACGGTACTTTACTTCGAGAGCGCCTGGGAAAGGGCTCTCCTGTGTTTTTTTACTATTCACTTTGTCGCCGCTTTTAAAACTTGTATACTGTGTTTTTAAAATACAAAAGAAAACAATACTTTTAAAAACCACCGATACCCCTCACTTGTGGCTCACCTGCCGGTTGGGTTCGGCGTCCCTCCCTGTTCCAGCGCGGATTCTTCCGTTTGTTTGGAGGGAGGTGCCACCCACCGGAAGTCAGGTTTATCCACTTCCGCCTTCCACTACTATTAAGGTTAGCATTCTAGACTACCCCCACTATAAGAGGACATGCCCAAACAGACGCGCAGCGGACGCGCAGCGGACGCGCCGCTGGCGCGCCTAAGGCAAGCCCGTCTGCGCCCGTCCGCAGCCGACCGGGGCCAGGTGCCACAACCCCTGCCCGTTTCTCCACTCATATCAGGAGCTATAGCCCCAACTCTCTTCTTAAACTAAGAGGAACAACCCCCGCTCTTTGCCATTCCTCTTGGAATCTAGCAGACCCACACACCACATGCTCACACTGTGGTTTTCAGCTCCATTCTGCCCCACTAACCAAAAAAAACCAGCAAAATATGTACCTCTTGAATTGTAGGTCACGCCCTAAACATTCTACGGAAATTTTCATGCTTTTAGAAGAGCTCAACACAGATGTCGTATACCTGACAGAGACCTGGCTCAATACAGAGTCAGAACCCGATCTCATCCAGTCCCTTCCCCAAGGGTATCAAATACTACGTGAAGACCGCAAAGTGGGAAAAGGAGGTGGCCTAGCAGTCATCCATAAAGATTGTTATAAGTGCCGCAGTTCTCCCAACCCGATACCAGACTGCGAAAGTCTCTCCTTCGCCATAGACTTCTCCCCCACTAGCACCTTTTCTGGGATACTTGTATATCGCCCACCCGGAACTTTGGGACAATTCCACAATACCCTTCCCCCCGTTATAGCCAACCTAGCATGCAGTCCATCCAATTTTACACTACTAGGGGATTTTAACATCCATTTTGACAACACCTCTGACCATACCGCCCTAGAAATGACCACTAGTCTCTCCGCACTACAATTGAAACAACTAGTGCTTAAACCGACCCACACCAAAGGTCACCTACTTGACCCTGTTTTTAGTAACTGCGCAGATCTCATAGTGGGAACTCCCTCCCCCCTCCCGTGGACGGACCACTTTCTGATCTCCCTCTCCTGGGTCACCCCAGACCCCCACCTTCCTTCCAATACAGTTACACGTAGGGAAAGAAACTGGTCAAAACTCCCCTAGAGGACTGGCTGGCAGCTCTTGAAACCTCCAGACCACCCAACAACCCTGACACTACTTTAGCCAATGAGGACTACAACAGATGGATTTCCAAATCGCTAGACTCCGTACTCCCCATGAAACGCACCGAACCTAAGCGCAGTACAAAGACTGCCCCCTGGTATTCCTCTGGATTACGGGAAATGAAACGTCAATGTAAAAAATTAGAAAGGAAATGGCGACTGGACTATTCCCCTTCCAGTAAAACTGCATATAGAGAAGCGATAAAGACCTACAAAAATGAAATTAAAACCGCACAATCGACCTTCTTCGAAGAAAAATTAATGCAGCTGCTTCTAGGCCTAAAGAAATATATCGCATTACGAAAACCCTCCTTAAGCTCCCAGAAAACCCCCAAATTCCATCAATGCGCAAACCCGCTGCAATAACCTGGCAGAGTTCTTCTTCCAAAAAATACAAACCATTTATACCTCCTTTTCCCCCACTCAGACTGACCTTCCGCTCACCAAATCACTTGAATAAGGGACCCAGCCCCTGGCCACACTCGAATCCCTCCCCCCACTTAATCCCACCATGTTAGAATCCATTATGCATCAGGTGAAATCCGGCTCCCCCAACGACCCGGCACCCCCGCGCACCCTGCTGTGAGCCACTGGCAACGTCCTTCCCACCATACTTGACCTGCTTAATGCCTCCCTGTCCGCAGGCACTGTCCCGCTTCCCTGGAAGCGGGCCATGGTTAAAGCCCTCCTTAAAATACCCAATCTAGACCAAGATAACCCTAGTAACTATCGACCGATCTCCCTGTTGCCCTGGCTGAGCAAGATCTTGGAGAAACATGCCAACATAGTGTTGGCAGAGTTCCTCGAGACCAACCACCTGCTCGACCCCTCCCAGACGGGATTCCATCCCATGCATGGGACCGATGCCGCTCTGGTTGCAGTGACGGAGGAGGCCAGGAAGATCCTGGATCAGGGAGGATCTGCAGCAATCATCCTCCTTGACCTAAGTGCCGCCTTCGACACTGTAAGCCACAACATCTTACTACATCGACTCACCAGTTTAGGAGTCTCAGGAAAAGCAATTGCTTGGTTTGAATCCTTCCTTTCAGACCGCTCCTTCCAGATTTTTGAGGGTGACATCACCTCCCCCAGCAAGCCTCTTGGCCTCGGTGTGCCACAGGGCTCTTCTTTGAGCCCTACGCTATTTAATATATATATATATGAGCCCACTAGCTGAGATAGTCCGTCCGTTCGGGATAAAAATCATCACCTATGCTGACGACACTCAGCTAGTGGTGGCTCTCAATCAGCCACACACCGCGCATAACAGCCTGAGGGACTGCTTAGAAGAAGTGACCAAATGGATGACATCGTCATGTCTTAAACTGAATGGAGACAAAACTGAGCTGATGCTCTTAGGCAACCCCCCCATGCTCACGATCAACTCATTGTGGCCCACCTGCCTTGGCCCTGCTCCCACGCCAAAGGACACAATCAAGAGCCTGGGCATCTGGTTGGATAAGTCCCTTAATTTCAATTGTCAAGCAGCCAAACTATCAGCCACTTGCTTTGGTCTACTCAGGCTTCTGTGGAAGATTCTCCCCTTACTGCCTTTCCAAGCGAGACAGATTATGGTCCAGGGTCTCATTCTGTCTCGTCTGGATTTCGGGAACGCCCTCTACTTAGGGGCCCCCCAAACCACCTTGCGCAAGCTCCAGATCATACAAAACTGTGCTGCCCAAACACTGCTTCAGATCCCCCATCGACTTCCAGTCAAACCCGGACTAAAGAGCCTTCACTGGCTCCCAGTCAGGGAAAGAATCGAATTTCAGACCCTGTGCATCGCCCACCGAGCCTTCTGGAAAACAGGTGCTGTCATCAATCATTCACTGATCACTCCCTACCACCCGAACAGACCGCTCAGATCAACATCCTCTCTCCTCACGACAGTACCCAGGATCAAGAGAGCCAGATGTGGGGGCCGGTCGTTCTCCTATAACTCAGCCAAACTTTGGAACTCCCTCCCCTTCCATCTGCGATCAGAGCCCAACTTACTTCTGTTCCGTAAACACTTAAAAACCCTGCTTTTTAATAAACCTGAATAACCTTCAATTGTTTTTCCTGTACGTGTTGTCCGTAGCGCTAGGACGCCTGAGGGTAGCTATCGCGCTTAATAAATGGTCTTTTCGTTTCATTTAATTCATTTCATGAAATGCAATTATCAATTCTCTGCTGGTTGTCATTGGGATATTTTGGTTACTTAGAGTGACTTTAGTTCTTCTAGGATTGTAGTGGGTGTCAGTTGAAACTTTCTGGAAGTAATTCCAGTATCTTTAGGAATTGCCTGAATAAAGCATCACTAGAACTGTCCATCATGAGTGTCACTGACCATTTATGGAATTTTTCTTCAGTTTTCTCTCTATTTGCTCATATACTGTTATGTTTTCATCGGTCTTATTTGCGGCGATTACCCTACTCTAAATGCTGGCTGTCTGGTGACATGTAGATTTAGATGATAACTAGTCTATAGTCATTCTAGTTTTATTGGACTTGTCTTAAATCTGTTTATACTGAGGACAGGATCCTTATTTTCGTAATAAGAGCCCAAACCATTGTAGTAAGTCAAACTAAAAAAAATCAGCCAATACTAGATTGTGTTTATATGCGATTAATCCTAACACGGTAATAACTTGAACTCAACACAATGAATCAAAATACTGCAATGAGGTACTCTTAAGTATGCCAAGTAATTTTCCCCCAAATTCCCTAATGCAGCTGAATTAGACTACCCCCATTATTGCTTGTTATGGAAAGCAAGGACCTTGTAACATCTGAAAGACTCCAAAAAGAGCATCCTGAAAAACAGAGGAATGCTTCATCACCTGCAGTCTAAGGAAACGTATGCCAATGGATCTTTCCCTTGTTGTTTCCGACAGTCTGCGTACAGGTCCTTTAAGGAAGGCACTCCAGTTCCACTGCTGTGGAGAAGTACCTCAAAGAAACCCATGAACCTCATTAAGTATTGGATGTACAACCCCCATAATGCTCAACCCTCTCTCCTTTGTGTATAACTGTACAGGGTGCCCTGAGCATTAAGGTGGCCCTGTTTCTTCCTCTAATCATGCCAGTTTTATTTACGGTCATTACTGTACGTTACAGTCTAGGAAGGAAGTGGTTTTGTCTCAGGCTTACGGATGACTGATATCTTTATCTCCCGCTTATAGTTTTCTACTTTGGGATGCTCTATGGGGCCATAACAAGTGATCTTCCTGAAAATTAAATTAGGAAATAGAGGGGAAAATCCTCTTACTAAGTGTTTAGTTTACAAAAGTGACTATCGCCTCCATATATGCAGACGAAACAACACGCAAATTCAAGACATTTCTAGTCTGTAACCAGCAGTGTAGGTAGCTCTGTATACCTTGTTGCATATACTGGAGTTCACAATTCCTACTGTCTACAGAAGAGATTCATGCCTCCTCTGTTCATGCTGACTCCTGACATGTAGGGCCCTCCTGAACATGTACAATCCAGAAAGTACCAGAACACTTTCACACACATTTTAAGGCTTCACTTTCTTCAACAAATTGTCTCGAGTGACATCTTTCAGTTTACAACGAGGTTGAGAGGTTTGTCATCATGGTGGTTGATTATCGATCAATGTAGTTAAAGCCCAGGTTTGTAAATAAGGTAACTGCTAAAGTAATGCTGATGTTTTATCAAAATATTTTTATGGATAATAAGGGTCATAATGCTGCTGATGGCAGCAACAGAGTATAGCTTGGTGTCATGTCCACATAAAATGCTGCAGGTTCTGAAGCCATAAATCACTGTGTGAACTCTCTAATATCAGTTCCGTGGGCTAGTAGAATAGGTTACACATTGTTGAAGGATTGCATCGAGTTGACATTGACTTGTGAATGGGCTGGATGTCAAGCATGCTGTTGAAGAAATGTGTTCATATCCTGATATTCCTTGTGTGGTCATTGGGTAAAATCCATTTGTCCAGATGTGTTTTGGGAGCCCCGCCCAAAAGGTCACATGCCTGGTCACTCGCTTGGATTTGGTAAAGCTGGATAAGGGTGTGTTGATCATGTGGCTGGTGTGCAGGAGCCAGTTCATGATACACAACAGAAAAACTCACCAAAAGAAAGGTGTAGGAGAATGGTATACGTGAGTATCACTAACCCACAGAGAGTTGCTAGGTGATTGTCAGTTTTCATGGGGCGTTTGAGAGTGCTTAAGTCCGCTGTCACACATAGTGTTGGATTAGGAGGAGGAATAAAAAAGTTAATTTCTAAAATAAATAATGAAAATGGAGAGTGGTGTTGTAACGTGCTTGCCTATAACTGTATCTTATGGATTGGAATGTTTTTGTTATAATCCCTTGTCACATTTATTTGGATATTGGTGCCCTAGCTGGCTAGATGCAAGGAAAGCTTCCTAAAATGCATCTTTCTACAAATGACCTGCCTGCTTGAAGTGTGTCTACCCAACATTAAGCCAGCAACAGCTAAAATGCTGTGTAAACGTACAAATTACAGGCATTAGTATGTAATTAGCCCAGATTTGCACATTTTGCTGATTCACCACAAGCAAATAGTCTAAACTTTGGAAGATTGTACAAATCATTGAATTCCCAAAATACTCTGTCAGATAATCCATCATAGTGAATGTGGCAGAAATATGTGAACCTGATTTTGTTTCTTTTAATCCCTTTCTCAGGGCTGATCATATTTTCCTGGGCATACTTCCCTTGTTGAAAATGACCATCGTTTGTGAAGTGCATCCCCATGTTTTTGCCTTGTCTGATGTAGCTGGCTGTATAACTCTGTACTTTACCCCTGCTATCTAGGGGTTAAGTGTCTCTGCTGTCCCGTTCAACATGATGAAAATGGCATTTTCCTAATCGGCATATTTAACTTTCCTATAAGTTCCTAGTGTAAGGTACAAAGTGTACCCAGGACCTGCAAGTTAAATTTCACCAGTGAGCTGCAGCACCCATTGTGGCACTCACTGCAGTGACAATGACTGCAAACCTACCCCCTGTAAACTAACTGTGCAGTTTAAAACTGAATTCAACCTGTCAAAATAACCCCTTTTGACAGGCTGAAACGTTCTTTTTAAATATTAACAAGTGACCGCTAAATAGGCCTACTACCCATAAGGCAGGGTGCATGGTATTTATCAGTAGGACGTTTATTGTTAAATATGTCTTTACAGTGAAAAGGCCCCAAAAGCTATTTTTGCTGGAGCAGGGTTGGCTGTTCGATACAAAAGCATTGGGATACACTATTAAATTTAATAATGTTATCTCTAGCTATGCAACAGCTACGAAGTTATTTTTGGACTTTTTAAACAATTTATTACAATCCTAATTGACTGGTGAAGTGATATTTGTAATTTAATATTTTGGCAAATGGTACTTTTGGAAAAGTAACTTTTTCCCCGCCTAAAGCCTCTAGAGGCTCAATTGCATGAATTTCAGCTGTCACCTGGCAGATGAATAGTCCTCTTGATAAGGTATGAAAACTGTTACCAGAGAAGGACAAATGCTTGGGTATGAGGAGGTGTTTCCGGTTTCTTTGGCCGGATGACCATCTGAGCTGTGCCCAGGAACTTGATTAACTCCAAAGAGGCTTCCCTGTCACAAGCAGAAGTTAGCTGACACCTGGGCAGGGCCCTTCTTTGTTCTAAGCTTATGATAGCGTACCCGTAATAGGGTTAGTCCCCCTAGGCACAACCTAAAACCCTGCAGGGGTATTCAACACTTTAAAACTCAAAAAAAGATCATCCACAGTTTATGGTTGAGGGTTTAATTGGTTTATCCAATGTTCATGAAGAAAAGGAAATATACTCTTTAGGTTGAGCTGATAACGATGAATCCAAACAAATGATTAATTGTACATCCTAATTATCCTCCTCTTAATTCAAGCCTTTCCCGATGCATTTCGGGCACTCAGCCCTTCGTCGGGGGACAATTCTATAATGCAAAAAAGAATATAGCTTAATGAGGAAACCGTCCTACTCGAAATCCCTGGTGTGAAAACACCATGTAGTGATATCGTATAGTGCAAAGTGACAACATGCGTCAGTATAGCGTGGTTGAAAGAACCGACTATCGTGATACTCCAACATGATACTTTAAGGAGATCCGAAGACAAATAATAATGTACAATTCAGAGTTCTATCAAAATAAAGTGTGCGGTTTCAAACGGTAAAACAAGTGATGAAATGTGTGAATAACCATTAAGGTCACATACCGGTTAAAACACGATGGTCGTGACACAAAGAACTAGCTGTCTGGTGCATGTTAAAAAGAACGTAACCACAAGTGTATACACATGTTAACCATAACGCGTGTAACTCTACAAGCTGTGGATTCACTAAACCGCAAGCTCCAAGGACAGTTGCCGATTTAAAACGCATAATTGACAGGCGCGATTCAAAGCCAGCTCGAGAGTTCAGTACTCACTCGTGAAACATGCATGTAGTGTCTTCCTTCATGCAGTGATGAACCAGAAGTTAGGTGAGCGCAGCCTTTGAGCCCATTAGAAAAGACACCAGTGAAAAAGGACTGCTAGAACCAATGGGATCTAAAAAAAGAAAAAAAGGACTCGCATGTAGACTCTTGGTTTGTGTAATTCACGGTGGCCATTTTGAAGTATTGAAAAAGCACCCGGTGAAAGCATAAGTATGTGAAATATCCATAGACTTGTTGAATCAAAAAGAATACAAACACCCTAATGAAACATGAATACACAAGAAATAGCTAGAGAAAGTAGAAAACTAAAAAAATTTTTTAAATTGCTGAATGTGATAACAATACAAGTTCAAATAAAACAGAACGTTATGCAATCAATCAACGAAGATGGAATAGCACAAATAGCATTGAAATTCCATTCTGTCATTCATACCATGCGGTTTCAATATGTCAAATTGTTTGATCCAAAAGTTCTCTCTTTGTAATAGATGGTTGTTGTTGTTGTCTCTGTCCTCACTTTTTTCTACAACTTCTAAGACTAGAAATTTCAATTGACTGATGTTGTGGTTTTGTTCAAGAAAATGGCTAGTTACAACAGATTTCATGTTCTTGGTTCTAATGTTGCTTTTATGTTAGTTGATCCTTGTTTTAATTTTTCTCTCAGTTTTTCCAACGTATACTTTGCCACATGGGCACTTTAACAGATAGATCACAATCATAGTGTCACAAGTTGCTGAAACTTTCACATTGATCTTTGTGCCCTTTCTGGGATGTGTCATAGTAGAACCTTGAATAATGTTATGGCAATTGTTGGAATTATAGCAAGGGATTTAGGTTGTGCCTAGGGGGACTAACCCTATTACGGGTACGCTATCATAAGCTTCGGACGTTCGACGCTCCAAATCGGAGAGCGATACCCCAGGAGCACACCACAAAAAGGAGAACCTGATTAATCATTTACTGTATACAGGTTGTGCATGTTAATCATAACCCTTCTTTGTTCTGCCAAGCACAAATCCCATTGAGATAGGAGCTGCCCCCAGAACTGGTTTAGAGGACCACAGATAAAGGTTTGCTTATTTCCCTGGCCACACTCCTGGTGCCGGCACAGGAGCTCTGCACCGGGGGAAAATTTTATACCATCCTGGTTTTAGGTAGAGAGGGGCACTGTGGGATTGTTTGCAGTAGGGGCGGATAGGAAATGCTGTCAAGTGTGCAGAGTCACTCCTGGGAACGTTTACCCCATTGGTTAGTGAGTGGCCAGGAGTTTTCCCCAACGCACAGGCTGGTGTCTGGTATTATTCTGGTATGCACAGTGCCTTTCTCAGAAAACTTTCTGGACCTGTGGAAAAACAGATGAGGACAGGACCTGCTGTCTGTGACCTGAGACAAGTCCAGAAGACTGGTCTGCTCTTCTTGTACCAGGACAAAGAAGTGGACTCCAAGGGTCATAAGGCTGACCTCCTGTTTAAGCTGCAGGGACACAACAAGCTGCAACTGCCTAGCTGACCATTTCCAAAGGGACCTGCCATGAACCCTACGTACGACCTCTGATGGAGTGAGTCTTGACCCCCAAGTGTTGTCTCCAAGGTCCTAGATCCTTGCCTGGTGTCTAACTTTTCCTGGAAATTAGGACTTAGAAACGTTTTGGCGTCAGAGTCCTTCAGAGGATAGGGAACAACCTGCCCAACCATTCCGATGAAGGTGTGTTGACTCTTGGCCAAAGATTGCAGAAACCTCCGTTCTGATCCTTTCCACAACAGCAAAACCTTGTCCGCGGGACCTCCTGACTACGTGTCCTGGAGAGTCCTCTTTGGCTAAAGCCTACAGCCTTGCTTCGCTGGAAAAATCTGAGCTCCAAAAAAAGTGATTAAGTCCGGAGGTAGAAATCTTCACTGGGCGAAGGTGCCAAAAGTATCCAGCCAGTAAAGGACCATCTTGGGGCCCGAAATTCAAATTTCTCCTGCACTGCACAGAGCTTTCCCACCAAAAGTCAACAGCTTCCCAAAGACCTCGTCCAGTGACTGTTGAATGATGTGGAGCCCTCTTTGGCCACAGCCTGCTGCCTTGCCTCACTGAATACATTTGACTTCCATTTAAGAGACCTAGGTACCAGTGAAGCACATCCAGATGACCGCTGTTGGCTCTTAATGCCGTTTGGCACTATTTTGAACATTAAACTTTAAAAATTACTAACTCTGCTTTCTTGTATTGGATTTTTGTCATTTTGGTGTCATTTTATTTATTAAAATTGACTCTTTATATATATTTCTTGTTCAACATTGTGCCATAGCTGTAAGGAGGTGAGATCCAGGTTAAGTGATTGACTAAGGGTTTACCCTGACCAGTGTTGTGGTTATTTCTTGAGGTCGGTCCTCATCCCCTCAATTTACACACCAATTTCGACACCCTTCATGTGGGCAAGTACCTTTTCCGTCAATATAAGGACAATTATTCCAGATTTTAAACTCTTTGTGAATCTGGCAAAAAGTGGTTTACAAAGGAACTCCCAGTGGTCTGGTCTGAAAGCTAGGAAAGGCCTCGAAAAAGCTACTTGCTATAGCGAGTGAGTTTTTATCAGGTCGAGCTATTTTTGGCACCTACTCATCCATTCTGGCGAGTAAATTTTAGCTGGAAGGAACAGGTGTTTTGTTCATTAAGAACGTGAATCACTTTAAATCTTGTTTTACTTTCATTATTGTCTGTTCAAGGACAAAGGGCAATTGTCAGTTTTTCTTTTTACTAATTGTTTCTCATCTTATCCTGGAGGTTTTTGTCAAGTGCACTGTCTCACAATCATGAAACAAAAGGCTGCAAGATGTCAGTTTTTTTTTCTAACACAAACATTTAAACAGCTTGTAAATGAATAGTACAAGTATTTAAAAATATATCAGGAATTACGATAGATTTTTTTTTTCGTTATTCAGAATGTGATGCAAACAAAGATTTAAGTAGAAGCAAAACAAATCAAAACACTTTACTTGGTGATGTGCAAATGACAAATATTTGCAGAAACTCGATTTCCAAACATTGTTTGTACACTATATAGTTTTATCAGTAAAACCGCATGCCGGTGGGAAATGTTGTGGCCATTTCAATGGAAAATCTGATGATTGCAAATAAGTGTGCTATCACTTCATGCATCAGGAATGTATTTATTGAAAGTGAGTTTTTAAACATAAATTGAGAAACATTCGTTCCCCCACCCTGATGACAATGCGGTTAATAGACTAAGAAGCCGGTCAATGGTCATGTGTATCCTACATGTGTATCCTACATGTGACTAGATTTGTACTATATATGGAGCAAAAGTTTAGTCTAGTAAATGAAACAGAATATGCTGAACATGCATATTTAAAGGTTTGCGTATTTAAAGGTTTGCTCTCATGTGTGATAAAGAAGAAAATGACGGCTCAGTGAATTAAAATATTTGCCCAGAATCGCATAATTTGAAACCAGTTAAGAGCATTATAATTAGATTTAGTAGATTATTTAAGTCACTAGACCTGCAGGTCTAGTAACATTTCTGTGATTTTTCGAGGCCTCTGGGATTATAGGATTATAACCCAAACAAAAATGTTGAATATTTGGCCAATATGCCACATCTCTTCTTTCCTCCTCTCTCTTCTCCTTCATGAATTTCTTCTTGTCTTTCTATTTCTAATGCTCTCTTCACCTTCTTACTCACTTTCTTCATTCTTACCAATTTCCACCTTTCTTCCTCTACTCCCTTCTTGTCCTTCCATCCATTTCATCAGATATTACATCTTCCTCTGCTTCTTTCCTATTTCTTTGCTCCCTTATTCTTTCTTTGTCATCTATACAGTCTCACAATGCTTCCTCATATCCTACGCTCCTTCATCCTTTCTCTTGCTTCAATTCATCATTCTATTTTTCTGATCTCTAATTCTCTCCTCTTTCCATTGATAACCAAACATCAGAAGGAACTTGTCTGTCCACAGCTCACAGTCGGGGCTCTGGCTCTTTAAAATATATCTAGCTAGCTAATCCCTGTTAATTGCATGCTGATATCTGCACCAGGTTCAATAACATGGTCGCATGGACTGAAATCAAGAGGCCATCTCAGTTTGTTTGAAGTTGGGGAAAAAATTATGCTAAATTGTGTTATCCTGTCTTGTAGGACTTGGCCCTTTTTGGCTAAAGTTCCGTAAACTTTTTGCTTTCCCCCTAGACCTTTTTTCTGACATTGTGTTACCAACTTAGATGCTTTGGGCACTTTGCCACTGCTGATCAGTGTCAAAGTGCAAGTGCTCCCTGTATAAAGTGTTATGGTAATTGGTTGTCCATGATTGGTATGTTTGCCTTACTAGTAAAGTCCCTAGTAAAGTGCACTATGTGTGCCAGGGCTGGTAATACAAATGCTACTAGTGGGCCTGCAGCACTAATTGTGCCACCCACACAAGCAGCCTTAAAAAGGGAACTCAGGCCTGCCATTGCAGGGCCTGCGCGCAGTTTGTTAAACTGCCATGTTGTCTGACAAGTGCACCCACTTGCCAGACCTTACCCTCCCTTTCTATGCACATCAGACACCCCTATGGTAGGTCCAAGGTACCCCCTGGGCAGGGTGCAGTGCATGTGAAAGGTAGGACATGTACTAAGGTGTGTACCATGTCCTGACAGTGAAATAATCTCCATTTCGTTTCTCACTGTTGAAAGGCCATCTTGCCCATAGGACAGAATGGGGAGGCTGTGTAATATGTTTTCCAGCCTATCTTCCCAAAGGCTTAAGATTGAGAGGGGAAGTTTAGTATGCCTGAACTCACAATGTAATAACACATCTTTTTATGAAGGTGGTTTTTGCATTGTGTGTTTAGAAGCCACTCTTTTAGAAGTGGCTGGGTTTTTGTGCTCTAACATTTCTGTGTCTCTGCCTGGTTGTGGATTGACTGTCTGGATTTGCAAGTGATAGGATCTGGGGAATGTCTCGACCCAGGGGAGGAGGTGAGACAGCAACAGGCTGACCTGCATCTGGAGTGTAGGGGGAGGAGTAGCCCGTAGAGGGGAAGAGGCCTGGGCTGCAGCCATAAACCAATGGCTCCGGCCCCTGCTGAGTGATTGAGGATCCAGACCCCCACTATCAAAGGAATAAAGGTGTCACTAGCAGGGAGGCACCCAGAACTGGTTTGAACAGGGGTCAGTGCCCCCTGAACACAAAGACTTCAAAGCCATTGAGGGGTATAACTATGAGAGCTGAAGCCCCTGAACTTTGGAGAAAGGCTTGATCAAAATTGAACAAGACTGGAGCTACTTCATGGCCAAGAGGAACCTTTGCCAAGGAAGAAACAACTGAAGAGACTGAAGTATAGGACTGACCCTTGCTGTGTGTTCTGGCTGGCCTGCAGTTTGCTGTTTTCACCAAGGAAAGGCTAAAGGGACTTTACTGTGTGCTGTGTCCCCCTGCTTGAAAGGACTTTGCTGTGCTGTGTCCTGAAGTAACTTATCCCCAAGGGCCCGCGGTGAGCTGGCTCCCTGTTGCGGAAACTCGGGAACACAAAAGTTTCCAGGAGACTCTCAGCGATGCTGTGTGTGTGTGCTTGTTGCAGCCTGAGACCCTCGTAAGAAGTGCCCTGTGATCGTGAGCACCTGGAGTCCAAGCGAGGATCGGCGACGCTGTGTGCGTGTGCTTTTTGCAGCCTGAACCCTTTGCGAGGATTGTCCAGTTATCGTGTGCACCGGAATCCAAGTGAGTCTCATCGACGCTGTGTGCTTTGTGCAGCGTGAGACCTTCGTGAGGATTGCCTTGTTATCGTGCACCCGGAGTCCAAGTGAGTCTCATCGACGCTGTGTGCTTTGTGCAGCGTGAGACCTTCGTGAGGATTGCCTTGTTAACGTGCACCCGGAGTTAAAGTGAGTCTCAGCGACGCTGTGCGCGTGATCTTCGTGCAGCCTGAGACCTTCATGTGGAGTGCCCGGTGATTGTGCACCCGAAGCTCAAGGGAGTCTCGGCGACGCTGTGTGCGTGTGCCCTGTGGCAGCCTGAGATCTTCGTAGCAGTAGCAGCCTGGACAGGCAGCCCCGGAGGAGCTGAGCCGCCGGCCCGAGCCCGCCGTTGCCAATTCACAAAGATTGCATTGGAGGCCCAGCCGCTGGACGAGGAGAGGAGAGTGAGTTCGCGCCCCCCCAGGTAACGTGTGTCAACTCCTGGGGCGGGGTGCGGGCTCGGAGGGAGACGCTCTTGGCCTCTCTCTCAGTCCAGCAGCGCGAGCCTCTGCTTCGGCTCGTATCACGGGCCGTATTGCCAAGGGAGTGGCAGTACCGGGGCAGGAGTGCGGAGCTGCACTTTTTGTTGCACCATACCCGTGTTGGGGGCAACTGTTGACAGCGGCTGACTGCGAGTCAGAAGGAGTGGCGGAGAGACCGCCTAAGGCACCGTGATCGGTGCCGGAGTGTATTACGCATTATCTTATTTCTGCATAACGAACTACCTGATTGTCGTATGACGCATTGCATTGTTTCTGCATAACGAACTACCTGATTAGTGTATTACGCATTGCCTTACATCTGTATAACGACGTACCTGGTGGTTGTATTACGCATTGCATTATTTTTACATTGCAAAGTACCGGATTGTTGTGTTACGCATCGCATTATGTTTACATCGCAAAGTGCCTGATTGTTGCGTACGCATTGCATTATTTTTACATTGCAAAAGTGCCTGATTCTAGCATTACGACCTGCATAACATGGTGTTGGGATTACAGTAGAATGTTTAGAAGTGCTCATTAATATCGTCAGAACTTACAAGGGCTGGCTGACCTAACAACCAGCCAGGAGAAATATTACACATACTCATATGTTGGATTTATATCGTGTGGTCTTATCGTATATCTTTTTATATAAAATGTATACTCGTTTTTTAGGTCTCGCTGAGTCAGCGCATGCGCTGCTCTGCGAGACATTTAGTCAGTGGCTTTTGGAAGTGCTACCAAAGGCTGTTGCCGGCCACCAGCTTTCGGTTACGCGCGCGTGAACGTGCATGCAAAGCTGCCATCTGGCTTTTGTAATGGCTCATTAAGCCTTACAATGCTCCTCCACCCCCCTCTCTCTCTGCTCTCACTACCCCCTCCCTCCTTGTAAGCTTTATGGCAGCGCGTGAATCCTGGCTAATTAACCCTTCCTGCGCCTGAATTATGCTCCTCAACCCCCTTGTTGTCTGCTCTTCGTACCCCCTCCCTTCTCCCATGGCAGCGCGTGAATCCTGCTTCTCCAGCTCCTTCCTCTCTGCTATCACTACCCCCCTCCCTTCTCCCCTTTCTTTCTTGTTAGCTTCAGGGTAGACTTTATTGTCTAAAAAAATTGAAACTATGTTCGATTTCCCTAAAGACAGTCTTGGCCACAAGTCACACAATTTCTTACATTGCAACTCCTGGACAGAATTCTGTGGCATGATGTAATTTTTCCCGAAAGTCAGCCTTGTCTCCAGCTTACACATGGTTTAGTTCTTAAACCAACATTACAGGGTTGTTGTTTCACCATGTATCAGCTGGAGGCAAAGCTGCCTTTCGTGAAAAAGTACGTCATGCCACAGAATTCACTTTACACGATGCAATCTAAATTGAAAAATGCACGCGCTCTATATATTTTGAAACAACAACCCGGTAATGTTTGTTTAAGTGGTTTCGTTCTTAAACAAACATTACCGGGTTTTTGTTTCACCATGTGTCAGCTGGAGACAAAGCTGCCTTTTCTCTCTCTCACTCCACAGCACCATACCAGCAACAGTCACCACCACCCTCGCTTGATTCTGCACCAGAACAGCATCAGTCAGCACCAAAAACTCTCTAACCACCCTATTTTATTTCTTCCTCTATCCTCTTTCCCTACACCGTTTTTCGCTCTGTACACCCTTTCTCACTTTCTCTCTTTCCACCCTCTCTATTTTTTTCTCTCTCCTCTCTCGCTACACCCTTTATTCTATCTACACATTTTCTCTCTATCGCTACATAGCACCACAACAGCAAGAGTCAGCACCACCCTGGAATACATTTTGCTTCATTTAAAACGACAATATATCATTGGGTGTTATACATAGCCTGGGAACTAGGTAAACATGAGGCCATTTTAAACCCTCTCTGAATTTGCCTCTTTACTTTCTCGCTACACCCTTTCTTTTCTGTACACACTTTCACACTATTTCGCTCTATCCACCCTACTTTATTTCTTCCTCTATCCTCTTACACTACACCGTTTTTCTCTCTGTACACCCTTTCTCACTTTCTCTCTCTCTCCACCTCTTTTTTTTTCTCTCTCCTCTCTTGCTACACCCTTTATTCTATGTACACATTTTCTCTCTCTCACTCCACAGCACCAATCAGCACCATACCAGCAAGAGTCACCACCACCCTCGCTTGATTCTGCACCAGAACAGCATCAGTTGGCACCAATACTGAATGAATACGCACACATCTCTACCACTGCACCGATGATATGCCCCTTAAGCTGCATGCGGCGTTATTCCGTCACTGATTTAAAACATCACACACTCCACTACCTTATTGTCTCTCTCCTTCTCTCTTCCCTCTCTAATTCTCGCTATACTTAAATAACTCTCCTCTTTTACTATTTAGGAGGCTTTCTTTCTCTCTCACCCCTTTATCTGATTTGCTTTCAAAACCCTGAATTCACTCCCATTCCACTTCTTTCTCTCTCTGTATCCCGCTCTAACTTTTTAAATATGTACACTTTAGTTCAAATTTTAAACCCTCTCTGAATTTGCCTTGTTACTTTCTCGCTACACCCTTTCTTTGCTGTACACCCTTTCACACTATTTCTCTCTATCCACCCTATTTTATTTCTTCCTCTATCCTCTTTCCCTACACCGTTTTTCTCTCTGTACACCCTTTCTCACTTTCTCTCCACCCTCTCTATTTTTTCTCTCTCCTCTCTCGCTACACCCTTTATTCTATCTACACATTTTCTCTCTATCGCTACACAGCACCAATCAGCACCACAACAGCAAGAGTCAGCACCACCCTGGAATATAGTTTGCTTCATTTGAAACGACAACATATCATTGGGTATTATACAGAGCCTGGGAACTAGGGAAACATGAGGCCATTTTAAACCCTCTCTGAATTTGCCTCTTGACTTTCTCGCTACACCCTTTCTTTTCTGTACACACTTTCACACTATTTCTCTCTAGCCACCCTACTTTATTTCTTCCTCTATCCTCTTACACTACACCGTTTTTCTCTCTCTACACCCTTTCTCACTTTCTCTCTCTCCACCCTCTCTTTTTTGTTATCACTCCTCTCTTGCTACACCCTTTATTCTATGTACATATTTTCTCTCTCACTCCACAGCACCAATCAGCACCATACCAGCAAGAGTCAACACCACCCTCGCTTGATTCTGCACCAGAACAGCATCAACCAGCACCAATACTGAATGAATACGCACACATCTCTACCACTGCACCTATGATATGCCCCTTAAGCTGCACACAGATGTCATTCAGCACCAACACAGTATCATTCATACCACCACTGCATCACTCAATACCACTAGAGCATCATTCAGCACACCACAGCATCAAACAGCACCACCACAGCATCAGTCTGCACCACTACAGCCTCATTGATCACCAGCAGAGCATCACTCAGCACCAATTATGCATTAATCCGCACACACCTCTCCCACTGCACCTATGGACACCCTTACTCTCTCTTTCTCTCTCTCCACCCTCTCTGTTTTTTTCTCTCTCGTCTCTCGCTACACCCTTTATTCTATCTACACATTTTCTATCTATCGCTCGGCAGCACCACACCAGCAAGAGTCAGCACCACCCTTGCTTGATTCAGCACCATCATTCAACACCAATACAGAATGAATACGCACACATCTCTAACACTGCACCTATGATATGCCCCTTAAGCTGCACAACGATGCCATTCAGCACCAACACAGCATCATTCATACCACCACTGCATCACTCAATACCACTAAAGCATCACTCAGCACCACCACAGCATCAGTCAGCACCACTAAAGCCTCATTCATCACCAGCAGAGCATCAATCAACACCAATTCTGCATTAATCCGCACACACCTCTCCCACTGCACCTATGGGCACCCTTGCTCTCTCTTTCTCTCTCTCCACCCTCTCAATTTTTTTCTATCTCCTCTCTCGCTACACCCTTTATTCTATCTACACATTTTCTCTCTATCGCTCCACAGCACCAATCAGCACCACAACATCAAGAGTCAGCACCACCCTGGAATACATTTTGCTTCATTTTAAACGACAATATATCATTGGCTATTATACAGAGCCTGGAAACTAGGTAAACATGATGTCATGTACAAACCTACACTGCTCACTGACAAGTAGGAGGCAGTGAGTAATCGAGAAGTTTTACTTTCAGCACTTCCTCCTTTCTTCATTCCAGATACAAGTCTCCTTTTTCACATTCTCTATGCATTTAACAGCGCTCTCCGAATTATTTATCAGCACTCTCCGACTTATTTTACCAATGTCCCTCGTCTTTCTTTCAAGCAATATTTATATCTTTCTTTTCAGAAACAACTCTCTTCAGTATTCCCTCTGTCATTCTTTTCAGCATCTCCTCTGATTTAAAAATAAAAATATTTAGGAAGGGAAGAAAAGAAAAGACAGAACAAGGTAGACGCGGTACAAAATAATAATAGTTCGTCCTCATTCCCACTCCATTACCCCGTTAAGTGTTCACCTCCCCTCAACCAACGGATGCATTTGTTTATATCCCCAAACTTCTCTAAATCTCCTCTTAGGTTTCACCAAATGTCTTTGCATTTGGAAATTGCAGATGTCTAGTACTAACTGTGCCTACAATTTGACATCCGGCTGTATAGGGCTCTTCCACTGTTGGGATATCTTTAATCTTCATATCAAAATAGCTAAAAAGGTAAGCACACATTTAATATCCTTATCAAATCTCAGACCAAACAGAGCTTTGCACCCGCAATCCTTTTCACCACCACATCCCAAACCACGGGGCACACTGAAAACGTCTCTTGAGCTTCCAATTTAGAGCACAGACCAAGGTTATGACAGCAAAATGTAACTATTTTAACTGGCATACAAACAAAAAGGTAAATACAGTTAGGTAGTGGTGAATTCTAAATTTTGCACTTCTAGCTACTTGATTACTAACCCCATAGATATGCCACTGTATCCTTCATGCATAGCCAATAGCCATAGCCAATAGGCCTCGCCTTTAGGACCTTATAAGTGTTTAGCTATGCAACAGTTGATGTTGTTGCACCAAGGATATTGTGCTGCATAACTAAATACTTATACGGTCCCAAAAGCGAGACCTATTGGCTATGCCAATGCTTGTATAAAACTTGTGTGGGGTCTATTTGTGGTGTCGAAATTGGGTTGCTGTGAGCGTGGTTGCAAATACTTTACACATTTGCCTTGAAGATAAGCCTGGCTGCTCGTGCCAAGCTACCGAGGGGGTGAGCGGGGGTTATCTCAGAAGGTGACCTTGCTTTACCTGACGTAGAAACGCGGGTCCCTATTTGGCCTAAGGTACCTACCTCAGCCAACCAGGGATCCCGGGTCTAACACGTCTCTATTTAATTAACTTGTAAAGTGCATACATACACCCATTGATTTGATTGGTGCTAATCATTTATGACTGCTTCCATGGTAAATAAGACATCATAACAACAGACACCAAACTCAATCGCTCACAGGGAGTAGGCAAGTTTTCAAAGACTTCCTAAACTTTAAAAACATAAGCTCTGAATGCAGTTTTAGCTGAACATTATTCCAAATCCTAGCCACTGCCACAGAAAACGCTCTGACACCTAAAGTAGCATGCTGTAGTTTGGGAGCATTCAGCAAATGCGCCTTCTCTGACCTCAGACACCATCTGGGTATATTGAGCAAGAATTTCTTTGACAAGGGTTTAGGCCACTTATGAAGTGCCTTGCATAGCAAGACATACGGATTTAAACATTATCCTTTGTCTAACAGGGAGCTAATGTAATCGTATTAACATAGGGGAGATAGATTTCCATTTCTTTATATTCAGACTCTGTCTTACTGCTGAGTTTTGAACCAGTTGCAGTTTGTTGTCAGGCCTAAAGCCAACTTAACTTTACTCTGTGAACTGGTGAGGGTTTATGACCCATTGAGGAAGGCCAGAATGCATGATTCCTGACTGACATCTGTAGAAACTAAGAAAGAATTTTATTATGTTTCCCGTTTAATTTCAAATGATTTTGTGCCAGTAGCATCCTAAAGAGTGATGGGATATGCCAAACAGATGGGGCAATTTCCCACATAAACCTGCATACTTTTACCAAAGTAGATTTTTTTTAAATAGGCTGTCTCAATTTTGGTGTGTTATAAAGAAAAAAGCTTTTTCCTCCATAAAGGCTAAAAATGTGATTAATCCTCACAAAGTTATTACAAAAAATGTCAATTTTCTTGGGCGTCATTTGGGTTTATTGCTGTAAACCACTGTTTAGTAGGCTTCACACAAGTACAATATTTTGTTGCGAACTAAAAACATGCCTGACACATCTATATTACGATTTTGTTCCTCTTTCCTTTTAAAAATGCAACAAATGTACACTTTCTTCTTCCTTAGTACATAGGAATTAAACCACTGGCTTTCTTCTTCTTGATTTATTTTCTTTCTGTCATCCATTTTGCCAGAATTGTTTCTATAGGGGTATGAACCAGCTGGACCCCAAATCCTTGTTTCAAAACATCTATATTTAAAAATCAAATTTATAGCTTTATTTTTTTCTCCTCGTCTAGCACTGTAAAATGAGTACTATAACATATCCCTCATTAAAAGTCATGACCCACAATTCATATTACGAAGTAGTGATCTCGAAGGCAAACACTAAGTAAAACCCAGAAGGAATTTCACCCGTCCAGCTCCACACTATTAATTGAGAAACAAGAATGCACGTGGGGAAATTATCCATGTGGCACTTTGACAGCTCAAGTAGATGGCGCAGCAAACTGCAGCCTGATTTCCAAGTGAAGAAGCCTGTGATCCATGCTTCTCTACCATACTTCCCTCACTGCTCTGTGTGAGCCTGCCTCGGGGCTCAGCTCTCATGCTTGTCGTAACATAGGCTTGAAGAAAGGTAGTGGATGTCCACCCATTTACTACATAAGTTAACCAAAAATATGTGTTAAGATACTACTATGGATACAATTTTCAAGCTGCACAGTCAACTCCTCCAGATGCCATATAAACTTTTGGTTGCCACCGAATGCCAAATGACCACCGTTATGATTTAGAAACCTATCACTGCTATCAACGTTTAAGCCCCTGTTTGTTTATATATTGTTTATTTGGATCCTTGCTGCCTTTTTACTGGGCCTCCATTTTGAAGGGAGACATGCATATTAATGCATCATCACTATTAAGCGTTGATGGATAATTGTGTTCTTATTGCTATGATGTAATAACCAAAAGAACAGTGTCTAGGAGACCTCACTGCAGGATAAACAGCTTGATGGCAATGGAGATATAGGGCAACATTCAGAAAAGAAGGTAGCATACATTAAATATGAGTGACATACTAATAATACTAACGGGATGCAGAGGGGCGAGGAAGTTCATGAACCAGACCCCCTTCCTTATGAAATATGGAGTGCTAACTTTATCTCTCCAGTATCTGTAAAAACCGTTTGTGTAATATGAAGTCAGAGAAGTGATTTGCCACTGCTTTATGAATTCACATAAAGCTGAGATCCAGCCAGGCATCCATTCCTAATCACCAGCGTGCCCACCTTCAAGAAGAACATTTATCCACTAACAACACCCAGAAACAAACATAGAAATATGCTGCTAAAATAAATGCACATTATTTTAAAATCTTGGCATGGCCTCTCGCTGGGCAAATATGACATATGTCAGACATCGACTTTCTGTTTCCGAGCTCTTTTTTGTGATGACATTGAGCTCTGGGGCTGGAAAAGCTTCCTTCAAATGCACAGGGGTCCACAAAACCATGTAAGAACATCATAAAATATAATACCTCCCAACAGTAGTGGAGGGAGGATAGAGGTGACATGTATTGAGTGTACATGTCTCTGCACATTAAAGAATGCAAGCAGGGGATCAAAGTGCAGCACACTATGGTAGCTCTCCTGAAAAGCATATCACTGCCTTAGAAGGCTTCACCTTGTACAAATAGGACAGCTACCACTGCAAATGAAAAATTGATTCAGGACATCAAATAGCAGACCCACAAATTAGAAACAAGAATTGATAAAGCCCATCCATTGTATAGCACAACAAGCTCACCGATCAATGAAAATACACTTTTGAGTTCTAAAATATTCAGTCAATAAGTTTTTATATTTCTCTGTTCATATGAGATTGCATTGTCATTGCAGGCACGGGCATACAATAAACAGATCCGTCCTGCTGTTTTAGATCACAGCTCCGGCGTGAAATGGACCAACACCTCACATCACCCAGCATTTCTTGTAGGGGAAGAGGTAAGTGCTGAAGTGTTTTTTGTATTGTGAACTGTACACAAGTTGGAATATGTGGTGATTGGTCTGGATAACCCTTTGTGAAACCTTGCCTTCTCATCAGCAGAATGCTGTGCTATGGCCAGGAGAATGTTAGGACAAGAGTGAGGTAGAAGCGAGGGGCAGATGTTTGCAGCTGTCATCAGGTCATGTCTCTAATAAAGGAATTACTGTCTACTCAAGAAGCTTTTTGCTCAGTGTCCGGCAACAAGATCATTCAGAATATTATCTTCCTTTGATAAGCTTCTGTTTTAGGAGATCTGTTGTAGTGGGGCACTGAGTGCAACTATTTGCTTCAACAGACTTACTGAGGCTTCAATAAATGTTCATCCTCTTCCATTGGCGACTACTTTTAATTGCTGATCGAGTTTAGCCTGTTATCTTGTCCAAAGATGTATGAGAATACCTTTGCCAGCAATCGTTTCTCTTTGAACTAACAATTGCTGAGACAGCGCTTTTGAGTGCCAGCTGAAAGGGACCCGATTCTGATCTTTTCAGTGTCTGCATGGCTTTGTACTTGCTGTGCTGCCCTGTCCACGTACTTATCTGAACAACCCTGTGTGTTTTTCCCCTAATAGCCTGAAAATCATGCAAGCATACTGGGGGACCTCTCTACTTATAATGTTGCTATCATATATGGCGTTTGATGAGTTTGGTTACCATGCTCTCAAACAAGGATATGTGGTGGATGACGGAGGTGGCAGCATGATTCTGGTCGGGGCAGAGGCTTTTCTACCTCCACCCCGGGGGGAGACTACCCTGTGAAAGATCAGTTCAGTTCTCATAACTGGGGGTCCCTTAGTCTCCATCAGGACTGGAAAATGTCTGAAGGTATCTGAAACATGTGTGTTTTTTGTCTGTGAGTGACTGAATACGTGAATGCCTGTTCCCCCATATGTGTGCTCTTAGAGATAGAGGTCTCCTTTGTGCAGAGCTATTGATGTCCATTTCAGAAATTCCAACCTGTGTGTGTACATTCTTCTGTTTCTTTACCCAAGTCTGTTTACCTGGTGTGTAGGAGAAGACTGCAGCCCATATGCTTCGATTTAGAGTAGGTTTCTACTCTCCGAGTAAAATCCACCCCTTCCTAGATGCTAATACACCTCACATTAAACTGGCCTCATTGTGGACACTGGAGAGGGATCCTACAAAACTGGCCCATGAAAAAGTGGAGCAAAGCTCCCTCCAGATTGGAGGAGCTCTTTGGAACTTTCAAATGTAGCAGTTTCATTGTTTGGCTCTCAGCAATTACTTGGTTCATCTACATCACCAGGACACAGAGGAGACTTACACACATGTTCAGTAAGATTACCTTCAACCAGACTGGGCCGAAGTCAGAAAAATCCTATGGAGTTGCCCTAATGCTCGATCTGAAGGGAAAACGGGAGATCTATTTCCCTGAAAGAAGAGTTACTACCAGGCATCAACATACTCCGGGGAAGGCTGACTAAAGCCCAGTTGATGATAAGGACTTTTATGGCAAAAGCTCAATTAACAAAGATACCCCTATAGCCATGAGGTCACCCCAGCCAAGTTGCCTTGGAAAATCAAGAACTGCAGCAGCATTGAGGAACTGTTCCTTCCCCTGGAGGAATCCTGAAAAGTGAACCAACTTCATCACTGATCCGTGCCCGTAGTGTGACCCTGCTCACCTCTTCTTCACACCAGTGGACCGCGAGACAGTACTTCTCACACTCTTGTAAGTTCTGGAGCCGCTAGCAAGAAGAGTGTATAGTGATTTCAGAACCTTCACCTTGAGAAATCTGGAAAAGTGAGCCGGCTTCATCACTGATCTGTGCCTGTAGTGTGACCCAGCTCACCCTTTCTTTGCACCAGTGGACCGGGAGAGAGTGCTCCTCACACACTTGTAAGTTCCCGGAGCTGCTAGCAAGAAGAATGTATGTTGATTTCAGAACTGTCTCAACCAGTGGAACCCAAACATTTCTGGAGTTATCACTGGTCGTGAGTGTGGCACAACTTTATTTTAATCTGTTCACTCTTCAGTGGTTACAGGTAACACCGTGGATTACTGTAGGTGCCCCCATTGCCTAAATGTGCCCTGCTACCTGAAAATCTCTCCCAGAACAGATTAGAGATTGAGCCACCAAAACATTTTTGCCCATCTTTGCGACAGTCGGTAGGAACTGGCTTCCTATTGTTCCCATCAGAGGTCTGAGACCATTTGGGCCACATCTGGCAGAGAGTGTCTAAACTCAAAGATAGCTTGGCAGACAATAAATGCACAGGTGCATGCCCCAACCATTGCCATCCGGCCAATGGTTGTGATGTGTGTCCAACAGTGTATATAGATAAAGCACAGGCAGCAGTACTAGATTCCCTCTGACAAAAGAACAAGTACACCACATGGATCAGCATTGCAAGCTTTCCCTCTAACGCACATCAGATAGATGTAGAAGCAGTTTGACATTAAGCCAGTCCCGAAGAACCCTCAGCCAACTCTAAAAGATCCCAGAAGTCCTTCAGACAACTCGAGGGTAGTCCTCCGTAACTCCCTGTTTTCCTCAAAAAACACAGTGGGTCACAATGGTGCGCCCAGCCCCAGCCTGAGGTAAGCAAGACTAATCTGGAGTGTAAAGCCCTCTTGGAGTCGTGTTTGATCTGTACAGACAGTGATATCTCCTGCAGAGATCCTTGTAAGGGGCTGTCTTCTTGTTCAAGCAGAATCTGTCTAGATTATTAGTCACAGGTAGCGGGCATAGAGCACTCCCGATTGTTTTTAATTCCACCAGTGATTATGAGACACACTCCTTAGGTTATCACAGCCACCAGATGTAGGAACAATTATCACCCGACAAGAAAAACCTGTGAAAGTGAAATGTCAGAGGCCCAAAACTAGCCTGTTGAGAGAGAGAGGCACAGGTTTTAGCACAACTTAACTGATTGGCCATTGCTCAGATGAAGGCCTGCTTGTTGCGACCATGTTCTGTATATGCCTACAGAAGTCAAGCATTGAATTAGCAAATACTGCATTTGCTTGTATTATTAGTCTAGTGCTTCTTTAAAGTTGGAAACTACCCTACTGGATTGATAGAGACAGCAAGGATCTTTCAAGAGTCAGTGGCAGGAGGTAAGACCATTCTCCACCACCCCCTTCCAGAGAAGGAGGTGAGGTGTGGCGCTACCTGAACCAGTAATCACCCACAAAAGATGCAGGTGGTGGCCATGCCATGCACACTGATGAGAACCTGGAAGTGAAAATTAAGACAGCGGGCAAGAATTCCACCTCTTGTGGGGGTTTCTTATGCAATGAAAATAAGAGGGACATTGGGTAGCCTGGTGCTGCTCTGGCCATCCCTCCACTCCAGTGTCAGTAGTTGGTTTGTGGAGGTCCAATTGTCATAAGGTTTGTAGAACGTTGATGTCTTTGTGTTTTGCAGTATCCTCGTTTTGACTTCTTTAATTAAATTGCAGTCCCTTAGGATCTGAATGTCATTTTAGTAAACACAGAATTGATAAATATGTTGTGCATAGGTGTGCACCCACCCTGGCACTGAAAGGGTTAATCATGTATATAATGCACCTCACTTCAATTTATATTCTTGCTTCAGCTGTTGGAATTGCATGGAGAAAATTACTGTTTCTCCATACAGTTAAACACTGAAAGCCGTTTGATTTTTCAAAGATGTATAAAGATGTATGAAACATTGTTTGATTTCTGTATGTTTTGAACATTGTGCTGTAAAAAAATAAATAAGCTAAAGAATAAAAATGAAAGACAACTGGGCAGTCAAGGGCCAGACTTTGTTTGCATAGTCTGGCTGCCGTTGTCTAACACGTATTAATTTATATATGCAAAAGTTAACTTATGTGTGTCTATACTTATGTTAAAGAAGAATCTGCGATAAGAGGGGACTTTCATATACTTTGGGTTTTTTTTTTTTTAGAATGTGAAATCCTGTAACTTTGGGTAGCATAGTTTGTAAATTTACATTGGCAGAATAATTCAAGTCTTTGCATGTTAGGCATGCTAGTGCGAAACAGGATTTGTTAGTGATTTTTTTTCACTTTACAAAAAATGTTCTCCCATTTGGTTTTAGAACTTCTACTTTGCAGGGGTATTCTGCACAAAGAAAGATAAGTGGAATCAACATATTGTATCTCAATTTTTTTCCCCTTCAAGGCATTGTATGTTAACCCGACTGACTGCTACAATATTCATTACCCAATCCGCAGAGGCCAATTGAACCTTCACTCAGGATCAGGTGGCTCACTCACTGCAGTTCTTGCCGATCTAGAGACTATTTGGACGCAGGCGATTCAGAAGTATCTGGAAATACCTTTAAAAGATTTAAAGGTAAGAATTTGTTTGCTAATACATGTTTCCGTTTTCAAAAGATTTTTTTTTTTTAAACTAGTACTGTAATAAAGCAGCATGCAACAAATCTACAGATGTAAATGTTCATTTGAATATTTTATGCAAAGGTGGTTGAGTACTGCCCATTTTTAATGTGACTTGTTTGTGGCTTTTAGTGTATTTTGTCTCAAGAAAAATTCTAGATTCAGGGTATTGGAATCTAACATAAACCACGGTATTGCAAGTACCCCACAATGGTGGCCTGACTAGTGGTAGTGCATTAAATAATCTCTTGCAAAACCAATCAGACCCACACATACTGCACTTAGGTGGTTTAATAAAGATTGCTCGATAGCCAATCGAATGCTGCACAGGGCCCTTACTGCTGACCTTAGGGACCAACTCACAGTAGCTGCTCTACGTAAGCAGTATAAAGTAGTTATTGCAAAGAGACAGAATGAGATAATTACTCAGCATTGGTACAAGTTAGCTCAACCAGAATCTATGAAGGATTGTAAGTCCTTCTGGTCTGCTGTAACTGCCATGTGAACCCTAAACCATGCTGTGACTGACTAGTTTTCACATCTCTAGTGAAGCATGGGTGGCTTATTTTTCTAAAATATTTTCTGCCACAGCAATGACCACGCAGCCCAGCATGATTGGTAGCAAGCATCAGGGCCTACGGGTTTCATTGCCTGAAGTTGTTGACTCTGTTCAATAGAGCGTTAATGAGAAGGCACATGGGCCGGATGGGGTCCCTAAAGATCTGATCAAGTGTAACATTGAGTTCTGGACACCGCTATTGACTAACATTTTCAACAACCTTGCTCGCTCTCCGGTACCGAGTTCATGGACTACTTCAACCATTATCCCAATATTTAAAAAAGATAACTGGCCTCATCCTAGTTGATATCACCCTCTCTCACTCATTGATACATTCGTCAAAAAACTAGGTAGAGTTATTTATAACGGTATTAAGGAATGGGCATCAGAAAATGCTATTTTATATAGCTGTCAGTATGGCTTTCGAAATCGTGCAGGTACAATCGAGCAATATTTGAATTTTAAATCTAATAATTGGCAAGTACACAATAGCTAAACAAACTCCACTGTATCTCGAATTTGTAGATTTGACCTCAACATTTGACTGTGTGAACTGCTCGAAGCTTTGGAGACTTCTCCTCTCCATGGGGATGGACGAACTACTTGTACATTTCTTAGTTTTCCTACACTAGAACATAAAAAAAGAATAAGGTTTGGGACAAATGGCAAACTTTCCAATGAGATTAAAATCTTTTGAGGTGTGAGGCAAGGCTGGGTTTTGGCACCCTTACTTTTCATACTCTATATTAACAAGCTCAGCCTCTATCTAACCACTATTGCACATGATGCCCCCAAGTTGAATGGTGCTTTACTCCCTACCCTGCTATACGCTGAAGATGCAGTGCTGATGGTTCGTACTCCGAAATTTCTGCGATTGCTAGTGTCCTCCTTCACTCAATTCATGGCCGATCTCGATCTTCAAACAAACTTTTCATAGTCATATATTATGGCGTGCGGCCCCAAGCGTATTCAAGTTTCCACCCTTGCGATTGGTATTAACTGTTTAGAAAGACTTTGTACCTTCTCCTTGTATAAAAGTGCCCCTTTTTGTCATGGTCCCCCATACCTTTTGCCACTGGTACTGATTGTTTTCAACTGCCAACCAGGTGCCAGTGCTCTTTCCCTAAAAACAAGGTAAAATGGTCTAATTGTGACAATTTCACACACTTTAGCACCCCTGTAAGTCCCTAGTAAGTGGTACCTAGGTTATGGGTACTAAAGAGGGTCCCTAAGGGCTGCAGCATGTATTATGCCACCCTAAGAGACTCTCCTACAAATTGCATGCAGCCTGCCATTGCAGACTGCTTGTCTGGTGCAAACCATGAGTGAAAACATGACATGGCACACTCACTGTGTGCCATGCCAAAGTCACTGCATGTAATATATGTAATTCACCCCTACAGCAGGTCTTTTATCCCTAAGGCAGGGTGCATTATATTATATGTGACGGCATAGCTACATGAGCAGTTCTGCCCTGTACTATCTAGTTCAATTACTAGATAGTACAAGTGAACACGGAAGCCATCTTAAGTATATTTACTGGGCACTGGTCATTACTAGTTCCCCAGCTACATGATGCCTTTACTGAAACCTATGGTGTTTTTGATCAAACACCTTGTCTTAATAAATCTGTACTGTTGCCAGTACTAGTTTTATTATTACTTGCCAACAGAGGGCACCTTAGAGGTGCCCCCTGTAAAACCTACCAGTATCTAATGTGCTGGCTGACTGGTATCGTCCAGCCTGCCACTACAGACAGGTTTCTGATTCCCTGCAGGCAAGAGCCCGCACTCTCTAAGGCCAGAAACAGTGCCTGCTCCAGGGAAAAGGTGTTCACACCTCCTCCACCAGGATGGCTAGTGATTTAGCATATCAAGTCCAGGGGCTTCAATGCCCCTGCTGCCTTTGATATGCGCCCCGACTTCCCCCAGATCTGGGATATGCCACCCCCTGACGTGAGGCCATTTGGCACCATGACTTGTGGGTAATTAGCCATGCAAGTAGACGTGCTGCACCTCCAGGCTAGTCACACCACTAAGGTGGGCTACCTGATGTGCTGAACGAAAGTAGGGTTCCACCATCTTATTTTTGGTGGCATTAGGAACTCTGGGACAGGGCTATGCCCAGTCCCCTCAGGAAGTGGTCATATAGAGGGTATAGTGACCCAAGGGGTAAGCAGACCATTGGCTACTATGCTTCACTCTCCTTAATGCCCCAGAATTTAGTATTTAGGCGGCCCCCTGGCACCAGGAACTCCGATTCTTCCGTCTGAAAAAAGGACAAAGAAGAGCCGAAGATGTGAGAACTGTCAACTAGCTGTGGACTTTGGTGCCAAACCCTGCCTGTATGCTCCTATTCTGACAATTGCAAAGACCCAACTCGTCCTGCAGCTGTGCATCCGCGTGTCCAATGCGAGGTACCTGAGAAGGATGGTTTGATCAACCATCGAATGTGCCGGGCGCATCAATGTGGGTGTCTCGGAACAGCGATTGATGAGCCCGGCACATTTGATGGTTGATCAAACCATCCTTCTCAGGTACCTCGCATTGGACACGCGGCTGTGGTCCTCTCTCTATATGGCAATTGTGATCCCATGGCCCAGCTCCACAGGATAGTCGGCTCATCGAATCGCTCCACCCAGTACCTGATCTATTTGTTTCCCTAATTGGACACGCTGCTGCGGTCCTTTCACACAGCTTTTGGCTGCGTGGCATCGCACCGCCGTTCTAATTCTAGGGCTCCTTGGACCGCTTTTCCTAGCGGCCTTTCTCTACCCCCATGTGATAACTGGCCCCCGTTTGGCCACGCTGCGGCAGTCTATTTCCAGGAACCGTTGGTGTGAGGCATAGCACCTCTCATGGCAATTTTACTCAGGCCTGTAATACAGCGTCCTAATGATGATCTCACAATTGCTTACAAGGGATCGAAACGTCGTCGACTCTCTGTACACCGTAAACACTATTTTACCTGTCATTACTCATGTGTAACGGTGTCTCCGCACATTTATGCTTGTTTTATTGTATGTATGACATACAAGCATTTGTTCTGCCTTAGCCTTTGTTTTGTTTTAATTTTATGTATACCTAGTTGGATGCAGGATTGTGTCCCCACTTTATTCTTTGTGAATATTTGAAATATTAAATCGATCCTGTTCGACTGGACAGCACAAATACAGAACTGATTCTGAGTCTATATTTATCTCCCTCTGCTCTTATTGTCCTTGTACGGGACCAGTGTGTTTTAAACATAAGAAGACTATTAGCAGCCTAGTTGTTCTTTAGAACACCCTGGGAGGCTGCAGTAGAACCAGTGTTGACATTTTGGGCTATTTCCCGCACAAAGGGGCGATATTTTTCCCTTTTGTGCAGGAAAAAACTCATTTTACGGGGACCTGGTTTTTAGGCTTATGTTTGCCCTTTGTGAGCATTTTGTGAGGCTGGGGTTCCTCCCAGTTATTAAAACTATATTTAATTTCTGTATTGCGTCACCAGTGCTCTCACTCGTGCATTAATTTGGACGGACTGGAGTCCAGTCCTACATTGTTTACTGAACAGAGCAAAGGAAATAATCTACCCGTGCCACTCTTCGGGCCTCGCCCCCACCCTTAGACTTCCCGACCATTGCAGACGAGTGGGATTGTTATTACAGGTCTGCAATGCTCACTTTTACAAGACCGTCACCAACAACGTACCAGCAGACTTCAAGCTGGCCCCTGACCGGCTTGGGCTGCGAGAAGGGGCAGTGTATGAGACAATATTAAGTTAGGATAAAAAGAGGTTACGTTAAAGTGGCTTAGTCCGGTTAGTTACTTATCGACTGTTATTGTTATATGCTTTGCGTATTTTTAAATGAAACATTATCTGTCCGGGCCAGGTTAGATTTTATTCTCATATTGTGTCTTGTTTTGTCTGTCCAGTCTCCCTAGAGCTCTCCCTCTCCCTCTCCCCCTCTCCCCCCTCTCCCCCTCTTCCCCCTCTCCCCTCTCCTCTCCCTCCCCTCTCCCTCCCCTCTCTCTCTCTTTCTCTCCCTCTCTCTCTCTTTCTCTCCCCTCTCTCTCTCTTTCTCTCCCCCTCTCTCTTTCTCTCCCCCTCTCTCTCTTTCTCTCCCCCTCTCTCTCTTTCTCTCCCCCTTTCTCTCCCCCTCTCTCTCTTTCTCTCCCCCTCTCTCTCCCGATCACAAACTAGCTTTACCCTGGTTCCCACTCTCATGGCCATCCTCCCCTTCACACAGTGCCAAGAGGCACTCCCTCCCACCACTGCATTAATCTTCTGCCTTCCTTTGTGTTGAGTGTGGAATTTTCAAACACAGCTGCACAACCAGAGGTGGGGGTGCTAAGTGAAATGTTAAGCCGCATGCTGCTTGTCCAAATTGTCTGATCCTAAGCAAATATTTTAATTGAAGTTGCGGGCTATTAGAGGTGGGTGAGCCAATTAACAGGGGAGCAGAGCCAAGGGTCCATGCATGAGCCGAGCCCTGAAAATGTTTGCTATGTATCTGACAAATATCACAAAAAAGATGATAAAGCCTCTTCTAAATTCAAACATGTATTTCCTTTACATGCAAAAGTTTTGACCTTAATACTTTCTATCACCGCACTGAGAGGTACTTATTAAAAGTGATAGATTTTAAATATGAACTTAGAACCATACCTTTCCCCGGTCCCTCCCCCACCCTGGTGACAGTGCCATTATTGAGCAACGAGACAAGTCAGTAGTCATGTGAACCCTGTAGCGGCTCTCATCCTTAAATATAGTGCAACATTACCATCAATTTACACCAGACACAATGTTTTTGTATAGTTCATATTTTGAACTTGCGTATCTTAAGGTGATTTCATATGAGTTAATGAAGTAAAAGGAAGATCAGCGAATAAAATATTTGCCTAAGATTACAAAATTAGGTTAAGCGGGAAGCCGGGTTTAATCCCTGGTTTTCTGGTTTCACTTTGTACAAACCAGTCACTAAATGGTTTTCTATTTGTCTCTCCCTTGTACCTCAAATGTTAATGCTTGTATTTTAACTCTTTGTCTATCCGGGTAGAGCATGGGTGGCAGATAGAAGCCACATGAAAGTTTTGCTAATTTTTGGCTCGAGGTTACACAATGGCCTCAAGCTGAGCCAGAGCAAGGCATTTGGCTCGAGGTTTCAGTGACTTGCCCACCTCTATGGTCCATGAGATCACCTTCTAACATGCCAGTCTAGCCTATGACTTTCAGTACTTTATCTGTGCCCATATGAGGAACAGCTGTTCCAAGATAAAAGTATAGTTGTAATTACCTTCAAACTCTTATGGGTTTAAAGGTTTGGAAGATGCCAGGTGAGGTGCAACGTAGCTTTCTGAAACTGCTAAACGTATTATTTTGGCTTGGGGATTAATATCTGATTTACTTCTAGCTCTAGTGCTTGGTCTAAAAGAAAAATTGTATTTTTTGTTTGTACCAAAAATCCTATGATAGATTAGCTCCCGAAAACCATTTCAGAGAGTCCTTCCTGCTATTATCATAAATCTATGAGCTCCTGGCACCTTAGCCCTCACAATTTGCAAGGCCTATATTTTTGCCAAGCTCAGGCTGACCGAGTTAAAGGTTATAGATGAAAGAGAGAGTTATAAATGAAATGCATATGTTAAGGCAACTATGGCTGAATGTAACTGCTTGCCTGGAATGGTAACTTCTCTCTTTGATATACATTTTGTTTTTACACCTAATACTAGTTATACTTCTGACAGTGCACCACAATGTATATTGATGACAAACCCAAAGTTCTATTTGTTATTGCTAACCTTGATACAAGCACACTAAAACTGGTCTGATTTATTTTGCAGTTTGAAGATTCTTTCTAGTCAATTATTTACAAAAATGTTTGAGTAGATTTTCGATTCAAGCGGCAGCCTTCTGACCTTATAGCCATGTGACCTAATGATCCTCCCACACACCTGAACCTTAAATCAGTGACTTTACAGCCCATGCCCTTGTGGCTGCTCATCCATCTCCATCTTGCCACATCCCATGCACAGCTATGCAGCACCTCCCCCAAGATTGACACTGGTCCACCCCACTGCTGAAACATCTCTGCTGTACACGATGTCAGAATTCAGTGTGGGGACGGAGGGCAGGAGGAAGATGTGCTATCTAAAACATCAAGCTATAACCCTGCATTAGTACATATCGAAGGGGTCAAAGGTTTTCAGCTTCTCGTTCATTTCTTGCGTAGGTGCCTCATGAGACAGCAGTGCATGGTGTGCAAATGCTTTGAAGGTGCACGATAACTGAAATAATGTTTTACTACTCACATGCATACGCTTACTGCCAGTTTTGTTTCCTTTTAAAAAATTAATATATTTCCGCTGTGTGATATATTGTTCAAGATCAATGGACAGCTAAATTACATAGAATCTTTTTTTGTCCATTTTTCAGTAGCGTGAATCTGTCCCAAGGGCATCGGGGTGCTGTCCAACAAGTCTACTACTTTCAAATGTCACCAGTCGCTCCTGCCCACACTGCTTCTTTGCATCACTGTCTTAGGTCACAAGATCTGTACGGTTCTGTTACAGGAGGGGTGCGGAATCCCTGGTCGATAAACCCAGACGTGCTGATCAACACACATACACACAGGCCTCACACACAGGCACTTAATTACAATATCCAATTCTGTGCATATTTAGCAGGCACGGGTCCAACGTGGCGTATTAACAGCGGCCAGGAATGTGCTGAGGAAATAGCTGTGCCGCATTCCCGCGGAAGGCTAAAGCGGTTGGCCTTGGAGCTGGGGAACCGGGTTCGAGTCTTGGCAGGGACGCTCAACATACAGTGATTCTGGACAAATCACTTAATCTCCCCGTCAGTAACGCAACTGGTGCTCATGTAAAGCGCTCTGATACCTTCGGGTCCAGTTTGCGCTATATAAAACTTCCCAAAAAACAAAATAACTGGGTCTTAAATGCACACTCTTGCCAGGTCGCCGCCTGACGCAACCCTTGGCTATGGCCGGGGCAAATTCCACCTGGGACCTGGCTGCGCATGGTCCCATGCCTCTAGGCATGAGTGTAACATATGACATTGCGCAGTTTAAAGCGAAGGTTAATCTGTGACTGTAGGTCAGCATGAACTTCAATCTTTGCATTCATCCTATCCAGGCCGGTAAACTAGGTGTCATTAACTTGCAGCTCTTCAAGGCTGCGTCAGAAGCACAAGATAATAATGTACAAGACTGTCATGGAGTTACTATTATTAAGCTTTAATTGAATAAAGAAGCATTCGTCGCCATGTGTTGCAGCAATTTAATCAACAGAGCATTACCTAACTGCGGAGACATCTGAAAGAATGGGATGTGGCAGAGCAGATTCCCGTGAGAGGTGTTAAACTCACTGGGCTTCGCTGAGCATAAAGAGTTCAGTTGATGTACTCCAAATAAACAGAAAAAAGTACTCACCGACGTCAGTTCATCTGGCTGGAAGGCAGCCCTCTACTCCACTCCCAGAAAATCACAGAGCACGAAGCGAAGAGCCTACAAGCGAACCAAGCCAATCCTGGAGCTGCTCCCATACTGTTTCCAGCACAAGAGCAGTGCATTGATTGGTCGAAGCAGGCCAACTCAGCACTCCCTCTCAAACCAGGAGCCTGTGCCTGCAGTCCCCTGGCTGCCACACAGCTAGTACATAGATGCGGGATTAAATGCTCATGTCGGGCCGGCTGTCATAGGGCAGCCAACCAATCCGACATGCGCACTTCAGGCTTTAGGCAAGTAATTCCTGCTGCCAAACAGCCGCAGGAATGGCACTCCCCCGAGACGAGACGCAGTTTCAGCACCCTCCCAAAATGGTCATGTCCATTGAACATTCCATCAAATCGGCGTTTGCTGCAGTTTCAGCACTCGCAGCAGGTGGGCTGATGCTCCTCCGCCCTAAAGGAGGAACCGCAGCTGCTTCTGCCTCGGTTATTCGAGGTTTTGTCCAGGGTCGATCCATGAGGTGGTGAAGTGTGCATCTTGGGCGGCCATCACAGGGACTCACTGCTAGCACTTGGCAACCTAGGTATTGTCGCATACCTTTTTGTCATATTACGGAACGCAGGTAGGTGGGGGTGGCTGTCTACTGATTTTTATCATTTCTGGTCTGTGTGGGCATTAAAGGTTTTCTAGTATTAAAATGTCATGCGGTGCTGTAGTATTTTCCCTCTGTGTCCTCCTTGTTTCTCACCATCCCCATGCGGTAAAGAGCGGGGCAAGGATGTCCCAGTACCAATGCCTCAATTAATTGCCGTAATCTACATTACTTGTGAGTCCTACGCTTCCACCTCACAGGTCTAGATACTGACCCACCCTTCCTGCTTATATCAACCACAGAGCCTTCGCAGTGCTTGTTATTGAAGATTACTGGTGAGCAACCTTAGTCAAACCTAAAAGTGAAACAGTTTCATTTGTACCATTGGGTTTCAACCTACGGGAAAAAAATCACTGCAACATGAGAAATGCAGAGGATGCATGCAAGGTATTGCCTGCAATGAATTAGATGGCTGTAGGTTGAACCTCTGTTGCCTCACTTAAATGTAGATTACAGTTAGCATGAGTTACTGGTATCGTGCAGTAGGTGGCGCAATGATCGCATGTTAATGGAGCTAGCTGTACAAAAAAGATCTACAAAGCATTGTCTTGCTTGCTTGTTCTTGCGTGAGGCATAGTAGTTTCCCTACAGCTGGAAGTAAGACGGTGACAGGGTCGCTATTGAGTAGCAAAAGCCAAAGTTCATTTCAACACTATTGACTTGTACATTTTCTGTTTAGTACTACAGGTGCATTTTACTGGTCCCAGATATTTACAATAGGCAGCATGTGAAAGAGCTGGTCAACATGATTCTAATGAACATGGGGTTTTCAGGTAAGCATTTTATAGTATACCTGCTTTTTTTCAACCTTACAGCACACTGTTATTAAAAATGTTAACAGGGGGTTGTTTCGTTTCAGGTAGCTACCGCTTTGTATATTGGTCCCAGTGTGCGTTTTGTACATGATGGTCACGCCCTAACTACTAAAGTCTCATCACACATATATACATTACGGTACATGGTAATTTTAGCCCTTTTAACAGTGACTAAACTTAAGTAAGTTACATCTGGTTCAGCAAAAAAAAAAAGAAGGCTTGCTGTTAGCTTAAGTTATAGTATGGAGGGAATTTATTTTGGATCCTAGGATATTCTCTCAATATTAATTATTGCAACCATTGTTCATAAGTCAGCAAGGGCATTAACCGGGGCAAAAAATAATAGGCCAATCTTAACAATTAGCAGTGATATCACCATAGGCGTGTTCTGGTTAGTTTTGTAGCGAACACAAGCCGCAGTGTGTCACCGCGTTGTTAAACACAGAGTTGCTAAGCGCATGCACGCTCACGGTATAGCCATAAAAAGAGGGCTGTGCTCATCGGCAAAACAGCTGCCATGGTGCAGTCCTGCCTCCAACTCCTTCTCCGAACAGTAGGATCACCTGGGCAGTCAGTCTGTTTTGCAGGAAAGCGGCTTCAAGTCCCCAGTGTATAAAGCATGGGCGCGTCACCGCAACTAATGTGGCCAATGGTCGGGAGACCCAAAAGGATCAACAGCTGTGTGTAAATCAGGCTGATAGATTTCAATATACAATCAAACAATGACTAAACAATCAAAACTTCATAATAAACCATCAGTAATGCAATATTCAATCTCCAGATAGAACCAGCACTTATCTTGACTGCTGCAGCAGCAAAGAAAGAGCCAGTAACATGATATCTCTCACATTTATAGGTCTGTATCATTGGTGATTGGTGCATAGAGCCATGACAGTATGGAAAGTTATGATGGGTCGTCCAAATGTTTAAACTGTTTTCATTGGTGGCTGATGTGATTTGCAGTGAAGATTTAAGAAGGATAATCTGAGACTCCAGCCCTGCCATAGAAGCAATGAACCTCCCACAAAATGGTCTCTCCCCTTAAAAGTGAAAGGACCACAACCAATGATCAAAACAGTAGGGACCATGCAAACCATGATATATAATGGATGTAAAGTGGGATTGTATTTGTGATTGCCCACTAAAATCATGGCTGCCTTATTTTGCACTAATTGTAGTTGAGCCTAAGATCACTCTCTGCTGGTACATTTGTTAAATGATTTTATCTTTGTTTGTATGCATAATGGGTTTTATTACATGGGGTGTGTATTTCTGGGACTTATCTAATTTTGACTGAATTTGGATGAGAGTCAATTAATTGGAAGGCAGTTTATTGTGATAGACACTATTCGTTTTTAGGCACTAATCGGTTTTGGTATTTTTAGGGATTGAAATGTTTTTGGTGAGCGAGTTAGTTTCATGGGCACTTTTATCTCTCTTGCTCTGCTCCACTACTTGATTCTGTGGAGTGAGCAGACTGTAGTTAGTCTTTCCTAGGCCGAGCTGGACATCGAGAGGCATCATTTGAGCTAGTGCGCGCTCCAGTTGTCCATTTTAGTTCTTTTGATGGCCTATTTAATGAGAGCCGTGGTGCAGATGCAGGCGCACTGCAGGTGTGCCAAAGGCAAGCCCAACTGTGCCCGGCCCGCAACCAGCGCCAGCCCTTATGCCAGTTTTGACCTAGCTTTTTGGCCTCCCATCACTGGTACTCAAACAAGCTGTGGGCCCTCAACCCTTCTCGTAGCAGCTGTCAGAAGCGTCTAGCATTTAACGTCGGAGGTTCGTGAACTATGCCGGTCTGCCCTGACTTTTACTCTGTCTTGCCCTCGACCATCCTCCATTTCTCTTGCAAATCAGGGTAGGTCTTTTGGGGGTAGCTTTTCGATCACACAGAATATTAGGTTGTTGCATAAATTGTTTTTAAAGCAGGATTAGTAGATGTGCATTCTTTGCCCAAGCCCGCTCTTTTAATTGCACAAATGCTCGTGGAAACTAATCTGGACGCTTTATTTTCAACAGAAACTTGACTGCACCCTGAGTCAGGCCCTGATATCTGCCTAGTTATTCCTCCAGGTTTTGTAATACATCGTAGAGACCAGGTAGGCGAAAAAGATGGGTTATTGCAGTGGTCCTCCACAATGGTTTTCATTGTAGCACTTTCCAACTTACCAATCTTAAATGTGCAGAAGGTATTGTTATTTGTATTTCACTTGCCCTAAGCTTTCCTTTTCTGGGGTCTTGGTGTATACTCCCCTGAGACCGGCCTCTGAATTTCTGGAATCATGGGATGAGACGCTGTGTACAGTGGCCCTGAAGTACTCTAATTTAACTGTACTTGGCGATTTTAATTTACAGGTGAATATGCCTACAAATACTCTGGGCAAACTTTGGTAGAAGCTTATCAGGCTTTAAATTTATCCCAGTATGTTAAACATGCGACACATCAAAGTGGCCATACACTTAATCTAATTTGTTTTCCAATTTCTCTCTTTTTTTCGATCCTCCTGTGCCATAACTATGGTCAGATCATTTTCTGAGTCCCTTTTCTTGTGAGACTGTCTCGAAGGAAATTCTGCATTCCCCCCTACCACCACCACCAGGGACCCTGGGAAGTGAAACTTTTGATTAAAGCAAAGATAACCAAAACGCATTACTTTCTGAGGTCCGCTCAGCCAGCTCTTTCAGGTGATCTGGATGACGAAACCATGCTGTTCAACAGTTGGTTACTGTAAGAAACTGGCTCTATATATATACTGCACTAAAGTGAGGTACAGTGTGTATAGAGTCCAAGGGTCTCCAGAGGTTTGGTAGAGGTTAAAGTTAGATAGAACCTTACTCTCTAAAGTGGTAGCGTGGTCGAGCAGTAAGGCAGTATCAGAGGACAGTGTTAAGCATTTGATGTACACACTCAGTCAGCAAATGAATTCACACACTCAAGAACTGAACTCTAGGCCAATTGTTTTTGTATAAAAAATATACTGTTATTTTATTTTAGAACCAAGCAAGCCTGATACAGGTAAGCATTCAATTCTTTTCAGTAATAAGTTACTTGTTGTACACAGTTTTAAAAAGCAATGAAGATTGTACTTGATTTGATTTACAGGTGATGCAGTAGGTTGCAATACTTAGTAAATGCAGTACATTGAAATGAATGGCTTTTTAAGTTAAATGCAGGTAAAATTACTTTTGCGTTACTTTTGTAATCCAGTGCTGGACTCCTAGATTCAGCACTGGGACATTTACTTAAAACAGGTAAGTAATTACGTTTTTGTAGTTTGTACGATTTTTAAAGAATATTCTTGTATTTCAAAAGTTGACACTTAGAAACTTTTTCACCTAGAACCACCAATGTTATCCTATGGAAGGAAATTCAATTCAAAGGTAAGTTACTTTAACGTTACTTTTCTTACTCGGTGCTGGATGCCTAGATTCAGCACTGGGACATTTCCTGAAAACAGTTGAGAAAATGCGTTTTGGTTATTTGTGTGATGTTTAAGGAATATTCTTAGTTTTCAAAAGTCGACAGAAACTTTTTGGGAGAAAAAGTGTCAATGTTACTCTATGAGGAAAAACGGGTTATCGGTTTCGAGGTAAGTAATCGGTCTTTTGAGTTAGGGTTCTGGGGTTAGACTTAGGGGTCTCCCAGGGTCAGTGATGCACTGTTGTTGCACCCTCAGCGGCACTAGGGCGGCCGGGTGCAGAGTGTTGAGGCCAAATGTTATCCTATGGAGGATAGGGGGACTCCGGTTGGTGGCTGCTGACAAGCAGGCCACGGGGTTGTGGGAGCAAAGCTCCTAGGGTTAAGCTCAGGGCAAGTTGGGGACCAAGTTAGCACAAAAGGGGCACCCTCAGCGGCACTAGGGCGGCCGGGTGCAGTGTGCTGTTTTGAGGTCTGGTGCCCTGTTGATTTCAATGGAGATTCTCCGGGACAAAGAAACACTGCAGGCTCGGGGACGAGGATCTTCCAGGAGCTACCACCACTTTGAGGGGTAAGTTGGGATGTAGAGGGTTGGTTAGGCACTGCTGGGTTGGGCACACAAGGCCCTGGGGCGTCGGGTGCAGGGGTGCCTTGGGACGTTGGATTTTCTTACCCGCTCTGGTCGTGGTAGGGGGGGGGGGTCCTCTGGATTGAGGCTGCAGGCGTCGTCGGGAGGCTTGAGGCAGGTCAGGGGTCGCCGGATCTCGGGTCAGGATAGCTGGGGGGACCTCCTCGGGGTATTTGCCCACTCGAGCTCGGGCCGGATTCGGCGGGTGCAGAGTGTGCGGGATTCGCGGTTCCTGGCTGGCACCAGAAGCTGCAGTTCAAACGCGTCCGGTGTTCACGGGAGAAACAGCTTGGAAAGTGAAGGCAGGCAGGTCCTCTTGGGTTTTTGAGGTTGCTGGCCGCTGGACACGCCGGGGTTTTGCAGGAGCAGGTTCGAGGGGAGACAGGCCTGTAGGGCTGGGGCCAAGTCAGTGGGCGTCGTCCTTGTTAGCTCTGCACGGCTTCTCGTCCTTCTTCTCTTCTCTTCTTTTTCTTGTGGTTGCTGGATCTGCCTTCCTGGTTCAGGGCTGCCCCCTAAATACTGTATTTAGGGGACGGTTTAGGGGTCTTGAGGTCAGTAGCCAACGGGCTACTGACCTTAGGTTGACTACATCCTTGGTGTGCTCACCCCACGTGGGGGAGTGAGCACAATCCCTAGTCCTGATTGGGGAGTGCCTGCCATCTGCAAGATGGCGAGCACTGGAGAGTGGCCTTCACCTCGCCTCCCCCACCTGAGGGGTGGAGTTGGCAGAGGTGGGCACACCTCCTGGGCTGGCTAGTTTTTCCCGCCTGTCTTCCTGCCGAAAGGGAGGGGAGACAGGAAGGGGGCCTGCTCCTGATAGCAGGAGAGGCTGGGGGGTCGCATTACAAAGGCTGCCAGGCCGTTGAAGCTCCCCTGCCACAGATGGCTCTTCCTGGCCTGGGGGAGGTGTGTACACCTCCGCCCAGGAAAGGCTTTGTTTCTGGGCTCAGGGAGCGTAGGCTCCCTCCCTAGGGGTTCAGAAACATGTCTCGTGGTGGCAGGCTGGTGTGTACCAGTCAGGGAACCCACCAGAGGCAGGTCGTTTTTCAGGGGGCATCTCAAAGATGCCCTCTGTGTGCATTTTTCATTAAATCCCACAATGGCATCAGTGTGGGTTTAATGTGCTGAGAAGTTTGATACCAAACTTCTCAGTTTTCAGTGCAGCCATTATGGTGCTGTGGAGTTCGTAATGACAAACTCCCAGCACCATATACTCTTAATGGCAGCACTGCACTTGCAATGTCTAAGAATGGACTTAGACACTGTAGGGGTACAGGGCTCATGCACCGGTACCCTCACCACTGGTATAGTGCACCCAGCTAGAGGGGAGACTGACCTATGCCAGGGAAGTGGGTTGTAGGCATGGCCCACAGAGGTGGGTGCCATGTCGACTCTTCACTTTGTTCTGCACCAAAACACGCAGCCTGCAAAGTAAGTGTGTGTGTGTGTGTGTGTGTGTGTGTGTGTGTGTGTGTGTAAGTGTGTGTGTGTGTAAGTGTGTGTGTGTGTGTAAGTGTGTGTGTGTGTGTAAGTGTGTGTGTGTGTGTGTAAGTGTGTGTGTGTGTAAGTGTGTGTGTGTAAGTGTGTGTGTGTAAGTGTGTGTGTAAGTGTGTGTGTAAGTGTGTGTGTAAGTGTGTGTGTAAGTGTGTAAAGGTACAGGGCCTCGAAGGGTGGCACAATAAGTGCTGCAGCCCTTAGAGGTCTTCCCTGGTCACAGTGACCTGGGTACCTGTGGTACCATTTACCAGGGGCTGACCTGTGGCCAGAGATGCCAATTGGGTACAGTTTTGGGGAAAGAACACAGGCCCTGGGAACCTGATTGGCAGGGACCCAGGGCACATCAAGTCAAAGTGCATCAGTGGTCTGGCAAAAGTGGGGGTTACTGCAACAGAAACCCACTTCCTTACAGTTACATTCTGTTTGTCCCCACCAAAAAGGTTCAACATAAAGGTAAAGTCCCTTCTGCTCCCTGGTTTTTGCTGCATCTTTTAGGTATTAAGAAACACTGCAAACAGCTTGAACAACTGTAGCGTCTGGACTACATCTCTGCCTGTAAAGATCATTACAAACAGATCCTAATGAAATTCCATATAGCTATAAAAATGCTGAGTGATCCTACGATATGGATTGCATTGATGCCGATGGTTCCTTTAAGTAAAACTTCAAAATTGCATAATCTTATTTGCACCCAACAGCAATCCATCTGTCAAGACTTCAGAGGACTTGTGTGAACAATTGGCCTCTGTTTTTTTGAGGATACGATTCTTAGAGTCTGTGATGACCTTGATTTAACGGCCCACAGCAGCAACCCCTGCAACGCCACTTATCTCGGCAAAAGGCTGACTGTGTCCTGCTCATTGAATAAACTTGAGCCCATGTCTCTGTGGGAAACTCAGTCTGCTTTAATGCACTGTCGTTCTAACTCTCCCTTTGGCCTGGTTCTACCATCCCTATGTACACTTCTTACCACCTCTATTGCCCTAGTTCTGACCAAGCCTTTCAACCACTCCCTGGATGCATCATCTGTGCCAACTTGTTGAAAAGGGCCAAACAGATTTCTTTGTTAAAGACTAAGGATGTCTTTTGCTGATCTAGCTGTTTTGTCTAATTTTCTGCCAATTTTACTGCTACCTGTCATTACTACAATATTAGAGAAGTTTGTCAACACTCTGGTATCTAATTATTTAGAGGCCAATATGCTGCTTCATAGTACCCAGTCAGTTTTTCGGCCACCGCATAGTACCAAACCTGCCCTCTTGGGAGTGACAGAAATTATTACATTTGCTCTGGAGGTGGAGGAAAGTGCTGCCCTCATTTTGCTAGACCTGTTGGCTGTCAGTAATACAGTGGTTCATCCATTGCTTTTGCAGAGGTTGGCAGAAATAGGCATAGGCGGTTCAGCGTGGCATTGGTTTAAATCCTTCCTTGAAGCAGGGTGCAAGAGATCTAGCTGGCCCCTTATTCCTTGTCATGAAGAGGCTTGCTTCGGGTGTGTCGCAGGGCTCTTCCTTGACTCCTATCCTATTTAATATTCACATGGCCCCCATAGCTACCTTGATTGAATCTCATGGTGTGGTAACTATACCATATGTAGATGATACTCAATTACTTCTTATTTTTGATCATTCTGCTTCCCACCAAGTCTCCTTCTTTGGTGCTTGCCTGAAGGATGTCCTAACTTGGATGCAGAAGAGCTTCCTTAAGTGCAGTACGGACAAAACTGAGATTCTTTTGTTTGGTAAAACCAGAAGCCTCTGGACCAACTTCAGCTGGCCTGCGGTTATTCCATCTCTTCCCCCTGCTACTACAGTAGTAAAGAATCTAGGAGTAAAGATGGAAGCTAAACTCTCAATGGGAACCCATATTTGGTCAGTAGTCTGGACCTGCTTAGGTCTGCTCCGATGTATGAGGACATTTTTGGACATCTTATCGGGTGAGAATCGCAGAAAAGTAGTCCATGCCTTAATATCTTCTAGACTGGACTACTCAAAAAGCCTCTACATAGGAGTACCAGATTATAAGATCAGGAAACTGTAGATAGTCCAAAACGCAGCGGCTCAGCAAATTTTGGACCTATCTGGGAGAGATTTGGTTTTGCAAGGTTGAAGGAATTGCATTTGCTACCCAACAAGAAGAGAATTCTGTTTAAAGCATTAACCTTTGTCCAGTGTGGCTTTAACACCTGTGGCCCCAGATATTTGACTAAGAGAATCCTTCATTATAATCCATCGAGAGCTCTGCACTCTGCCATGCCTTTGCTGATTAAGATCCCTAATGGTTTTTTCCTGGTGAGGGCTGGAGGACGCTCCTTCTCGGTTCTTACTGGCAAGGCTTGGAACAAATGTCTGATTTCCCTTCACTGTTTCCAGGATGAGGCCCATTTTTAGGAAAGAATTAAAAAGACTATTGTTCTCTCGGGGCTAATTGTGAGCGGTTTACTGACGGGTGAAGCAGTGCCGGGGCACTATGTTGAAGTAGATGTGCACTTAACAAATCTGGCTTCATTCATTCATTGAGCAAATAAGTACTGAGGAGAGGCCAAATAAAGAGAATTTTCCTAATCAATTTCTGTTAAACTATATTATGTAATTTTCCTCATTGTTATTGAGGCTTCCTATTATAATAGGACTCTCTTAAATGATTTTGAATCCTTAGTTTAGGCCCAGGTACTAGGCTTGATTTAGGCAGCGGGACCTTAGACAGCCTAGTAGCTCTATCAGTTTCAGTGGAGGGAACAATGCAATAAAAGGCAGACTTGTGTGTATTTCGTTCATTTCTGAGAAAATCCTTTGACTGTGATGATAGCGACCATCTGGGGCACAACATTTACGAATAGGGTATTCCTAGGTCTGTGATAACTGCAGTACGGAACAACATGTGATTAGAATCATCCAGGGGAAATAATTTATATATTTCCTCCACACTAGCTACTGCTCCAGGGTTAAATCAAGATTTGGTCCTTGCACCAATATTGAATAATTTGTATGTTGCTGACCTAGGGAGCAGCTGTAATAAGTCAAGTGCTTTTCCTCCAAATTTAGTTGGAGTATCTCTGTGCTACTTACAGAATGCTGATGTTACCATGTTGCTAAATGTATTAAGCATCAGCCTCTCACACTTGCTTTTAATTAAAAAAAAAAATTGTTCCTCAAACTACCTCTCACTTGAAGTGGACAAAACAAATATCAGTGTGCGGTCACTACCAGAAAAACAAATGCTGGCAATTTAGGTATAAAATTCTAAAACAGGTTAGCACTACAAATACTTGGGAGTGTGGTACACTGTAGGAGGATGGCATGTGCAGCATTTAGCCTCTATTAACTAAACTCAATTCTCTGCCAATTTATTTATTGAAAGTTTTTAACCCATCTCTTGAGCCAGTTTTGCAGATGATAAGAGCAAAATTGCTACAACTCGTGTTACGAAGATAAACGTGTTACCGACAAGTTTAACTGGCTACAGCCGCTCAGTGCAATGTTTTCCGAGTGATAATCCACTTGCCATGGAACAGCTCTCAAGCAAAATTGTCTGGAATTCCATCTAGTTCACCAAGATATAGCAGCAAAAGCTACTTTCCTGAAACTATGGCTCAATTTGAGGGAAGGTAGACATGGCTCATTTTCCAGAAGGCCTTTAGAAAGTACTGCCCAGAAATGAGACATTTAATAATTGCTGAATATTGTTTTTCAATGTTTTATCATTTCCTTCGCAACCATGCGCAAAGCAGATGTTGAGCATTTGTCTTTGAAAGTGTCCTTCAAAGTGCACAGGAGGATGAGCAAATTTAAAATTCTGTGTATTGAAGAACCATGTTGGTTTTCATCAGAGGTATCACGGAGGATACTCCCTTTGTCTCTGACCAGTGGTTGTCTGCCTGCAGAGGTTGGGTAAAAAAAAGCCCTAGACATTTACTGAAAAAACCAAAGGTTAAAGTGACATGATAGGTGAAAGTGTCAGTCATAACGTCACGTTTTAAACCAGAGAAACTCTGAAATGCACCAGTTATAGTTTACTGAACTAACTATAACTTTGGCCCCTGTCATGCATTGCTTATGACCTCGCACATGACATCACTCATGACATGTTCAGTGGCATTATTTATCCAGTATTGGGGTATCTTTCATAGATTCACATGCCTGAATCATTCCCCGTCGTTGTAGTGGGAGTCCCACGGTACATACAACAAAGTAGTAGATAGTAAATAGTACATTCCATAGGCTATCATGATGGTAACCATGTATTCTATAGCCTATTAGCCTCCTTTTACAAAAAGGACCAAACTCAAAACACAACCAATCAGCAGCCAGCACCCTCTAGAACCTTCCCAAGAGAGGCTGAATCCCTCAGATTTTCACCGCACGTCGTGTGTGAAGGGAGTCTCCCTGAGCTCTGCTCAGTTTCTTCAGCTATTACTTCTTTTTGGATCATCCAAGATTATACTTCATATTTCATTTCTCTGACCCTGGCACTAATATGTCAGTAATATGGCAGAGTGACAGAAAACAAGGTAATAGACTCACGTTCTGAGAGATGAGGCTATTATTGGGACTACAGAAACTTAAATCTGTCACTTCTTATGAGGACAGTGAGGATTCCTTCACCTCATGGAGAGGTCAAAGGGAGAGGTCGCGCCAAGAGTCTCCAGAGGGCGCGCAGGAAAGCCATAAAAAAGACTTACCATGAGTCTTGATAAGGCATTTCTCACACAGAGAGAGGCAATGGGGAAAAACTTCCTCATAGGCAGATCCTACAACTCCCTATTCATCCCTGACTCTACATCAGGGAAATCCTCATAACCTGACAATGGGGAGTCTATAACAAAACTCCATGCCTTTTTATTACTGCCTCACGAATATTGACCTCATCAATGACGCCCTTGTCTACGATGGCCTCATCTACGATGGCCTCATCTACGATGGCCTCATCTACGATGGTCATCTACGATGGTCATCTACGACGGTCGTCGACGCCGGCCTCATCTATGACGGTCGTCGACGCCGGCCTCATCTACGACGGCCTCATCTATGACGGTCGTCGACGACGGCCTCCTCTACGACGGTTGTCTTCAACAGCCTCGTCTACGACGGTTGTCTTCAACAGCTTTGTCTACGACGGTTGTCTATGGCGGCCTTGTCTACGACGGTTGTCTATGGCGGCCTTGTCTATGACGGTTGTCTATGGCGGCCTCATCTATGATGGTCTCACCTACAAATGGCCTCATCTACGATGGTCTCAGCTACAAATGGCCTCATCTACGATGGTCTCATCTACGATGGCCTCATCCACAATGGCATTGTCTATGACAGCCTCATCTCGACGACAGTCTCATCTACAATGGTCATCTACGACGGTTGTCTATGACAGCCTTATCAATGATGGCCTCATATACGTTTGGCCTCATTTACGTTTGGCCTCATTTACGTTTGGCCTCATTTACGTTTGGCCTCATATACGTTTGGCCTCATATACGTTTGGCCTCATATACGTTTGGCCTCATATACGTTTGGCCTCATATACGTTTGGCCTCATATACGTTTGGCCTCATATACGTTTGGCCTCATCTACCAATGGCCTCATCTACCAATGGCCTCATCTACCAATGGCCTCATCTACCAATGGCCTCATCTACCAATGGCCTCATCTACCAATGGCCTCGCCTACGATGGCCTCGCCTATGACTGCATCCTGTACAACAGCCTCGTCGAAGACAAAAAATTGGCAACATCAGCCTGTTGCTCTAGTACTAGACCTAGAGTGCGTGTTACAGGATTACTACTAACACTTTCCCAAAATTGCAAGGTCACATTGTGCCCGATATGTCCGCATACTCTGCTGCTTCTGCCACAAGAAAAGAGTGATCCCAGAGTCCAAAAAAAACCGACCCATTCATATCTGGTGATGATAGATAGAAGGCCCACAACTGTAGGATTCCCCACCAGATGATTTTTGATGGTTTCCAGACCCTTTAGGAACGTGCAGCCAAACGCTTCTAACTTCCAAAAGCAAATAAATAATGGTTTGTTCTCCTTCTGATTTTAAATATTAAAAGCTGCGAGACCTATTCCAATTGTTGGTTTATCCGGGAGGAATTGCAATCATGGAAAACCCTGTCACGTATAAGCCATTCTTACCAGCAAGGAGACGTTCTCAATTATGCCTGGTGCTACTATACGGGCTGCCCAATCACTGGCAATATAGGGCTGGTATAATCACGAGATGTAGTCCAACATTGCCACATACATAGAATTTCTGCCAGAAGACAGATAGGGCAAAGATTCCAAAAATAAATAAATAAATATAAAAATAAATAAATAAAAAAGATTCTGCAGGGTTTGAAACCTCCTCATTAGTAAATATATATTGCGCTATAGATATAGCCTCAATAGGTATTTCACAACTGGCAGGGCCAGTGGTCCTTAGACGCCAGTGTTAGTTCAAGACCACTGAATATAGAACCTGAGGTGCAAATATATGTAATATTTTTACCATACCATGGCGATGTTCTGTTTGGCAAGCACGTTGACGACGCCTTGCAAGCAGTCAAGGATGACTCTGACTCCGCAAGATTTTTTGTCACATTCAATTTGAAAAGAAACACCCTTTTGAGGCACTCGTGAAAGAGATACTCATCTGTATCGAGAAGGATGCCAAAAGGATCAGACTTAACAACGCTATCAGTAGCCCTTAGGCTAGCTTACCTACAGTGACAACGTTCTAGTGCTGCTTACGCCATCCTGTGGGAGAAACCGTTCCAATATGGTGTCATCTATGGCGGAAAATAGTTTCGGATAAATAAGTTCTGGCTCTCAAAACATATGGTCAGACGTTAGAGTTCGCCAAGATTCCGCCCATTACTCCACAAAAATGAGGGTGCCCCCCCCCCTTATCTGCATCTGCTTCGAAAAGGAGTGATGGCTACGCTAACCAGAGGTTCCATAGAGAAAGGAGTACATTTTAAGCAAACAGGCTTCTATTCTCGTTTGTTTCTTCATAGGCACGAAAATAAAGGATTGGCTATCCATCGTAGACCTCTGGAAATTAAACAAGTATTTCTGAAACCAATACTGTTATGTGGTCACCCTCTCCGACACCGCATGACCGCTCTGAATTTACAGGATTCATACTTCCACATTTCCTCCCATGCATTAAAGCCCTCCCATTTGGCTTCAGTTCAACTTCCTACATTTTACCTACTGCATAGCCCTGTGGCAGTTTTTTTCAGGATGAAGGGTCATCGGGTATTTCCCTACCTCAGCAACTGGTTGATTAAAGTACCAAAGGCATTTTGATCGTCCACGGCTACAGAAGCTGGCCTAAAGTTGTTTCACAAACTAGGTCCCCTTGTGAATTATTTAAGATCATCAACTCATTCATCTCAGAAGATTTTGTTGCTAGGCCGCAACATTTGATACTGTCCAGGACAAAAGACTTTCTATCCTAAGCCAAGCAGCTAACGCTGTAGGAACTGACTCTTGAACTAATTTTTTTTTTTTTAAAGTTGTGTGTTGGTTTAATTAGTTTCTGGACATCATGTCCTCCGCTATCAATATGATCCCTCTTGCGCGCCTGAAAATTTGACTCTTACAGGAACGGCTACAAAACAATAGATTGAATCTAAAGAATCGTTCAGGGGCCTGGTCATCTTTGCACATGTATGATGAACTCTAGACTGGTGGTCCCAGATCTCCCACCTATTAGAGTACCTCACGCTCTTACCCTACATACCTTACTTCGTAATGACTATGGATGCCTTGCTGGAGAGCTGGGGTGGTCATCTACAGACCCTACAAATTCAAGGAAAGTGGTCTCCGCTCCAAAAGAGCATGCATAATCAATCACCTGGAGCTCAAATCCATCTAACTCTGTCCCCAAGCTTTCCTGCCAATGATAGCAGAGTCTTCGGTGTTAGTTCGCACGGGCAATACCACCAGCATGCAATAAAGCAGCTTCCACGAATAAAAGTTTTATCGGTCGGCACCGAATATGATCTTCTCATTCTGGGACAAACTGGCTCTAGATTTCTTTGCAACAAACGAAACCCGCAAATGCCAATTCTATGCAACTTGTCATCCACATCCAGGATCATGAAGGAAAACTTTTCGACACATGCCCAGGATCTCCGTTTAACTTTTTCCCCTGATACCTTTAATATATAAGGTTCTCAGCAACAGGAAAGCGGGGCGGGGTCCTCATCTTGATAGCCCCCACTAATTTCATGCGTGGCTCCTGAATTCTTTCAATTTAAGGATTTGACTATTACACAGGAGTATAAAAACATTGTTGCCAGGTCTTGTGCGGATAGCACCAACAAGACTTTGGAAGGTTCTACAGGGTGCTGGCTGCTGTTTGGTTGTGTTTTGAGTTTGGTCCTTTTTGTAAAAGGAGGCTAATAGGCTATAGAATACATGGTTACCACCATGATAGCCTATGGAATGTACTATTTACTATCTACTACTTTTTTTATATGTACCGTGGGACTCCCACTACGACGACGGGGAATGATTCAGGCATGTGAATCTATGAAAGATACCAATACTGGATAACTGCAGTTACAGGTAAGTAACTTTTTTCTTATGACATCATCCAATGAATGTGACAGTTTGGTATATGGTTATCGCTGTCGAGTTTCACAGCTTTGATTCGATTAAAATGGTTTCAGGTTTGCCACGTTTTTGTGATAAATAAAGACGTTCGTTCATTTAAGCACTATAGTAAGCTGCAGTAGATCACAGGGGAATTAACTGACAGGCCGCCGCCGCTGCTGCTGTAGGAAGTACATATTTTAGTCAGATTTTATTCTCATATGGCTAAGAAATATACTTGGAAATTTTAGAAAATTTGCTCTTATTTTAGTTCTGGAGCACCTTCCATAACCTCTATGAGGCAATCATGAGAAAAAGAGTTTTCTTTCAACCACTGTTCATCAAATCCCAGGAGGTCACGGTTTTTCACATAGCAAAACCACCGTAAAAACTCACCACAAATCTTAAAATCAGTATGGTACTACCCAAAAATTATTTATTTTGTTATGCCAGAACCTTGTGTTGCTGCCTTTCAGGGAGCTATACTACATTTCCCATAACCCTGTGAATAGGAGGCAGGGGGAGCCGACTCCTGGGCTCTTTTAGTGCATCTTACTCTCCCACACCATGGGTCTCCGGACCTTGTGTTGCTGACTTGAGAGGACTAAACTACATTGCCCATAAATCCCCTGTGATTATAAGGTAGGGGAATGAGACTCCTGAGTGCATTTAGCGCATCTTACTTTCCCGCAGCGTAAGCTGTGTCCGAGCCAAGATCAGACCCATCTCTGCCCATCCGAGCCCAGAGGAGGCTGGGCCACCCCTCTTGGCTCCTGTATTTTGATCATTGACGCCTTCAGTCTTCCTGAAAATTGGGAAGAGGAAGCTAAATCCCTGCATTGAAAGCAGGCCCTGTAAAGCATTAAGCTCTATTACTTTTTAACTAGTGCTATTTGGTGCCTTATAAGGGGAAATTTGCAACGCTGAAGAGAGACTTGTCACCACACATCAAACTGTGAATGAAATATTTGAGATTTGTTCACCTAAAAACAGTAATGTCCTATTGAGTGGTGATAGATGGACCAATGGCAGTGTTAACCTGAACCCCTGTATCTCTCTGGAAACGTTAGCGATCAGGAATATTTCTTACATGTTTCAGAGACTCCATCTTCTCCTGAAAGAGAAAAGAAAAAAAAAACCTTTTCTAAACTTTCACATATAGGACTTAAAATTTCTCAGGAGGGTAGGGGAACACAGCATGACATGAAGTTGGTGAATAAAGAGAAGTGCTCATCTCGCCGAAATTTTCCAGTTTTTGATACTGATAAACTTTATGCTACTCTAATGGGTATAGAGATGCTGGTAAAAAGTTCATTGGACTCTATCGATCTAGTTTGCAGGCAGTTGAAAACCTCACCATAAACTGTTATGAGTTAGTGGAAGAGTACAAAGGCATTGGTGGAGCCTCCCCCAAAGATTTTTGCCATCTCCAAGGTTAACACTGAACCTGCTTCATCTAATCCAGGTCACATGGGGGAATGTTTCGAGTCTGTGTAGATAGTGGCTTTATGCAAGTTCATGATAGACCGGGCATAACGTGGCTCTAAGAGCTAATCTCAAGAACATACCACCCCGTAACTCTACGCAGGACAAGCAGAAACCTCCCAGGCATCCGTACTCTCTAGATCTTCCATCGCAGGCCACGCCTTATGTAATCGTATTGATGAATGTTCTCCTAGAACTTAATCGGAGGTAGAGAGCTGGGAGAATCTTGGGAATAAATCGATCCGCTGGGTAGGGAAGAAAGTAGGCCTAACTAAAGAGCTTTTAAAAGATATCAACATGGTCCGTAGAGTGAATTGGGTAGGAAGTATCTCTAAGACCATTGCAGGTGACTGTATCATAATGAATTTTAGGACTCCAACCCTATTTGGGCTGGTTTTGGCTAAATAAAGTTTGTTAGTGTGTAGTTCTTTGTATGTATGCTGAGGCAGTGTCTTTGAAGTGCAAGTCGGGCTGTACACAGCAGCCCTGGTCCTGTCAGGATGGCCTTCCTGCCAACACTCAGTCCCCTTATTGTGTGGCTGTCTGGAAGAAATACACAAAGGCCAATTGCACCTAGTCACGTGACACAGGAAGCAGGATACAGGCACCAAATGGAAAGGACAAGTAAAGCCAGCTTTCTGAAAGTGCCATTTTCATGATTGTGACTTAAAATATTACCATTGAAGAGTATTTTAAATTATAATTCTTTAGATAGCAAACATTACATTTCTACCTGCGCCCAAACAAATGTGATCACTTGTTAAACTTAATAAGGTACTCAAGGTTATCCTATGGGAGTGGCAGACCTCACAGTAGTGCAAAATGAATTTAGACATTTTTGACTACCGGGACATGTAAAGCTTAAAGCTACATGTCCAGTTTTTTAAATGCAAGTTGAATTGGCAGTTTAAAACTGCACACAGGCTGTAATGGCAGGCCTGAGACATGATTAAGAGGCTACTTGAGTGGGTGAGACAATAAGAGCTGCATGCCCACTAGTAGCGTTTATATTTACCGGCCCTGGGTATGAGGTATACCACTTTACTAGGGACTTATAAGTACATTGAATATGCCAATCAGGCCTGAGCCAATTTTACCATGTATTAGGGAGTGAGTACTAGCTCTTTAGCACCGGTGAGACGCTAGTTGGCATGCAGCACTGATTGTGCCACCCACATAAGTAGCCCTTTAAACATGTCTCAGGCCTGCCATTGCAGCCTGTGTGTGTGTGCAGTTTAAACTGCCATTTCAGCCTGGCAAAATAAACCCTTTGCCAGGCCCAAACCTTCTTTTGAACACATATGTCGCCCGTAGGGTATGTCCTGGACAGCCCAGAGGGCAGGGTGCAATGTATTTAAAAAGTAGGACATGTACTTTCAACATTTACATGTCCTAGTAATGAAAAACTCTTAAATTAGTTTTTCACTACTGCAAGGCCTCTCTCTCTCCCATTGGATATCATTGGAGTTGCCTCATTACATTTTAGAAGTGTAATTTCCAAATGAGAAGAGATGACCAGTTCATGTTTGGTGTCTCTGGAATCGCAATTTTAAAATCCTAATTTGGAGTGGAGTCTGATTTTAAATTACAATTCTGAAAATGAACTTTTTAGAAATCTGGCATTTTCCTGCCTTATCCATTCAGTGCGTGTAGCCTGTCTTTGAGTCCCTTCAGTGGATGTAGCTTACAGTTGGGCTTTTTTGATTCCTCCTAGACAGCCATTCACAATAGGGAGCTTAGGTGTGCCTCAATGAGCCATCAGTAGCAGGATGGCAGGGAAGCGCTGGACACAGCCCCACTTACACCTGAATAGGCTGTATTCTGCCTCCACACAAAGGGCTGCATACCTCCTGTAGTTAGCCTGTAGCCATAACATAGAAGGCAGGATGCCTGGGAACGTCAAAGGGAAACCTCTTGAATAGTCTTCCCCCACTTTAGAGACACGTCTGGGTATAAATACTGGACCTCAGACACCACTTCTTCAGTACACTTCTGGACCTGTGGATACTATACCAGGAAGAAGGACTGCTGTGCTGCTGACGGAGTGCCACTCTGCTGAACTGCACTCTGCTGGACTACTGTCTTGCTGTGCTACTGCTTTGTTTTGCTGACCTGCTGCCCTCTTGCCTGGGTGAGAAGAACTGGACCTGCATCCCTTGAATCCAGAACCCAGAGTGACTCCAAGCGCTAGTTGGCTGGCTTCCTGATCTGAAGCCTTAAGGACATAACAGGCTTCCAACAACCTTGCACCTGGACTCTACCATATGTGAATCTACTCTTCCAAGTGGTGCTACCCCAGTCCTGTATGCTTGGAGTTGGGCTTAAGGTGCTTACCAGCCTCTGTGGATCCAGCGGAACCGACCCATCTACGATTCACAGCGCAAACTTGAGCAGACCAATGCATCTCTGCTGCTGCAGGGATTGGGCCTGTCGTAAAGACCTGTATTGCATTGCAGCTCTTTGGAACCTCTGCATCACCTCGACTGCGTAATGCATCCTCGACACTGGAGTTCGCATCGCAAGCCCCATCAACGGGATCTTCAACGACTACGCAGGCCCTCTCACCGCAGACTTGCCGCAACTCGGAATGACTAATAGCTTCAGCTGTGCGACACAGCTTTCAAATGGTTCCTTGCACCACTCCGCAAGCCATGATTTAAGGTACTTCGTACAGCTGGCCTGCGCTCCATCACGGTCGCCCTGAACTTGTGCCTTGTCCCTGTCTAATGTGACTAGACAGGCACAGTTGGCGCTTTATGACTTTTGTGACTATTTTTACTAAAACCTTTAAAATTGATCATCTCTGGTTCTACTAATTGGATTTTTGTCGTTCTGTTCTTGTTTTGTTTATTAAAAATGACTCTATTCTAACTTTGTTGTGGTCTCCTTTTGTGGGGTTTTCACTGTGTTACTGTTTGAAGTGTTGCACAAATACTTTACACTTTGCCTGTTAAGTTAAGCCTGGCTGCTCTGTGCCAAGCTAACTGAGGGCTGAGCATAGGTTAATTTAGGGTTTGTTTGTGACTGCACCCTGAGAAGAATTGTGATTGCTGCTTGAGAAGGGTATTAACCCCCCCCCCCCTCAATCAGTAACCCAATTCTTACAACGCAGTATCTGTTACATGTATTGGCATAAGTGAGGTGAGTGTGATTCAGAACCGGAGCTGCTACTTTGAAGAGGATAGAATGGGCTATAAGATACCATAGTTCCAAACGGATCATTGAGGTAAGGGTCCATGGGTGATCTGCAAGCACTGCTAAGATCAGTCATATGCCCAGGCAGGATTACTACAGTTTACATAGCAAGAGATGGGTGCTGCATTGTTGTTTCACAAGGAGGGGTTAAAGTTAATTATATCTTCGTTCAGTGCCATGTTGAATGCAGCTCTCAAGGACTATGGACTGGATCACAGGCATTATAGTAGTCATTCTTTTCAAATAGGTGCAGCTTCAGAAATGGTGGCAGGCAGTGTGGATGGTCAGTCTATCATGAAGATTGGATAGTGGAAGTGGCAGGGCTACAGGCGTAATGTGCACCCTCTAAGTGCTCCAACATAGCTTTCCCCCGAGTTCTGATCCTCTTTTGATGGTTTTCGCCTTGGGCTCAGCTGGTCACCATTTAGGGCCCCTCATGCGAATTTCCCCACCTATGAGTTTTTCCTTATGGATGTTTTTTTTGGAGGTTGCGGTTTTTGCCCAAGTCAGGATGACATGACCTGTGGTCACTAGACGTGTGTTCCAACCAACTGTATGAGTTACTGCAGCTGGCATAATAAGGAATTGAGAGACTATGTACTAAGCAGAATTGCATGGCGCAAGTATTTATAGTGATATAGGTAAAAGAGCTATAAATGCTAGGCGTCCTTATTTCTATAGTGAATATAAAGATTGGGGAGAAGAATTTGTATACCCTCAGTTTAACAGAGTTATAAAGATTTAGCTGTTGAAGCCATAAAGGGAACAAGCATTGGCATAGCCAATAGGTCTAGCTTTTGGGACCTTATAAGTATTTAGTTATGCAGCACAATATCCTTGGTGCAACAACAACTGTTGCTTGGCTAAACACTTATAAGGTCCCAAAGGCGAGACCTATTGGCTCTTGGTTTTAGACGATTATAAATCAAAACTACCAATGCCATACATTATATTAAAAGCATAAGTCCGTGAGTTATTCAGCCTTTCACGGGACAGCTTGAGAGCAATTTGTGTAAAAAAAAAAAAAAGAGTATTAATCACCCCCGGAGTTATGGACCCATGCTAGGGACACAAAATTATGCGTTATGTAGGAAACGTGTGTAAACCATCCAGGATCGGGTGAACAAACGTGGAGCATTAAAAACAAAGAAATAAAAAAGCCGCTTAAAGCCAAAGCGGGAGAGGGAAGTGCACAGAACAGACGCCCTTGTACCGCTTTAATGAAAGTAAACAAACGCTGGTGTAAAGCCATAGCGGGAGGGGGAATTGCACGGAAGACGCGAGGCCGTCATTGCTAATAAAAATGATGCGATGGAGGGCGAGGCGCGTATTTTGTAAATTAAGGCATGCGTTATTCACAGAGCTTATAAATGTATAGTGTGAAAAAAAGGAATATTAATCACCCCCGGAGTATGGATCCATGCTCGTGATACACAATTACAATTACACACAATTTAGGGAATGCCTGTAAACCATCCAGGATCGGGTGATCAAACGTTGTGGAGCATTAAAAACAAAGAAATGCAAATGTCGCTCAAAGCGGGAGGGGAAAGTGCACGGAACAGGCACCCTTATACCGCTCTCATGAAAGTAAACAAAGAAATGCAAATGCTGGTGAAAAGCCAAAGCGGGAGGGAGAAGTTCACGGAAGACGCAAGTCCACCATTGCTAATACAAAGCATTGGCCGCGCGGCTAAAAAAGTAACGCCGCGCGGCCGTGAAAGCGAAAGTCATCGCGATCGCAGTGAAAGCAAAAGTGATCGCGATGACTCACTCTGTGCTAAGCACGCGAGGGATGCGCGCGCCGCAGTGATTGGAGAGGCGGAGCGAGGCGCGCGCGCTTGTGCGCGTAACCGCACGCTGGTGGCCGGAAAAAGCCTCTTTGGGAGCACTTTCAAAAGCCCCTTACTAAATGTCTCGCAGAGCATGCGCTGGCTCAGCGAGACCTAAAAAGGGGTAGTTGCAGATGGAAGGTCAGTGGTGCTGCTAAGACTTTCCTGGCCCTGGCATTACGGCGTGGAGGCCTCCACCCGTAGGCCATAGTGGTGAGTCTTGACCATCTGGGTGTCCAGTGATGGTACAAGCTTGGCGCCTGGTACCAGCAACTACACCAGGAGTGCATGTTCACCCAGGAAAAACCCAGGGATTGATGTGGGGGTGTATTTACAGGTACAGGTAGCTCCCCTGTGTTCTGGGTTTGGCGGAGGGCAGAAGCCCTATATTGCCAGTCTCCGTTTAAGGGAGATTTATCTCTCAGGAAGGTAAAGTCGGCCCCAGTAAGTGTTAAGTAATGGAAAGTTGAAGTTGTGCAAAAGGTGCGGGTTGTGTACCTTCACATCAGCGTAAACAAAACTATTTAGTCGGTAAGTGCAATGGTAATATCCATTTGGGGCCTGATTAAACTCATACCTGGTGTCTGTCGTTATTGAGTCCTACTGAGTTGAGTCAGTCACTTAGTTTCAAAAGGTTTGGGGGGAAAGAGTTTGTGTGAATAGTGGAGGAGGAGCCTTAGTGCGGCCCGGGACCATTCTGCGCAATGTTAAACATTTTCAAGAAAGCACAGATTGTAAATAAAAAATTGGGATAGTTGGCTGTATGTTGATGTGAGCACAAAGGTATAAATGGTTTCTGAAATCAACTGCTCGTTATCAATTAGGTAGAAAGGTGCTTAAGTCATAAATGGCAGATTTACATTAAAGTAGGTGCTTTAACTTTAGGCTGATTCCCAACTGCTGTTTTTCATTCTCTCCCCAAGTTCTATGATGACTTCATGATGTTCTGCATATAATATGCCCTCATGCCAGTAAACTGACATTCCCGTCCTGTGCAAGCATAGACCAACCAACATAAAGATGTACACAAATAATAAAACACACAACTAAGGGGTTGATTCCGATGTCTGTCGGAAGGGCTCCGAATCGGATTCGGGTTTGCCGAATCCGATCTGGAGCCCTTGATTCCGACCGACTCATTCCCAGTTCCGAACGACCAAGTACGATGCCTGGAAACTGTCAGGGCTGACCGAATCGGTTTCGAAAGGCATTCGGACAGGACGAGCCTTTGCGAAGCCGATTCACCCAGCTCTATGGACTTGGTTTCCGAGCAAGCGAGTACGATGACCGATTAGGACAGCGTTTCCGATTCGGTTTGCCCTGAACGAAACGGCTGCCGGATTTGGTCTTTAGGGCCCAATAGCAGGCCCCCCTTCACCCAGGGCCCTCCGAATCGGGCCCCTCTTCCCAACCATGCACAGTGTGGTGGCACCATGGGTTGCCCGCCACAGGGTGCAAGGTTTTCCCCAGCCACCCCTTTCTTCAATGGGAGCCTGTGTTAACGTTCGGAACACAGGCTCCCATTGAAGTCGATGGGAGACTGACCGAATCGGATCCGGATGCATACGGATGCGTCGTACTCGTTCGGCCGAACTTCCCCAATCCGAGTTGTACGGAAGGCATTCCGGAACCGATTCGGTCAGCATGCTTTCCGAACGAGATCAGAATCGGGCCCCAAGTGTAAGGATCAAATGAATTTAGTACAAGTGATTGCATATGATAACTCACAAAACTATAAATTGCTTGAAACGGATATTACCACCTAAAATATCTGATTCAATAAGAAAACCATTAACAAAATATAGTGCTTGAAACACTGTGGTGGCCGACACACCCGTCTGCTGCAACATAAGTACATTAATAATTGTACTGCTGCGATGCGGGGTAGAGATTTTGTAAATTCCTGATGGTCCTTGAATATCACCAACCTGAGGCATATTTTGACCAGATGAAACTAATCGTGAAATTGTAATGTGCATCCTGGCATCCCATGGATAACTCCTTTGAAACTTAGTCAATCTGCCACAATGCCTCCACTGCCCCGCCTTACACTTTCACGTTGTCCTCATGTGTTTTCAATACACGTACAGGATCATGAAATTTAGATAGACCTTCCTTTCACCAATATAGGTTCTTTAACTTTTGCAGCTCAACCACGGCAAAATGGTGGCTTCTCACCCTTTAATTTTTATACTTGACATTGCTACAGTTGTCATTGCTCTCCTTTGTCTTTTCCTCATATTTCGGAAAGGTACATTGCTTAGAGATATAATTATTTAATCAATGGGGGTGTAAACCAGATGTTATCTTAACACGGGTCTTTTCAAAGAGTGAGATTCTATAAGCCTACACCAATTCACACACCTCCATTGACACGTCCTTGTTTCACAGAGTACCCCTTTGGACCCATTCCAGTAGCACATGATTAACTCTCTCAACCATTCCCTTACTTTGAGGTCAGTATAAATCATTTCTGAGATGTTTCCCACCACTTTTGTCGAGGAAATCACGCATGAAACAAGATGTGAATTGCACACTATTGCCGTTGAGTATACATTCTGGAATACCCTCTTTAACAAAGATTTGATAGAGGAAAGAAATTACTGGCTCATTGGTAGGTTCGTTTAAAAATTTGACTTCTACCCATCTTGTCAAAAGTTCAACAAGCACAAGTGCATATATCAACTTTGAAGGCAAAAACTGGAAAGGGTCCAGAAACTCTCATCCCACTCTTTGACCAGGCCTTTTAGGTGTACACATTGACATTTCTGTGGCTGTAACACTTACTAACCACTCACTCACAAACCTCTCTACCTCACTGTCCATTCCTGTCCTCCGGTACTCTTCTCTGACTCTCCTCTTTGTCAGAGTCTAGAGAAGATGACCATTGTGTGCAACATCCAAAATCTTCTCTCGAAAAAAGGTGGGAGGGAGCAATTTTCCTCCTGGGAATAGGCGGCCATTCATTTCAGAAATTAATGACCCAATTTTCAAAATGATGTTGTGATATTGCACTCTCTCTAGGACGATGTTTCATCAAATAGTTCCAAACCTTTTGCAAAACAGGATCACACCCCCACTTCTAATTTCCATTGTTCCCTCAATCCCTCAGATTGCTTAATCAAACTCACAAGTAGCAATTAAACATTCCTTGATGTCCAGAGTTGATTTATTGTTTTCTCATTCAATAGGTACTCTCGACAAGCAATCTGCTCATACATTTTGGGGACCTGTAATATACTAGATTTTGAAATTATAAATTTGTTGTAAATCTAGCTAAACTGGCTGTATTATGTTTTAACTTTGATACCCAATAAGATATCTTTAAGAGGTCTATGATCCGGTTTTATTCTAAAATGTTTACCTGTGTTAAACTATTCTACATTGTACATGCATACCAACGTTACTCTCTTTATAACAGAGTTGTGATATTTGGTAGGACCTAGCGTCCCTGAGGCAAAACCAGTAGTATAATCGTTGCAGTCATTCACTTGGCTCAGTACCACACCTAAACCATATATACAGGCATCAGCAGTAATATGGCATGTCAGCTCCTCTACAAATGGATCAAAAGCATGAGCTTTGGAAATGTTCTCCTTTAACTCATCACAAGCTTTTCATGACCTTTTACTCCATTTAAATATTTTGTTTTTAATTAGTAAAGGCCTGGACACATCTAGTGCATCAGGAAAACCCTTTATTAATTTTGCCAAAAATTCACTCATCCATAGAAAGGTTCATAATTTGTCTTTATCTGAGGGATGTGGAGCTTTAAGTATGATTCCACCACCCCAGGTCTAGGAGTAACACCTTCGCATGACACAACTGACCCAAATACTCAGTCTCTTGCACCTTAAAGATACACTTGTCTCTTCTTAAAGTGACACCTCTCTCAAGTAAAATTTTCAAAACTCTTTCAACAGTACAATCATGTTGTTGGATCATGTCATCAAAAATTCAAATATCTTGCAAAACCACTGCTTTGCTGAACTGCTCAAACATCCGCGACACAACCACAACCCTTTGGAAAGTTGATGCTGCTGATGCTAGCCTGAAAGGCATACAGCAGAATTCATATGTACCTCTGTGAGTTATAAACACTTTGAAATGTCTTGAGTTAGAATTTAAAATAACTTGGAGATACACCGCTATCCAGTTTTGTGTACCAAGATGCTTGTCTGGCAATACTGAAAACATCTTCTATATAGGAATGGGAAAATGTTATACCACCATTGCCTCATAAAGGCACCTGAGATTTATGCATACCCTTAAATCTCTGTCTTTTTACGTGCCATAACTAACTGGGAAAGCCAAAGGGTTGCATTAACAGGTTCTGTAATACCTTGCTTGATCATACCAATTTGTTTCTCTAAATCTGCATGTACACTGAGCTATACATTGCACAGTTTGTATTTTGCAGTAGAATGATTGCTCTTGATAGGGAAAAAAGATGGCGTCCGAGTCGGACGTGTGAGAGGTGAGCTCCGCTGTGACTCCTCTCTGCTCGTGTGAAACTCAAATACAGAGATGTCGAATCAAGAAGAATCGTAACGGAAGGAGGTGGACCCTTACCGCTTGCTTGTTTTGATCGAGGCGGCAGGTTGAAGGCATTGGACTGGGGCCGATGGAACGCCGCAGAATACTCCATCTGTTGCATTGTGGTAATTGATGGCGTGTCAGCTGGAGTGAGTGCGGGAAATCAACGGAGGAACCGTGGCGAGCTGCTTTGTTTCACAGTGTGGAGTAGCTGCGGCGCTGGGAGTTGTCAGCCGCGTTGCGAGATTGAAATTAACGGAGGATACACAGGAACCAAAACGGAGGATACGGTAGGCGGTGCGAGTTATTGGAGTTGAAGAGGACGATGCGGTGGGTAGTTGGTTTTGCTTCGCCTCTCCATTGTATTGGGGAGTACAACTTCTACCGGCAGAGACCGGTGAACAGAGAGAGACTGGGCGGCTGCGAGGAGAGGAGCAGGAGGGTTGAGTATTTAGGGGGAGCACACTGAATGCTTCCCTTTCCCTGTGAACTGAAAACTGACACAGCTATTGGCACATCAATTGTATGATCAGGCACACCATGGCCCCATTCTAAATAGGCATGTACCAATAAAGCTTTAAATATTGGAGCTGCTACATTTTTCAAGATGCCACCAAAAACAGCGTGGGGCGGCAAAAGCAGAGGGTTGTCAGATACTCCGTTGGGCAGTAGACTTCAGGATCCCCAGATAGGAGGCAGTATAAAAAAAAAAGCCCTGGAGGGAGCAGTCGGAGAGCTGAATTGCCCTAACTATAAGGATGAACATTTGAGTGAGGGAAGAAATAAGAAAGTTCCACAAATGTTCTCATCTAGGAAAGATAAAATCAAAGCGACACAAAATATAGCGATTCAACAAAAATTCACATCGAAACTTGCAAATCAAATGAACGCTGTATATTCAGAAGGGGTGGATCAATCTGCTGATCAAGCAGGAACTGGGGGTCAGATGACAGGACCAATAGTACAGACCTTGGGGAGACTACTGAAGACCAGGTTTTGGACCAGGTTCTGGATTCTCTTATTAATCAGGCCTCAGAGCCTGGACTGAACTTAGTGAAGGTGACAATACCCAGTGGCGAGAGCGACTCGAGTGAACCCTTCCTTTCACTGTCAGATCCATCAGACATGTCGGAGGAGGAGCAGGATGAAGGATTGAAAGAGGAGTCCGTAGAAGGGTCTATAACTAGCCTGGGAAGTGAGCATAATGACTTAATAATGGATTCCATATCAGAGGAGAGAACACCAAATGTTACTATGGTCTGCAATAAATCTGTGGTACAAAAGACTCCAATTACAGACATACCTCGAGCTAGGGCAGGCAAGAGCTTAATGTGGGAAATATCTCTCTCCCGCAACCAGCACCTGAAAAACAAGGGGATGAGGAACCTCCCTCGGGAGCTACAGCGTCACCCAACAACACCGATGAGATATCACTGACTTCAATCTATCAGTTAATGGTGGAACATAGAGCGGAGACCCGTTTGGAAAGTCAGAAGACGCACACCGCCTGCCGTAAACTACAAAACTCGGTTAGGAGAATCGCAAAAACTTGCAATGAATTTTCTGAAAGAATAAATGCAGCAGAAGGGCGGATATCAACTCTAGAGGATGAAATGGTGGTACAAAGAGCTGATATGGATACGATCACATCCCATCGTGAGGATATGCAATTAAAGATAGTTGACTTAGAAAATCGGCTTCGGCGAAATAATCTTAGGATACTAGGAATACCAGAGGGAGTGGAAGGGACGGATGTCCGTAAGTTCGTACAGGAACTTTTCCTTGAAGCTTTCCCGGAGCCAACAATGTGGAATTGGGCTAATGAGATACAGAGAGCTCATAGATTTCCATTTAAACAGCCTGAGGGAAAAAAGGGTCAAACAGGAAATCGTCCTAGAGCAATTTTGATCAATTTGAACAACTTCCTGGCTCCGGAGGCGTTGTACGACTTGGCAAGACTGGATAGAAAACAACAGAGCAAAGGATTTCAATTTTTCGTGCGGCCAGACTATTGTCATCACACAGTAGAGAGGAGATGGCACCTAAGACAACTAATCAGCCCCTTTCAGAACAAAGGTGCACTGGCCTTTCTGCTGAACCCAGCAACTCTGAAAGTAATACATAAGGGACGAACACGCTTCTTTATATCGGAAATACAAGCCCAGGAATATTTGAGCACTTTTTGAAATCGCTTGGGAACATTGTGGAAACTCAATTTATTTAAACAATAAGGCTAAAAATATGAGATTAGAATACATTTTAGAATAGGGCTGTGTATATATCCAGTACAGGTAAAACAACGAGCAAACGTAGAAGGTGGAATACTAATAAGGTGACAATTAAAGAGACAGTTAAGGATGAAAGTGCTGGCACGCGAAAGGAGAGGAGACTGGAGTGAAGTCTCTCCCCATCGTAAGGACCATAAGCCCTTTTTCCATAGATGTAGGGTGGGTGGGAGAAGGGGGGGGGGAGTCACAGGAGGTGGAGGGGGTAGTGAGTGGTGGGGTCACGGATGGGGGGGAAGCGAGGGAGGGTAATAGGGGAAGCCGGGGTAGGGGGTGTGCGGTTAGTAAAAATAAAAAACTGAAATCAGATATATGCATTTGTATATATATTGGAATATATTGTACTATCAAGAGACTTCAAAAGTATTGGCAGTGGCTATCTAAGATATCTTTACCAGTAAATTATGGGTAAATATACGATTTGTTCATCCAACGTAGGGGGTTTGAATGATAAGGCAAAACGGGCCAAGGTCTTCGAGATAATTATTATGTTAAATCCTGACGTCTTGTGCTTACAGGAGACGCACATCGCATGGGGTAATAAATCATCTCTTGAGGTCAGAGGGTATAATCTAGCTGTGTGCTCTTCCCAAACGTCCACAACGAGAGGAGTGGCTATATACATCAAGCATCGCAGTGGCACGGTCCTTCGAACAAAGTCAGATAGATGGGGCCGATGGGCCATAATGGAGCTATCCCTGAGTTTTACTGTGGTAAATATATACGGGTCAAACCTGGATGATCCACATATTTGGGAAGAGCTGGAGGTAGAGTTAGCCCACTGGTCACGCTCGCTGATTATGTGTGGCGATTTTAATTTGCATTTGGATGGAGATAAAGCTGTACATTTTTATGTAGGAAGCCTAAAGTATTTAAAGCACTTTTTTCTCTCAAAACTAGTCATGGGCTAGCTGATGTCTGGTTAGAAAAACAACAAAACGATCCTGGTTTTACATACTATTCGCATCCCCATAAAAAATTTGCTCGCCTAGACTATTTCTTTGCCCCCACGCAAATGCTGGATAATGTGGATATAAAAACTCCCTCAGTTATACTCGGATCACAATCCGCTAGTTTTGGAAATCAAGGAGGTTCAGGCTCTGAACAGACAAACTACTTGGACTTTTGATAAAAAACTATTATTGGATAAAGAGTTCTGCACCTATATCAAGTATTGGACTCAGGCATTTTTTGATCTTAATAGATATAGTGCCTTCCGAGCAATGGTGTGGGATACATACAAGGCTGCCCTGAGGGGGGAAGTGATAGGGTTTATAGCTCATACACGGAAGAAGCGCAAAATACAGATGGATCAATTGATTAACAAACTTGTTAAACTTGAAACGGAACATATCCAAATAATCAGCAATGGAGCTGTAGAAAATGTATTGTCACAGCATCTCTGTAAAATAGCACTGGCTAAAGCTGAAATCAATCAGTACTTTCAAGAGAAGGTGGCTCAGAAATTCCAAACCTATCGTAAAGAACTGTATGAGTATGGAGAGACAACAGGGAGATTATTGGCCCTAAGAACTAGACAAATTTTTTTTTGAAATAATATATCAAAAATGCAGGATGCAAATTGTGTATTGGTATCAGACTCGAAAAAGATTATTGAAATCTTTGACGAGTTCTATATTAAACTATATCAAGCAGATGTCCTGACAGAGGATCAAGAGTACAAAGAGGACTTAGCAGCCATTGATGATAGTGCTCCACCACTTCCTAGGGTAAATGATGAAACTTCTCAAGAATTAGAGCAGGGAATTACGGTAGAAGAGGTACAGGAGGCACTGGCGTCTCTCTCATCAGGCAAGGCGGCTGGGCCAGACAAAATCCCTATTGAGGTATATAAAATGCTTGCAGCACAAATAGTACCCCTTATTCAAGATTTATTTTTGGATATTCAATACCGCGGAATACCCCCATTGTCATGGCAGGATACAGACGTCATAGTCTTCTTAAAGAAAGGTAAATCCCCAGAACTCCCCTCGTCATATCGCCCAATTTCTCTTATGAATGCGGACGCAAAATTATACTCCAAAATTATGGCTACACGATTACAAAAGAACATAGTTGCAATTATCTCTCCATGGCAACATGGCTTTGTTCCCGGCCGGGGGACCACAGACCACACGCGGCGAGTAATATCAATATTGGACATTGCGGAGGTAGAGAAAAGAGCGGTGGCTGTGGTCCTCCTGGACGCAGAGAAAGCCTTTGATCGGGTAGCCTGGCGTTATTTGTGGGATAAATTGGCTGAGAGAGGTTTTGGCCCAGGAATCATTCGGGCGATACAGGCTATGTATTACAAACCCCATGCAAAGATTCAATTAATGGGGTATACATCTAGGAGGTTAGAGATAGAAAGGGGTACTCGTCAAGGCTGCCCATGCTCCCCAACTCTATTTGCGTTTTATTTAGACCCATTTATTTCCCTAATTTTGAATAATCCATTAATTAAACTGGTAGTTTCTCATAGATATGAGACAAAAATGTTGGCATATGCTGATGATATTGCCTTGGTAACATCAGCTCCACAAGAGGCAATTACCAAAATGGAAAAGTTGGCAGAAAAATTTGGGAGGAGGTCGGGATATCTTCTAAATAGATCAAAGACGCAAATTATTTGTTCTTCTCATTGTCTATTACAAGATTCTCGAGTAACGGAGTCAGCAACGTATTTAGGGGTCATATTAACATCTAAAATCACTAACCTATGGGCACTAAATATAGACCCAGTGAGGGGCTCAATTAATAGGGAGCTGAAACGGTTAGATCATCTACACCTTACAATAATTGGAAGGATTAATGTAATCAAAATGAAAATATTTGCTAACATTTTATATTTAATCTGGGCCATCCCACTAGAATTTGCAACAAGCAAAATACGTAAAATGGAGGGGATGTTTTCTAACTTTATCTGGAGCTATCATAAAATTCGTCGCGCCTATAAATATCTGACTCATCCAGTCGACCGGGGGGGCTGGAATGCCCCCAATATTCAGCTGTATTATTGGGCTACGGCTCTTCAACAATCAGGCACTCTCTATCACTATGAAAATGCGCAAACTGATACGCCCAAAATACCAACTATTTATCAACTGGCGATAGGGGAAGCTGCAGGAGGAATATTTCAACGCCAAGACGATATGAAAAAGTATCAAAAGAAAGGCTATAAATGTATAGAATGTGTTGTGAAAATTTGGAAAAGGGTAAAGAAAATCTGCAAAATAAGCAGGTTTACTAAATATACATCACTTTGGCATTCTGATCTTCTACGCCCGATTATATATGACGGTATGGCTAGAAAATGGGAACAAATGGGGATTGTCACATTGGCAGATGTTTATTTGGCTCTTATTGAATTAGCTCAAAGGTTCGGCCTACAGCGGGATTTGTGCTTTAAATATCTGCAAATACGTAATTGTTTAAGAGGAATCTCTAAAGAGAACATCAATTTGGGGCCGATACCAATCTTGCAGATTATGGGTAATTCTAGGAATAGAATTAAAGATTTCTATCAAGAGTTGTTAAAATCCATACCTGACGATGTCGAAAAAATAGAGGTAAACTGGATGAGTAAATTAAGTGATGGGGAGGTTGATATAGACAAGGTGTTGGAGGTTGGAAAGAATGTCTTTATGTCATCTAACCTAAAGGCTCAACAATATAAAACGGTTTATAGTCTTTACTACACACCATCGAAACTTTTTAAGTGGGGAAAAAGGCAATCCGAGGATTGCCCTAGATGTCAAACCGGACCAGCTGATATGGTACATATGTTTTATCCATGTATAAAGCTAGATAGGTTAAAGGAAGGGATTGAATCTTTTATGCTCCAGACACTGGGGAGAAATATAAAGATCTCCTCCACATTGATGTTATTGGGTTATGACTGCAGGTTGCAGCTTGACCTGGTACAGAGGGATTTTGTGTTTGTAATTATATCAATTGCACGTCTTTTGATCGCCACAGTATGGAAGGATCAGGAACCGCCTACATACTATCAGTGGCTGTATAGGCTAATATTCATTGGGCGGCAAGAAATTGCCCTTTATAAGTGTAAAGGGTTAAAAACTATGAAAAAAGGTATGAATATTTGGAAACCGCTAAGTGTCTGGATGGAGGAAGAAAACAGACAAGGTGTTGGCTAATGGAATAGACTACAATGTGCTGCTAATTAATTAGTGATTTTGGAACAATTGTTGAAATCTGATGAAAGTTTTGGAGAAAAGAGGGCAAAGATTGCTCAAGTGCAAATTTAATATTAAGATATGTGATTGAATAGGATGAGTTCCATAGTTATGCTATGCTCTTTTTTTTTTCTTCATAATCTTGTTTTTCTCTCTCTTTCCTTTAACAAAATTCTATTGTAATATGTCTGATTTCAAAAATTAAAAAAAGAATGATTGCTCTTGACACGGATGGAACACAATTGATCACATAACTAATTGAACCTCTGGCACTGTGATTACAGCTACATCATCCTCAAGTAGAGAAATTTCTACATTTTGTCCTGGGGTCAATAAAGTGTCAGTCTTGTTGTTTAACCATTATATAGATTAAAATTAAGTGATTATTTCTTCTTTTAGGCTTGTTACTCTTTTTCAGAATTTATTGCTGAACCCTGTCGCAGCACCAGAAAGCATCTCAAACAACAGTTCTTAAAGAATGTCTTTTATGTATGCTTCAGTGTCGAAATAATGACTTGGAAAACTGTGGACACATGAAGCAACATACACAAGTTTGCAAAATGCCATGGAGAATTTCAAATGTTAATTTTCTTAGCTGATCTCTCATGCAAATACATTTCTCTGTCTTTCCTTGTTTGGAGATAGGCATTGTGGTCCATCAGGAGTCTGTTTCCGCAACCTTCGGAAGCGGTCTGGGAAGTGCATGTGTTGTGGATGTCGGAGACCAAAAGACAAATGTGTGCTGCGTGGAGGATGGCATTTCTCATCGTAACACCAGGTAACTTTTTATTTATTTGTATAGTGCTGCTGAATCTTGGACCATGACGACAAGTTAGAACTTCCATGATCTTCTAGCTCCACTTCTCTTGGTTGAGTCAAATTCTACATTTTAAATCTACATTTAAAGGGGCCTAGAATGGAGGGGCATGGAGTGGAGTAGTGTGTTGCTGAGTGGCATGTCAGGGCATGTCGAGGAGTGGCGTGTCCTGTTGTGAAGTGGCGTGTCCTGTTGTGGAGTGGTGTGTCCTGTCGTGGAGTGGCGTGCCGTAGAGTAGAGTGGAGTGGAGTGGAGTGGAGTGGAGTGGAGTGGCGTGCCGTATAGTGGAGTGGCGTGCCATGTCGTGGAGTTGTGTAGAGTACAGTGTTGTGCAGCGGGGAGGGGGCGGATGTCTTAGAGTGGAGTGCCATGTCATAGAGTGGCATGTTGTAGAGTGTCTTGGAGTGGAGGGATGTAGAGTGCAGTAGCGTAGAGTGCATTGTCATGGAGTGTCGTTCAGTGAAGTGCCGTGGAGTGGAGTGGCGTGTCATAGAGTGGCATGTCTTATAGTATCTTGGAGTGGAGGAGTGTAGAGTGGCGTGGCGTGGCATGTCGTAGAGTGGCGTGGCATGTCGTAGAGTGGCGTGGCATGTCGTAGAGTGGCGTGGAGTGGCGTGTCGTAGAGTGGCATGGCGTGGAGTAGTGTGTTGTGCAGTGGTGTGGAGTGGATGTCTTAGAGTGGAGTGCCATGTCATAGAGTGGCATGTTGTAGAGTATCTTGGAGTGGGGGGATGTAGTGGCAAGTCATGGAGTGTCGTTCAGTGGAGTGCTGTGTCGTGGAGTGCTGTGTCGTCATTGAGTGGAGTCGCATGTCGTAGAATGGAGTGGCGCCATTGAGTGGAGTGGCGTGTCATAAAGTGGCATGTCTTACAGTGTCTTGGAATGTTTCTTTGAGTGGAGGGGCATAGAGTGGAGTGGGGGGATGTAGTAGAGCGGAGAGGCTTATCGTAGAGTGGAATGGCATGGAGTGTTGTGGAGTGGCATGTTGTTTCGCAGAGTACAGTGGTGATCCAGCGGTGTACTAACAACAGATACTCTACTACCATATACTCACCTGGACCCATAAAACACTTGCACAAATCCAAGTAGACCGCTGGGTCTTTTAGTTTATGATTTTCATCTTTCAGGATTAGTTATTTCTTATTCCTAACTAAACCTTTCACTGATCAAATAGTTTTTTCCTCTGGTCGATGGACCATTAGTTGAACTAGTTGATGGTGATAACTTAACTTATTAACCATTCTTTAATTAGAATAAAATAATCACAGACTCTGGAAGTTTTAAAATCTTTATCTAAATTAATTAATTGTGCACCATCTCAAAGTTTCAGTACAAAGACCCTCATTCGTAAGAGTGCAAATTCAATCAAATAATCATTAAGCAAAATACTTCAGACTCGTACAATAACTATGCTCAGAAAGGAGAGGACAGACAGAGAAGAACATCTACAAATACCATGAATTTATAGTTACCAAGAATGGTGTGAAGACCAACCCCCTGGCCAAAGGGCTGGTAAGGGTCCCCCGGGATAGATCAGGAGACAAAGACTTCAGGACAGGATACTTAACCTCTCTAAATACCGACGACTGCGTAGCACCCCTCTCTGACACTCTCTTCCTCCTCGAGATTCTTCTGCGATCTTCTTTCTAACCCAATTGTTAGGATGGAGGTTTCTGCATTCGGTTTCTTCATCAGCATCTCGCAGCGTCTCTATCAGCATCAGCACCACCGACAGCATCCCGAGCTCTCGACTTCAGTAAATCTCCGTCCCAGCACGCTTCTTCTCCCGAATCTGCCTTTGCTCCCGCTCTGTGCTAACTGACTAACTAACGCTACCTCAGTTATACCTTTTGTTGGCCATGTACCACCCACTAAAGTTTCAATATCGTAAAAATACTAATTCTGATTGGACAGGCAAGGGGGGATGATCATCACACCATGCTTACATATTACTTTTTCCCAATGAACTATTGTTCGCAAAACCCATCCCGTTAAACTTTATTATTTTCTTCGGTTCCCATACATGTCCAAACTTTATTAGATACAATTCTTTCAACATCGTGAATACAAGTCTTCTTGAATGAACTCTTCACCCTCTGTTCACAGGGCACATCATCTTCGTCCTTGGCTGACAAAACCTTCCTCATCCTTCCGAGTTCATTCTCGTATAGGCATGCGCAAACTCGAATCAGTCGGCTCAGTTCAGACAAACGTGAAAGGCCCAAATGTGCACTAATAATAAAGTCAAAAGAAGAAATGTTAATCTCACAAATAAATGGTTTCACTGTGTACCACCCATCTCTACTCTAACCCACTTTAATTATTAATACCCTTTCTGCATTAGCGTTAGTAAAATAGCTTATTTTCTATTCAGCTAAGCAGGTGCCATGCATGTGAGCTTTCAAGTTCCTTCTGCTCATGCGCAAGATTTTTCCCTCCAAACATTAAACATCATACTACGTAGATGTAGTTGACTCATGCGCAGTAAAGATTCCCTGTTAAAGCGATTTTAGTCCTTCGTTCATATTGTTAGCGTTAGTAAAACACATATGCAAGCTTC